>QLSR01000040.1:1941472-2288584 GCA_031780015.1 Citrullus colocynthis
GACAAAAAAAAAAAAAAAAAAAAGCGAAGAAAAAGGAAAAAAGAGAAGAAAAGATAAGGATGAGCGTCGGTTATAAACTTTCATTTGGACAGAAAAGTTGCCGACTTCTTTCTACTCATTTCCAAACTCAATTCTATGCTATTTTTCAGTTGCACATCGTGGATAGGTTGAAGAAGAGTTCTAGGGCAATTTCGTGCAAGGTTTTGGATGGTTTCATGGTAAAACTGAAACTGAAACAGAAGCTTCATCTGCTGTCGCACAGCTCGAACCAGGATGCTTGAGTTTTAAGGTTAGTAAGTTAACTCAATTTTGAACAACTTTTATGAAGGATGCTTGAGTTGCAATGGATTGGAAACATGTAAACTTTTAGCTGGAAGTTACTGATACGAAATTTCTGTGCAATCTGAAGTAGCGCGGAGAAAACATGCAATATCTGACGAACCAAGACGAGTTAAGCCACGAAATTTTGAGGTAAGCTAGAAAACATGTTTCTCTACAAGTTTGTAGAAGGAAAGAAGTTCTAAATCTAGCTAGAAATATGACTTTGAATTGACAAAAGTGAGAACAAACAGGAAAGGAGGAAACTCTGCTGTCCGGTGTTGTTTGGAAGCAGGTAACGCTGAGGAATTTGAGCATGAGTAGCGACACTAGTCTTGCTGGTCGTGTAAAGGAGGATTTTCTCTCACAAATCTCGCTGGCTCTCGCTTAGTATCGCTCCTCAGGTAGTCTCGCTGGTCTCGCTTATGCTGGTGTCGCTAGTGCCGTGACCTGTTGTGTAATTTCGTTAGTAAACTCGCTAGTAAGGTGAAATCTCGTTGGTAATCTCGCTAGTGACATAGAATCTCGCTTATCATGTGTATTTTAGGAAAGAAAGGGAGTCTCGGTGGTGAATCATGATTAGAGTTTAAGTATGCACATTTAATGATCATGTAAAGGAAGTTTAAGGAAAACGTAGCGTGAGGAATGTGTATTTACAGGCCAAGAAGAGCTCGGAAAGGCATATAATCTGCTCAGGGCCTAAGGACAAGTTGTGAGTGACACTTTTCTTTCTTTGAAAACGAATTTATTGAAAATGTTTAGTTTGGTTTTTCTTATGAATTATGGCTTTGAGATGAACTGTTTTCTAGAAAAGCATGATGTTTGATGATATTGTTCACAAGGCATGTTTTATCCGTTTTCTATAAGGTGTTGAATGACATGTTTTGAAATGTTGTTTATCGTGATATATCTGATTTTCATGAAAGATTTTCATGTGAACTATTTACGTATAATACTAGTTTCTAAAATGTTTTAGAGGAGGCTCAATGCTGAAGGACATGAGAAGGCATGTGAGTTTCCCCAGGACCCAGTACTGAAGGACTCGTAGAAGGTACTTGGGCAACCCGCCCTATTCCAATGTGCACATAGAGGTTGTGATGTTGGGTGTGTTGAGTCTTGCTCCACCCCGACTAAGGATTGTTATCGACGTTCAGTGCGTTGAATTTTACTCCGCCTCAACTAAGGATGTTTTCGACGTCGGATGCGTTGAGTCTTGCTCCGCCCTGACTAAGGGAAAGTTTTGAGAACGAACTGTTTTTCGTATACGATAATTTTGGCATGAACATATGTGATTTGTTTACGTTGTTGAAATTATGATTTTACAGAAATGATTATTTGAATCATGTTTACGTTTATGGTGTTATTATGATTTTAACATGCTTGTTTTCGAACAAAAGATAGTTTTACAAAATTAGTCACTCACCTGGCTTTTAGCTCACGTTTTCCATGTTTTCTTTTCCTCCCAGGTAGCAAGGACGTTCCTGGTGCATTGCCTACTCCAACTCGCCTTGCTTAAGCTTCGAGTTTCCAAAAACAGTTTATTTTCTCGTAGTTGTACGTGTACATAACTTAACACTGGTGGCATGTAGATTTAGTTGTTTATAAGTGGGTTATGAGAGAATATGTTATAAAAGTGTATTGTGTACAGGAAGGATTATTTTATTATGATCATGCGTTAATATGGCTGAATTCTATGAATGTATACGTATGGAATGTTTGTGCAGGAAGTTATGTAAGATGGGGCAATATGTACCACAAGAGGGGTGATGTATATTGTCTTCACATCTCCTTTCAGGTTAAGTAGGTAATCAGAGAGGGGGTGTGACATTCCTTACCTGACATAATGAACTATACACGAAAATAAATTAATTTTTCGGCATCCACAACTAGAGTCAATTCAATTCTACAGGTAATTTTGTCTATCTATGATACTTCCTTAACATTACTTAGATTCATGTTTAAATACGTTATTTTCCTTTGATGGGATCCAATACATGAACAAAGGGAACAATTTATAAGTAACACTTCCTTTTTGAAGAATTATTATAAGTCTCAACTGATTATGGTTTAGCATCATGCGTTTATCCCATAGGCTCTCTTGAACGCATACTTCGCTAACGCGTACTTGGTTACCAATATGAGCGCATAGTTTCGTTGCTAGCTTGGACACATCGCACCATGCGTCTGAACTATAACACCCTTGAACGTAAACTTCCCCAATTCGACCAACGCAACCTCCCTACCGATCTCAACCAACGCATGGCTGCTGGTCCAACAACCTCATCAACGCATAGCTCCGGACATTTACTCACGCTCAACTTTTTGGACGCATGCCTCAACAAGCCAACACTTCAACCCTCATGCTTAGGCTTGGCTACACAAATTCTTCTCTATTTTTAGCCATTACCCATGCTTACTCTCATGGACTCTTGCTTCAATCTAACCAACGCATAAACACTTCAAGCTCAAAGGCTCTCGACCATTACTTTCAATCACCCGACTACTTGCTTGCCGTCTTCCAAAGTTAAGAGTAGATCTTACAACTTACCACTTCTTTACAATACTTTCGTCCTTAATTTCAGTAGGCTGTTAATCCCTCGAAAACAATTGTGGATAGTGCTTAATCATTTGCTCCTTGGCTTCCCAAGTAGCTTCTTCTACACCATGATTTTTCCACAAAACCTTGTCCAACGAAATCAACTTAGTTCTTAGTAGTTGCTCCTTCTCATCTAACACTTGAATTGGTTCCTCCTCATAACTCAAATCTTCTCTTAGCTTAATCAGTTGCACCTTAAGTACATGAGTAGGATCAGGGACATATTCCTTAAAACTGAAACATAAAACATATTATGATCCTTAAACATTTCCATCGGTAAAGCTAACGTGTATGCTATCAGACTAACTCTTCCTAGGATTTCGAAAAGATCCAATGTATCTGGGACTCAATTTTTCTTTCCTATCAAATCTTAGAACTCCTTTCCACGACAACAACTTAAGAAATACTTTATCACCAATCTTAACTCGAGATCTATTTTCCTGTTATCGACATAACTTTTCTGTCGATCTCAGGCTAACTTCAAATTAACTTTGATCAATTCTACCTTCTCCGTAGTAACTCGAACAATCTCTGGTCTGACTAGCTTCCTTTCGCCAACTTCTCCCCAACACGCTGGGGTTTTACACGGTCTACCATACAATGCTTTGTACGGAGCCATACCAATTCTTGCTTGGTAGCTATTATCATAAGCAAACTCCATTAGAGACAAATGTCCATCACTTCTTTCCTTATATCCATATCTCAGCTACAAGCCCTTCTCTTCTGGGTGGTAAACGCCCAACTAGGCTTGGTGTTCTGATACTTAGTTAAAACCTCCCTTGTAAAGCACTATCATGCATCCGTAACCTTTACGTATGCGTCCCTCCCTTTTATTCAACGTTCATGGCCTCCAATTAATCCTTATGGACTTCGTGGTCACCCTTCTATGCGTCCATGAGGTGTAACACAAGGCTTTACTTCCAATTTTTCCTTTTTACTTCTCCCATACTTAGTCGTTTTCTTAATGATTAATCTAATATGTATCCATCTCTTGTTTTCTTCTTTTAGGTTTGCTTTTCACCCCTCTAGCACATCAAACACTCAAACTTAGTCTCTTTTGGCTAGCTCATATGACCACCTTAATTCAAAGTTGCATCTCCATCCTTAACTATCATGGGGCTTCAGCTCCTCAACGCGTAGTAGCTATCTAGCACAAGGTAGCCTTATCAACTCATGGCAACAACCTTCAACGTATAATAGCTCCTCCAATCATAGCAACTCTTCAACATTTGATGCCTCCAACGCACAGCAAACCTTTAATGCATGATACTCATGCCTTAAGGCTCTCGGCCTCTCTTATCTTCTTTAGCTTGTCATCCTCCAAAATTATTCTCATAGCTTGTTAACTTCCAAAGCTAAGTGTGGGCCATGCGATCACCTCTTCCCTCGAATTCTCGTTTTCTTTTTCCAACACTTCAATACTAAACCAAATTTTCTTCCAAATTAGGGTACCATGCGTTCATACCTCACAATCCATGTGTCCAACATAATGATGTTCCTTCCAAAGATATGTCTAACTTGTAACTAATTCCCAACTATGCCTTCAATTCTTCATTCCTTAACTCTTAGTGAAATATCCTCTTTTTTCCTAATGCTATGCATCCAACTAACCTTCTTTATCGTATAATTGTGCCTTCCAAGCATAGTTGTAATACTTAAAAGATTTCCTAAGTTCTTAGGTCACCTTGTCATCTAAGATTCAAAATTGCTTTACATGGTTTCTTTCAAACTTACCTATGGCTTACTCTTAATCAAAAATTCAAGCTAACATAAACACTTTTCCTCCTTCCCTTCATCTCAACGCATAGAATTCATTAACCTAGCCAAAATTTAGCAAACTCCACAAGCTTAATTTTTCTATCTTTAAAAAAAAAATTTCCTAACTCCACAGGCTTTAAATTATCCCAATCCCTACTCTCCTTCCGGGATCTTTCTCATACTATTTTAATGTTATCAGTTAATCATTGAATTATTCAAATAAATATTTAATTGTACAAGCTCATACCTGCTTGTAGATCATTTGAGTTCGCCTTTAAACTCCTCAGGTAGCTTGCGAAGTTCCAGTGTCTGCTTGCCTACCTCGTCTGTCTGTTAACTAGAACCTACTATAGTATAATCTTTCATTCTTTAAACATACAACACATAACTTCCTTTTCCCCTAACCTTATGCTCTGATACCAACTTGTCACACTTCCTGCCAGATTATCCTCCAAAACCCGAGAGGAGGTGTGAGGACAGTAACCTTCACTCCTTTGTGAGGTTCACTGTCAAACTACTAAACACTAAAGACGGCCCAGACGAGATTCTTGTGTAGGCTAAGCACCCCGAACTCGCTCGCTACCTGGAAATATAGAAAAATAGGAAAGTATGAGCTGGGTTGCCTAGTGAGTGACTAGTTTTTAAAATTTCCTCTGTTTCCAAAATTAATTAAAGTAGAAACATTTAAATACATTTTGTATAAAACACTGGTTCAAGTCATATCCTTTGTAAATACATGTTTAAATATACTTTCCAAATCATATATGTCATTTCAGAAAAAGATAACTTAAGAAATCAAATTATGCTCAAACATAACATTTGTATACAACTCCTGTTAAGCCTTGAAATAAAACATAAGCTAGGTCTTTAAATAAAACAGTCTACAAATGCATCATATCTTCTTTTGTATTAAAATTTTCCTTAGTCGAGGTGGAGCAAGACTCAACGCACCCAACGTCGAAAATGAATATTTTCTTTAGTCGAGGCGGAGCAAAACTCAACGCACCCAACGTCGAAAACGAATATTTCCCTTAGTTGAGGCGGAGTAAAACTCAACGCACCCCACATCGGAAACAATCTCTATGTGCACATAGGAATATCTCGGGATGCCCAAGTACCTTCTCCGAGTCCATCAGTACTAGGTCCCTAGGAAACTCAAGTGCCTTCTCAATGTCCTCAGCAATGAGCTCTGTTTAGGTCACAAGGTTGCCTACATGCCTTCTCAATGTCCCTCAGCATTGGGTCCCTTAAAAAAATTTTTTAGAAATAGGTATGTTTTGCATAAACAGTTTATTGTAAAACCTTTCGTGGAAAACAGAGCGTTTCACAATAAATAACATCTTATAAACATGTTTTTCAACAATAGCTTAAAATCGAGTACAACCAGCCATCATGCTTATATTGAAATAAATCATCATAAAATTACATTTAATAAGGAAGTCTGGCTAAAAATTTTAAATAAAATCATTTTGAGAAAGAAACGTGTCACTCACAAAGCTTAATAATTGCTTAAGGGAAGTTCCCTTTGCTTCCTTCTAATTTTGTCTTTCCCGAGCTTCTTGGACGCAAAGTTTCCAAGTTTGGAATGCAAAGCAGCTAATTTTCCCTTCTGACAGCTCGGTTGATCGCAACCCTACACCTTGAACGCAAGGTTGATAACTTGAACGCCAAGGTGCAGCCTTCCAACAAACTATTTTGGCTTCACCCCTTGGACGCATCGATCTCTCTTGAACTCAGAGTCTATCTTGAATGCAAGGTTCACCTTGAATGCAGAGTCTATCTTGAACGCAAGGTTCATCTTGAACGCAGGTAGATAATTTCCTCCTTCTAGTAGTACTGTTGGATGCAAAGCCGATTCGATTTTCCTAAGTACCAACAACTTGTTGAATGCAAGGCAGCTAGGAATACTTCCTCTCCTAGCCGCAGACTACCTCTACGGACGCAAGGATTGCTCTTTTCAGCCTTCTCTCTCTTCTTTCTCTCAAGAACCCAAACTAAGGATCATCACCTGCTCCTTTTCTTTCAAAGTCCTATTTATAGCTTTGGGATAGAGGGCTTGTCATCGAACTTCTCCTCTCTTTTGCCACTTGTTTTCCACCAATCACGCTGCATGACACTTCCGACATGCAACCTGACACCTCCTCCTTATAAAGTGTTAAGTTTATATGAAGCCGTATAATTCTTATAAAGTCATCTTATGTGTTTGACTTGTTTCGAGATACGAATCATGGATCCAACTTAATGCTCCTATGCATCCATTTAATTCTCTTTAAGGTTTTAGCTTCTTTATTCTCTTTTCTTCCTCTCGGCCTTCCTACTTTTGACCAGGTTTTTCCCACTACATGTTACCATGCGTCTGCCTCAACCGTATATTATCATGCATTTGTGCCTCAATTGCATACTACCATGCGTTTTATCTCTACTTTGCTATGCGTCCATGACCTTCCTTCCATCCTTAAGGATCCCTTGATTGTCCCTCTATGCATTCCTGAGATGTACCCCAGGGTTATGCTTCCAACCTCTTCCTCATACTTAGCCATTTTCTCCACAATAAATCTAGTATACATCCATCTTCAGCTTCCTTCCTTTAGACTTACTTCAATTATCCAAGACTCAACAAAATATCCCTTGATGGAAGTCATGCGTTTACCTTAAATTACAATAGCATCTTTCCTTGATTCACCTTATGCGTTTTATCCTTCTTCTCGAGACTTAAAAGTTCCTTCCAACGCATCACTACTCAACTTTAGTCCTTTTGCTCATACGTCCTACTTAAGCCAAGCCTACATCTCCTTCCTTTATTACCTCCTATGCGTTCACCTCTTTTCCCCGAGCTCTAAGGTTTCCTTACAATACTTTAACACTTACCCATTTTCTTTTCCACAATGGTTACCCTTACCATGTGTTTTCTTAGTCTTGACCATGCGTCCAACATGGTCTCTTACTTATCAAATATGTATCTAACTCAACTAACTTCCGACTATACTTTTAACTCTTTCCATCACTTGGTGAGATTTCCTTTCTTTTCCTTAGATCATACTTCCAAGCTTAAAAGCATAGTTGCGTTCTCCTAGTCTAGTTATTCTACTTAGAATTCTTAACTCCAAGAATTGCTTCAAGTCCAAAATCCGGAGATCACTCAACGAAATCTTCCAATCCTATTTTCGGCTTATTCTTAACCCAATACTTAAGCACAAACCTCTCTTTCCTTTAAGTTCAACGCATATTTATTACTATTTTGGCAACATTTCTCGGCCAACTCCACAAGCTTGTGATCCAATACCACCTCTTTTGTCTTACTTCTTTTTCTTATAAGCTCTTAAGCGCATAGGTTTAAAAGTACAGTGTTACAATTTGAAATGTTTTCGACGTTGAGTAGCGTAGAGCTTCGCTCCGCCTCAACTAAGGGAAATGATTTGAAATGTTTTCGACGTTGAATAGCATACAGCACCGCTCTGCCTCAACTAAGGGAAATGATTTGAAACGAACGGAATTTCTGAGTATCTTTCTCTTAAATAAGCATGTATGGTTTGATAATGACATTTGAGCATGTTTTTATGAATATGATTTGAATCGAAATTTATATGCACTGTTTGAAAATGTTTGTATTATGATCAGTTTTATAGTAAAAGTAAAATATTTCCAAAACCGTTACTCACTGGGCTACTTAGCTCATCCTTTCATATGTTTTTCATTTTTCAGGTAGCATGATAGTTCCCGTTGCCAGTTGAGGTTTGTCGAGAATTAATGGATTCATCTTCCTGAGAAGTGTAGTTAAATAAAAAGGTAAAGTAAGTTCGACAGTGGGAGTCGATTGGGAAGTCGATAACTGCTATTCTCACGCTCCGTCTCGGGCTATGGGAGGGTATTTCGGGATAGGGTGTGACATATCTCATATTAAATGGTTTAAAATATTTAAATCCTATTTAAATATTTATTTTCTGCAGAATCTTTGATTTAGATCTCAGCCAAATTAAAAAATTAATTATTTGAATCCAATTCAAATCAATTAATTAATTCTCCCTCTATTTATTTTCTGCAGAATCTTTAATTTGAATCTCATCCAAATTAAATAATTAATTATTTGAATCCAATTCAAGTTAATTAATTAATTCTCAATCTATTTATTTATATGGATTTTATCCAAATAAATAATTAATTATTTGAATCATATTCAGATAAATTAATTCTTTATATTATAAAGTTATAATTTGAATCACATTCAAATAAAATTTATGATGAACCATGCAATTAATTGTATCCAATACACTTAATATTTTCCCTCATAAATTTGAACATTTCAAATTTTTCTTTCGACATAGTTGATCCTTGTTGGTCTGTAGTGAACTAGCAAGGGAATCTTATAGACCTACAAATTAGAAGCTTCAACGATATGAGATTAATAGGCTAAACTCATTAACCACATTAATCAATATTCGTTATGCTCCACTAAAGACCCACAGGTGCTCTCTTCTCACTGCAAATATATTTATGTGTCCATGGATATTGTCACACCCCCTCCCAGATTTGCCTATATAACCTGAAAAGAGATGTGAGGACCGCATACATCACCCATTTTGTGACGCATACCATCCATTTCTACACACTTATCCTATACTGTTCACAACATACATATCACTCCTTAATACATTTCAACCATAACATATAGGAAGTTATATACATATCGATAATTCAAAATACAACTCATCCATAAAACCCTTATACAAAATCATATTTCAACTCCTACTAAATGTACAACTAGGTCTACATGCCACCTATATAAGGTTTTACATACATACAACTCTTCAAAACAAGACAAATTTCTGGAAACTCGAAGCTTAAGCAGGGCGAGTTGGAGTAGGCAAAGCACCAGGAACGTCCTTGCTACCTAGAGGGGAAAGAAAACTTGAAAACAAAAGCTAATAGCCCAATGAGTGACTAATTTTTAACAAACTAATTTAGTTTGAAAATCATCAGGATTTAAACAAATTCTGACAGCATGAGTAAAACTTAGAATCAACTCATTTTCATTGATTAAATCACGTTTAGATGCCTTATCAAATCATACATGGTTTTTCAGCAATTCGTAAATAAAACAGTACGGTTACAATATTTCTTCTTAGTTGAGGCGGAGCAAAACTCAACACCCCAACGTCGAAAACAAATAAGGCTCGATGGGGAGGAGAACTCAATGCACCAGCATATAACCTCTATGTGCACATAGGAACATGGCAGGTTGCCCAAGTACCTTCTCCATGTCCTTCAGTACTGGGTCCCAGGGAAACTCCCGTGCCTTCTCTTTGTCCATCAGCACTAAGTCTCCTCTAAAACATTTTTCTTAAAGAAAAGCAATACTTTATACAAACATTTCATATACCAATGTTGCATGAGAAAACGGGGCAATTCATAAATCAATAACATTGCATAAACATACTTTTCAATATCGTTTAGCAAAACACAAACTATGCTTTGTAAATTGATTGATCACAAAATCATAAATAAATTAGAAAACCAAACTAACATGTACAACAAAATCGTGAAACAAAAAAAGTGTCACTCACAGCTCTTTCAAGGCCTTGAGTGGATTATACGCCTTCCCTATCTCCTTTTGGCCTGAAATAAACATTTTTCCTTACATTACGTTTCTTTTACTTGATCATTTAGTTTGCAAAATTAAACTCAAATCATGATTCATCACCGAGCCTCCCCTTTTTCCAAAGTAAACTTAATAAGCGAGACTACTAATGAAAATCCCACATTCCAGCGAGATTACTAGCAGAACTACCAACAAGACACGATACTAGCGACACTAGGATAAGCAAGACTGGCGTGATTTACCTGACGAGCGATACCTAGCGAGAGTCAGCGAGATTTGAGAGACTAAAAGCTCTTCTATACCACCAGCGAGATTTGTCTCGCTACTCACTCTCCAATTCTCCGGGATATCAGTTTCCTAGCGACACCTGACAGTAGAGTTTCCTCCTTTCCTTTTGTTCTCACTTCTGTCGATTAAAAGTCATATTTTCAGTCAAATTTAGAACTTCTTTCCTTCTACAAACTTGTAGCGAAATATGTTTTCTAGCTTACTTCAAATTTTTGTGGCTTAACTTGTCCTTGTTTGTCAGATATTGCACGATTTCTCCGTATTACTACAGATTGCACAGAAATTCCTTATCAGTAACTTCCAACTAAAGGTTTACATGTTTCTATTCCATTTAAACTCAAACATCCTTCATAAAAGTTGTTCAAAATTGAGTTAACTTACTGACCTTAAAATTTCAGCCTTAGACTCGATCTCCTCGATTCGTTTCACTCCAAATATCCGATACTATTCAGTTTGTGCGTCCACAAATAACGTTCTGTTCCAACTTATATTTCAATACCAAAATGAGTAGGCTTCTATCCAAAATCCACAAGAACACCTTCTTCTTCTTCTTCCCTTGTAGTTCGTCTGAAAAATGAAACCGACTTAAGCTCTTGAAAATGTCTAAAAATGATAAAATATTCAATTTACTCACCTATATATACTACCGACTTAACTCTCTTGGGCAGGCTGGCACGCGGGGTTTCCCTTCTCAATTCAAGGTAAGGCATTCAGCGCAGCCTACTATCAACACCCTCAGCAGACAGCCACCCTCAACGCATGGTGCCCTCAATGCCTCCTACCTTCAACGCATACAACTCAATCAATTATATCTGTCTTCAATGCATGGAGACCTTAACGCATGCAACCTCACCGACGCATGGTAGGTCAAAAACATTTCCTTCCCCGCCAATGATCAACTTCTCTTCCAACACAAGTGATTGCTTCAGCTCATAACTCTTCGTGATTTCACCTTCAACGCATGGTCACTCAAAAGAACAATGCTCTTCTCTGCTTGAATCGACGCATAATCTTGGCCAATGCTTAACTCTTCCACTCTCGGCTACTTTCCTCTAGCAACGCATAGCCACCATTTCACTTGCCTTCTCCCAACACTTAGTATTATAAGCCAGTGCTTACAGATATAGACCAATAGTAGCAAATTAGTCCTTCACAAGTGTCTGTAACACCAACTGGGTCAAATTACCGTTTTACCCCTAGGTTACTTCTAAATCCTTAAGTACCAGTGCTCTTCTAATGAACAACCTGTTTATGGTCTAACCATTAAACAGAAACCCCTCTCGGGCTGGTGAGAGGGTAGGCCCTTTGTTTAAGTCCCAGAGACACCACGTAAGTGAACACTTATCTACTTACCCTAAAATGGGAATAAGTGAATTTCATCTTGTATAAATATGTCCCCAGCTCCCCACTTGGTCTTGTCCCTAAGATGGTAGGCATATTGAGTCGGCAAACGACCACTCTTATCCATACAAATCAAATGACAATCCCTCGTGGACAGGAGTTCACAATAGATTGAAGATTAAAACTAAGTTGCCTAGGTCATCCTATTAAAATAAAAAGCTAATAAGTCAACAGAGTTACATCTATTGATTACTATTTCGTGGTCTGGTCTTATGCAAACTCATTGCATAGGATACCCCTACTTGCATATCACCTACACTAATGCGTTAGATCATTGTGTTTGTATCAAATACAAAGTGGGTCGTATCAATAGTGTCACTAGGATAAGGTACCCAGCCTTATACCTATACTATAGACCCTTAGACTGTATCTTAAACATTGATCTCCTTATGTTCCCACATATAGTTCAAGACTCATAAAATAGCCAGAATGTTAGTTTATTGGATTTAGGGTTATTAAGACAAAACAAACAAAAACAATCAATAACGCTTATTGAAGTAACACATCAATAACTCTTTATTAATGATTTAATTGATGGATCTCATACATACATGCGCAGCGGAAACAAAAGAGGATCGAAACAACAATCTAGATGTATATAACAACCTAGGATTAAACATGCATTATCATACAAAATGAATTAGAGAAGAAGGAAAGAAATTATATACCTTTGTAGCTTTGGACCACCAAGAGGTCTTTCTAGCTATTCTCAAAGGCTTGGAATAAGGTGGTGGGACTCTTTAAAGAAGGAAAAAGAGAAATTTGTGAGGAAAATTTAGTTTCTAAAACAACTACAAAGTTTTCAAGATTTTTCAAGAAGAAAAAAATGAACAAAAATCTTCTTTAAAAAAAAGGCAAATTGCATGCAACTTTTGCATGTCTAAGTTCACCAAAAGTTGACAACACACGGTCCACTAATGCATGCCAAGAATTATATGTCAAAGAGTAGAATTTTGAGATTAATTTAATGTTCCACTCATCAAGTTAGTGGATTTTTTCACTAATTTTGTAAGAAACATTAACTTAATCTCATGGTCAACCTTTCTAGAACGTTTGACTAAAACAACTCTTTGACCTACTCGGGTCAAAGTCAACTATTTGACTTCTTTCGAAAACCAACTGTTTGACTAAATCCATGTCTTCGATTATGAATCCGCATTCATAATTTCAATATTTAAATCCCATTTAAATATTTTTGACCAAATCTCTCATTTGATATCATATATCAATTACTTAATCATATCCCATATGATTAACCTAATTTGAACAATTCGAATTATTCCTTTTATTTATTCCAAGTTTATTCCTATATGAGCTAGCTAGAGGACCTTATGAACCTACAGATCATGAACAATGATTTGTAGTCCAACTTCCAAATCAAAAGTCCTTTCAAACCCTATTTGAGAGGGTGGCGTCTATTGTTCAAGACCTGGATTCAGCACTTAAGAGAACAACCTCTCTACTAGCCCAAAAGAGGGTAGGAGTGAATTCCTTCTTGCACCCTATGTCCCTAGCTATCTACCTGGTCTTACCCTTGAAATGGAAGGCATATTGAGCTAGTGCTATTGAGCTACTCTCACCAATGCAGATCTAAGGATAATTTCAAGTAAACAGAAGTTCATAGTTAGCTCAGGATTAAAATCGAGTTGCCTAGGCCATCAAAGTCGAGATAGTCAGTTTTAGATAGTAAATGGTGTTATAAAGTAAAAGTGACTATTTCATGGTCCAGTTTTATGCAAACTCTTTGCACAGGACGCCCTCGCTCGCATGTCTTCACATGAATGAATTAGGATCACTTCGTTTGTACTAGTTACAAAGTGGGCCGCATCCATAGTATTCCCAGAATAAGGCGCCCAACCTTATTCATAGACCATTTAGATTGTTAACTTAAACTTGATCCAGTTTTATGTCTCTACATAAAGTTTGAGTCTCATGTAACAGTCTAGGATCCTTTGATGATTGGATTTAGATTTAGCAAGAACATTTTATAGAATCAATAACTACTTATTGATTATAAATTTCAATAACAACTTTATTGAATGATAAAAGTATATTTGGTATTTATAAAATACAAGTTTTAGGACATAAAATCCAACATTAATTACAGTCAAATTATTACATTTACAATCTACGAGTTTTGGGGCATACAACCCAACACATACAAGGTTGTATCATGATTAAGTAATAACCAAAAAGGTCAATAGTATATGAATAATTTTGTGTGTCTTATTTTGATAACACTACGGATATGACCCACTTTGTAATTATTACAAGGAGTTGTAAAATGTTACAAATGATTTGATCCTAATCGTTCATGTAGAGACATGTGAGTGGGGGTATTCTATGCAAAGAGTTCGTATAACACCGAACTGCGAAATATTTAATTTCTCTTTGTAACATAGTTAATTGTAGAAATTAACATTTCATAGGATGACTATGGGTAACTTGACCTGAATCTTGAGTGAGTTATGAACTCTTACCTATGAGGGCAATCGTTTGATTTGTATGGGTGAAAGTGGCCAACTCGCCTACTCAAGAAGCCTCCATTTTGAGGATTTGTTTGATTAGGGAGCTAGGAACATATCTTCACAAGATGGAATTCACTCCTTCTCGTGTTTAGGGTAAGTAGATAAATTACTCCCTTAAGGGCTAATTTTGGGTCTTGAACAATGAGACATCATCCTCTCACTGGCTCCAGAGGGGTTAGTTTATAGTTGAACTATAAACAGTTTATTCATTAGAGGGATCAGTGGTACTTTAGGAGTTATAATTTTACCAAAATATAGTTATGAGTAATTTGTGAAGTGTCGATTTACTGTTGATTAGTAAATTCTATGGACATAGGAATATATCTCTAGTGCGAAGAGTACAATTATAAGTCTTTAGTGGAGTGACCTACCTACAGTTAATGAATATTTATTAATCTAATTAAAGAGTTTAATTGATTAATCTCATATCATTGAAGCTTCTAACTATAGGTCCATAAGGTCCCCTTGCTAGTTCATAAAGGATTAGTATTAGAATCAAACATTTTGGTTTAATTTGAATCGTTCAAATTAATAAGCGAAATAATTGAATGTGATACAATTAGCATAATGTATATATATACATTATAATATAAAGTTTATTTTGAATGAGATTCAAAATTTACACTTTATATTATAAAAGAGATAAATATTCAAATGAGATTTAAATATTAATTATATGAATGAGATTCGTATAAAAACTATAGTTTAAAATTAATATGAATGAGATTCATATTAAAACTATAAGTTATGTGAGAGAAGACTATTTGAATATGATTCAAATTTAAATTAAATATAAGATATTTAGTTAGTTGATTAATTTTATTTAATTATATTTATTAAATATGATATAATATAGTATAATTAAATTAATTAATAATAATTTTATTATATTAATAATATTATTATTATATTATTATATTAATAATAAGTCCCCTCGTTTAAGGAGAGTTATTTCCCTCTCTCTCACAACACTTTATGTAAAGTGGGAAGAAGGAAGAGGAGAAAGTTATAGTTTTTATAGAAGTGTTATGTGAAAAAAAAAAATAATAAAGAATCCTCTCCCTCTCCAACTCTCTTCGTCATCCTAAATAATAGTTCCCTTGCCAAAAGATAGAGAGCCCACACCTCCTCAGTTTGTAGACAATAGCTGGTAACATTATCATGGTGTTTCCAAGAGAAAAAGAGTTCTTGTGAATTCTTTGGAGAAATTTTCACCAGTTCGTGATTTGGAAAAAAAGATTCCCATATCGAAAAAGGTCTTCAAATGTAGGAAATCTTCTATCCATTAATTCTTAAAAAGTATGCTAATTAACATAGATGTTTATCCTGTATGTTTTGTTCTCTGTAGTTTGGTTTTCTAAAACAAATTTAATTACACAAGGCGATCATTCACTTCCGCTGGGAATTCGATTCCTTCATAAAGAATTTCCTAGCATGGTTATCTCTTATGGTCCAACACTTCAAAAAATTACATAATGTGGTTTTCTCCCAATCACTTTTATAGTCAAAACTTTCTCCAAAACTCAAACTTGTATAAACACTCTTCCTTCCCCCATCATGAGCTAAAGGCATGGTCCCCCTTTAATACCCTCAAAGTTTTCTAATTCCACAAGCCCAGAAAATTCCATTCTTAGTTCCATTCTTAAATTTTTCTAACTCCACAAGCTTGTGATCATAAAGGTTCCATTTATTCCTTCTTAAATCTCTTTTTTATTTTTTATATTAAGTTTTGCGTTTCACACAAACAGGAGTTCATAACTCACTTAGGATTCAGATCGAGTTACATAGTCATCCTATGAAATGTTAATCTCTTAGGTCAACAGTGTTATAAAAAGAGATTAATCATTTCGCGGTCTAGTCTTATACAAACTCTTTGTATAGGATATCCCCACTCACATGTCTCCACATGAACAATATAGATCAAATCATTTGTAACACTTACAACTTTTGTAACATTTACAAAGTGGGTCGTATCTACAATGTCACTAGGATAAGGCACCAAACCTTATCTATATACTGCCAATCTTTTAGGTTATTACTTGAAAATGATCCACTTGTATGTCAACCACATATGGTTCAAGTTACATAAAATAACCTTGGATCTTAGTTTATTGGATTGAGTTACACAAGACTAATTTGAATAAAATAAACTATTTATTTTATTGAATAAATTAACATTGTTTATGCATTACAAACTACGAGATTTAGAACAAAAATCCCAATAGTCTATTCATTATATTCAATGGGTTTAGACCTTCAATGGACCCTTTGTTTTGATGGGTCATCCAACATAAGAGTTTGTGGGGCAAGGATCTTGTGGGTATCTCCTAATGGAGAACGATACAAGTACGCCCTTAGATTCAATTTCCAAGCATCAAATAATGAGGTAGAATATGAAACACTCGTTGTAAGATTAAAAGTTGCCAAAGAAATTGGTATTTAATTTTGAGTGATTCACAATTAGTGGTAAAATAAGTAACAGCGGAGTACCAAGCCAAAAAACAAAGGATGGCAACTTATCTAACCAAGGTTAGGGAGCTATTCACTTTATTCCCAAAATATGACATCAAGCAGGTTCTAATGTCACAAAATGTGAACACAGATTCATCAGCTCGGTTAGTAACAACATATGAGACAGAATTAAGAAAAATAGTGCCTATAGAAATCTTGTTGAGCCTAATATTCAGAAGAAAGACGTTATAAATATTGAAGAGCCAGATTACTCCAAACCTAGGACTGCTGAGGCCAGGTTCGAGGCCAACCCTACAAGGGATGAACTCGAGTCAAGACGAGGGATATTGAAGAGCTAGATTACTCCAAACCTGACGTTGCAGCAACCAGGTCTAAGGACGACCCTACCAGGAATGAGGTTAAGGGTGGGGATGAAGAAAAGGATGAAGATGATATCGAGAGAAGTTTTGAAGAAAGGGATGAAGATGATATTGAGAGAAGTTCTACATGGATGTATCTATTAATTAAATATTTGAAAAACGGAGAGTTGCCTTTAAAAGAGATAGAGGCAATCGGTTGCAGAGGTGAACAACATGCTACATTCTAAGGGATGACAATCTTTGTAAGCGAAGTTATTCATTGTGAAGGGAATTGCATCCCGACGGAAGCGTGTGATCGCTTTCTTTGATTTATTGAAAGAATTAAAAATACAAAAAGTTAAGAAAAGGTTAACAACGTACCTTTGCCGATCCACAATTTCAGCAAAATCTCTCCTCAAACCAATAGTCTTCTCTTTGTAGTCTTCTTTTTCCAAGAGATCTTCCTTGCTATGACTCTGACAAGGATCCGATGTGTGAGAACCATTTCTTGAAAGAATAGAGGGATAAACTTTCTTAGAACTTTTCTAAGAAAATTGGGAGAATTTCTAGAGGGAGAGCTTTAGAACAATCGTAGAGATTATTCTTGTAGAGAGAGTGTGTGTTTTATGAGGGCTCCTCATTTATAGAACTCTATGGGTTACTCCTAAAAACCCCTCTACAAAGATTTTAAATTAAATATTTAATAATATCCAATATTAATAAATATTCATCCAAGTAATATCTCATATTAAATGGATAAAAATATCTAAATCTTATTTAAATATTTATTGTCTACATAATCTTTAATTTGAATCTCATCCAAATTAAATAATTAACTTTTTAAATCCAATTCAAATTAATTAATTAATTCTTCCTCTATTTATTTATAAGGATCTCCTCCAAATAAATAATTAATTATTTGAATCATATTGAAATAAATTAATTTTTCATATTATAAAGTTATAGTTAAAATCTTATTCAAATAAACTTTATAATAAATCATGTAATTAATTGTATCCAATACAATTAATATTTTCCCTAATGAATTTGAACATTTCAAATTTTTCTTTCAACATAGTTGATCCTTATTGGTCCATGGTGAGCTAGCAAGGGGACCTTATGAAACTAAAGATTATAAGCTTCAATGATCCAAGATTAATGAATTCAACTATTTAATTAAATTAATCTTCATTCATTAACTACATGGCACACCACTATAGACCCATAGTTGAACTTTTATGCACTGTAGGACAAGTTGTGTCGATGAATATAACCAGTATAAGCAAGTCGATCCTTCATGAGTTGTTCATAATTACAGTTAGGTCAAATGTCTGTTCTACCCCTGTAATTACCTCTTATCCTTAAGTACCACTGATTTTTCTAATGAACAGTTTGTTTATGGTCCAAATATAAACTAAGTTCCTCCTGGGCTAGTGAGAGAATGGGGCCCCTTGTTCAAGATCCAAAATTAGTACTTAAGGGAACTACTCATCTACTTACACTATCTGGGAAGGAGTGAATTCCATCTTATGTAGTTATGTTCCTAGCTCCCCATTTAGTCAAGTCCCCAAAATGGTAGGCTTATTGAGTTAGCAACTCGGGCCACTCTCAACCATGCAAATCAAAGGATTGATCTCACAAACAGGAGTTCATAAGTCACTCAGGATTAAGATCAAGTCGCACATGATCATCCTATGAAATATTAATCTCATCAATTAATGGATTTACAAAGAGAGATTAAATATTTCGCGGTCCAGTCTTATACAAGTTCTTTGTACAGGATACCTCCACTCACATATCTCTACATGAATGATTTGAATCAAACCATTTGTAACTATTACAAATGGGTCATATCCATAGTGTCACCAAGATAAGACACCCAACCTTATCCATATACTATAGACCTTTAAATTATTTCTTGAACATGATCCACCTGTATGTCAATTACATACATGTTCAAGACTTCATGCAATAACCTTAGATTTTTCCGTTAATGGATAAATTAATATTGTATGATTAATAATTAAATTAATCAATTACAAGGCTTTAGGGCACAAATCCCAACAATCTCCCACTTGTACTAAAGCCGGTGGGACATGTATCCTAGGGCATACTTTATACCCAACATTATCTCCCACTTGCCCTAGCGAAGAAGAGACATGTCTCTTAGTCCTCGACATCCTAGGTAACTCTAATAGACTTTAGCCTAGAGAGTGTTTTTATATAAATCAAATCATATGTCATTCAAAAACATCTTGGTCACTACCATGATACTTTCTTTCAATATGCCTTATCCTAGAAGTTGGTGTCTACTAATATCCTTCGTCTTAGCCTTTGCACCACCATTATCTCATAAAAGGTTAGACTAACTTAGAACTTAAACACTTTCAGAACTATAAGGATATTTTTATGGCTACACAAAGTTTTGCTTCACAAACAAAAACAAATGTATTATGTACCAATCTCCACCACATAGGATAAAATTTTATCTTACCACAGATTTCTCTAAATCTTTGCAAGACCCAATGTATGTTGTGAAAGATTAAATCTTAACACCATACACAAAATTTCTCATTATCCATAAATACTTTGAGAACACTTTTAATTTTCTACTCAATGGTCACACCATTGATATAACCAATATAACCAACAAATTTCATGTTAATTCTCATTTATGCATTAATTATCTCATACTAAGAGAAGATAATTAATCATATGTCCTTAACACTTGAAGTGTCTTATGATACTCTTTCTTAGACTTAACTTCAATTTTGAATGATACATTATCATACTTTTGAAGTTGTGCATCAAATATTTGTCAAACATTGTGTGAATGTAAGATGCTTGAGACAAGCTTAACATCATGTCCTTAATTGGTTAGTGAAGGAATGGAATTCCGTGCGAAAGCGCATGAACGCGTGTACTTTTCATATACGTTTTGAATCTACAGAAAGTACAAAGAAATTTAAACATATTTTAATTAAGCATGATTCTCTGTGAAGAAATTAAAGGAGAAATAAAATACCTTTGAAAGAAACTCTTCAACCTTCTCTAATTCTTCACTACATCCACAATCTCTTCAATCTTCTTAGATCTCAAACAAGACACCACCACCAAGTCTTCCCCGCTATTCTCCTGCAAGGAAAAGATTTGTGGGAACCTCTTTTGGATGATTAGGAAGAGATTTTGCAAAGAAACGTTTTCTTTGTAACTTTGGAGTGCTGAGAGATTGAGAGAGATTTTTTTTTTTTTTTTTGTTTTTTGAGAGAGATTGTTCATCCATCCTTTTTTTTAAAGAAAAAAACTCATGAATCATTATTCAAATGATGGAGAGGGAGGAGTTAATTATGATTAATTCTCCTTCCTAAAAATAGGAAGTAGTGGGAAATTAATTATGATTAACTTCCCTTTAACCATCCTTTAACTCCCCTTAAGAGTTAAAATTTAACTAAAGTTAAATTAAATCAAATTTAATTTAATTTAATGTTAATTAATCTAATTAATTAATTAAATCTCATATATTTAGTTAATATTACATTTGAATCATATGCAAATGTATTTCCCTCTCATAACCTATAGTTTAAATATAAATCTTATTCATATTATGTGTTAACCTATAGTTTTGATATAAATCTCATTCATATTATTTAACATTTGAATCTAATTGAAATATATTATTCTTTCATATTATAAAGTTTAATTTTGAATTTAGTTAAAAAATAACTTTATATTGTAAAGTATTTCTATATATTATATTAATTGTATCATATACAATTAACTTAAAACCTTTATAATTTGAACGATTCAAATTCTTCCAAAACTAAATATTTCTTGTTTTACCCTTACTGAGCTAGCAGAGGGACCTAATGGACCTACAAATTGGAAGCTCCAATGATACGAGATTAATTAATTAAACTCTTTAATTAAATTAATCAAGATCATTAACTGTGGGTCACTCCACTAAAGACGCACAGCTGCACTCTTCGCACTGTAGATATATTAATCTGTCCATGGATATAACCAATCAACAGTGAGTGGACCCTTCACGAATTGCTCGTAATTATAGCTAGGTCAAATTACCGTTTTACCCCTATAATTACATCTAACTCCTTAAGTTCCACTGGTCCTCTAATGAACAACTTGTTTATGGTCCTACCATAAACAAAACCCTATCGGGCCAATGAGAGGGAGGGGCCCCATTGTTCAAGAATCGGAGTCAGCACTTAAGGGAGCAATTCATCTATTTACCCTAAAGATGGGAAGGAAAGAACTCTATCTTGTGTCGCTATGTTCCCAACTCCCTACTTGGACAAATCTCCAAAATGGTAGGCATATTGAGTCGAAGAATCGGGCCACAGGATTGCCCTCATAAACAGGAGTTCATAACTCACTCAAGATTAAGATTAACTCACCTATGGTCATTCTATGAAATGTTAATCTCTTCAGTCAACGGCGTTCTAAAGAGATTAGTCATTTTGTGGTCCAGTCTTATACAAACTCTTTGTATAGGATATGTCCACTCACATGTCTCCACATGAACGATTTGGATCAAATCGTATTGTAACATTTACAAAGTGGGTCGTATCCATAGTGTCACCAGGATAAGGCACCCAACCTTATCCTTATACCACATACCATTTAGATTATTACTTGAACAAGATCCACTTGTATGTCAACCACATACATGTTTAAGTTACATAAAGTAACATTGGATTGTTTTCTAATGGATAATTGCATATATAAAATAATCAACCATTATTTCAAATTATTTATTAACTACGAGGCTTTAGGACATACATCTCAACAATTAGATAGTCAAATTTTTATGTTATATCGCATCATTCATAATGAGTTATACACCATTAACATAAAACATGAGAAATATTCACTTGTCAATTAATGACTCTCTTGTCTATATAAGATCATTAATATTTGTTCAAAGTCATAGGTTATGAAAACTCTTATCAAACCTTATATTCAAAGATCTAATTGTCTGATTCATCTTTCAAATGAACTTATACAATTTCGCAAACTCTTTGCGTTTGATCTTTGAAAGTTGAACTTCTCAGTTTGTTTGTGTAAATGCATTTGTTAAATTCTTTTCATAAAAGAATCTAAACATTCATTTTACATATCTCATATGCAACAATGAACAATGCTCAAAAGACTCAATTATGGCAACGAGTGAGAAAATTGACCCATAGTCTAATTTCTTTCAATAGGTTTTACCTTTTTGCCATAAGTCTCGCTTTGAAGATCTAAATTTTCTTATCTACACATGTAGGTCTATCTTGCAGATCTATTCATATCCTATGAGTTTTATCCCATCAAGAAAATCTACAAATTCAGACTAAGATGAAGTGCGAAAACTTTATCTTGAGTTCATGACTTTGACTTAACAATTGATAAAAGGGAACTACCTCAGTTATATTTGAGAAGTCCCTTTATTCAGGTGAGCCCCCACAACGATAATAAAAATAACCCCCAATAAACAAATTTGATAGACAACCCCAAGAAAGCTAAACAGATTTGGCTTGGAAAGAATTGATCAAAGATCAAGAAGGAAGCAGAACTTGTTCCTAACTTCAAGATTTCGAACTCTCCACAATCTAATTGATCAAACTAGATTGAAAGTTCTAAACATGCATTCTATACACAAGAATACAAAGAAAGAATAAAGCTTGAGAGATAAAACTCTATGGAGATTTCATCCAAATTCCAAGTTGTGTCCCAAAATGTGGAAATTTCAACCCTATTTATACTAATTGAAAAGAAACCATGAAAGGTCACAACCTTTCACCAAGTTGTCTAAATTCATCTACACCCTTTCAACTACCCTAATAAATATAAATACATCAAATTATATTGGATACATAGGACATTAAATATGTGGATGAATCTAGATTTTTAGATTCATGATGACTCTTGGGTGTCCAAATGACTCTTGGAGCTACAAAAGTTGCAACTATTCATCATTTGCTAAATACTCAGCTTGGAAGCTGTTGCGATGCAGATCTGAAGTGCAAAACTTGTTGCTACGTTTATCTATTATTATTAAGCTTCCTATGCGTTTAACATACTATGTGTTCAACATGCTTAATGTTATGCGTTTATGATCTGTCAAGTTTTCCTATTCTTAACCCAAGTATAAGCAAAGAAATAGGAATACTCAGTGAGTCCGAGGTCGAACACAGGGACTATGCTGATTCTATAATTCGTTGGATTACTAGAGTTGGAGTGGTAACCAAAAATAGTTGATAAGGATGCGCTAACTAAAGAAAGCGATAACATGTACACTAGATTAAAATATGGCAAATGGTAAGGTATGCGACACAGCAAAGTCAGCTAAAAGGATTAAATGGATGGATAAAAACAGGATTCGGGTTGGTTAACATCTAAAATCAGAAACGCATGTTGATATTCTATTCATACTTGCGATTCTTCTCCCGGTTGTCAGCCGCTATGCGTTAGATGTCTATACCGCATAGGAGAGTGTTAAGTACCAAGGTTATTCCTATAGATGGGTAACACTTCTTGGCCTTGTTAATTGAGTTTCAATTAGCTAGATGGACATAAGCATCGGATTAAGATTACAATTGACAAGATGCAATAGTTACACTATGGTTCTTATTTAGATGCTAACGCAACTCTTGACCCTTGAAAGATTAGCTACTCATGGATTCAAAGTAATAAGCAGAAAGTGTAGAGAAATGGATAAACATTGAAGAAGTTTAGATTAAAGAACGAAATACAATGTCTTGACAGCTCAATGTCTTGACACGAATCTAAAATCAAAGCTAGAAAAAGAGATAGAAAGCAGGAAAGGCGTCAATCTCTTGAGTCGCCGGAATGGAAGCGTGAGGTTCTGCTGTGAAGTGGTTAGGCGGAGGGAAGACTCTTCTCTCTCGAGCTATTCGTCTTCGGTTGTCTTCTGGAGAGAACTCTGCTGTCACTTAGGAATTCTTTTGAGAATGAACAACCTTTTTTCAACTTGCAGGTTTGCCCTTTTATAGAGGTTGCGTTTGTAATCAGTGGCAAATCTGCATGATTGGAGGAAATTGATGTCGTGCATCTTTCTCACCTAATTACATAATTCTCGGTTCAATTTAGATCCACCACTTTAGCCACAGATCATGCATGTCAATCTTCCGACAATCTCTCAAGATTCTGACCTGATTTTCCGCTGCCTTGCATTTCTGGTCTTTATGCATCCATGAAGAATTTAGGTTCATACATTCACTCATGTCTATGCATCCGTATGTTCTAACGCATCATCCTGCGTTGAGAGGATGCCAACGCTTCACAGGTTGCCAGCGCATAGTCCTGCATTAAGAATCTACAGGTCGCTCGCATTCCTGCTTTAAAACATGCGTTTTAGGCTCAAAGAGCTATAAAATAATTATCTTCAAAGAGTAGAACACATAGGAAGATTTATCAATAGAATTTAACATCAACTACCACATGATTCTCTATTTAATCTATATTTTTCTAAGAAAAAAGCTGTAATAACTTGTATTTCTACAAGTTATCAGAAGCAACCATTTAATCCTTCTTGAAGACTTTTAGCTCTAGCTTTTGTCATTGGACCTTGTGGCATAATGATCGCCTCATGATTGGGTTGACTTGGAAAGTTCTTTATTTGATTTTCAGCATGAGGTTCATTTGTGCTGGGTTGAGCTTGTTAAGCTTCATTTTCCTCTTCACTTGAGCTGGTTTGAGCTTGTTGAGACTTATTTTTCTCTTGGTTGGTCAACTCCTCATCATTCTCCCTCTCTTTGAATGGATTCATCCTCAAATCAAAATTGCCTACATCGAACAAGGATAAGTCAGCAACATTAAATGTAGCACTCAGATGATACTTATCTGGAAGATCAATTTTGTATGCATTATCGTTGATCTTTTCTAAAACTTGGAATGGTCCATCTCCTCTTGGATGTAACTTGGACTTCCTTTGGTTTGGAAAACGCTTCTTTCGAAAACGTACCCAAACCTAGTGGCCTGGCTTCAGAATGAGCTGTCATCTTCCCTGATTCACTCTTTTGACAACCTTTTCATTATGCTTCTCAATTTTTTCTTTCACTTGCTTATGAAGTTTCTTCGCAAATTCAACTTTTGATTTGGCATCAAGATGAACAAACTGGTTAGTTGGTAAAGGCAATAAATTAAGAGGTGTCTTAAGGTTAAATCCATAAACTATTTCAAAAGGTGAACATTTAGTTTGCTATGAACAACCCCAAGCAAACTCAACAAAAGGCAAAATTTCTTCCCACATACGAAGATTCTTTTTAAGGATTACCCTAAGCAAAGTTATTAATGTTCTATTGACAACTTTAGTTTGACCATTAGTTTGTGGGTGACATGTGGTAGAAAACAACAACTTAGTGCCCAACTTGCCCCACAAAACTTTCCAAAAATGACTTAAGAACTTGACATCTCTATCACTAACTATCGAACTTGGAATGCCATGTAATCTCACAACTTCCCTAAAGAATAAATTAGCAATGTTCTTGACATCATCAGTTTTATGACAAGCAATGAAATGTGACATTTTGATAAAATGATCAACAACAACGAAAATGCTATCATGCCCTCTCTTAGTCCGAGGTAGACCAAGAATAAAATGCATAGACAAATCAGTCCAAGGAGCATTAGGAATAGGCAAAGGTGTGTGTGCAATCCATGTGGTCTAGACTTAGATTTAGCTTCTCGACATGTAATGCGTGTACTACAAACTGTGTGAACATCATGTTACATGTGTGGCCAATAAAAATGACTCTTGAGTGCAACATATGTTTTCAATTCAGAAAAATCCATTAGACCACCCCCATGTGCTTTTTTAACAAGTAATTCTCTATATGAACCCTTAGGAATGGAAAGTTTATCTTTCCTAAACAAGAACCCATAAAAAATATAAAAATTATTTACCGTGATTCCATTCACACATTGAAAAACTAGTTTACCAAAATCACCATCATTTTCATACATTTCTTTCAAAAACTCAAATCCCATTAATTTAGAAGATAAAGTTGATAACAAGCTATATCTCCTAGATGCATCAGCAAGAATATTTTCCTTACCACTTTTATACCTTATCACATAGGGAAGTGATTCTATGAATTCAACCCACTTAGCATGATGATGATTTAACTTGTCTCGTCCCTTAAGGTGCTTCAAACTTTCATGATAAGCATGGATGACAAATTCCTTTGGCCAAAAGTAATGTTGCTAAGTTTGTAATGCTCTTACCAAAGCATACAACTCTTTGTCATAAGTTGGATACTTTAAAGCAGCACCATTCAATTTCTCGCTAAAATACATAATGGGCTTTTGTTCCTGGACACTAGCATCACACTCAATTTCAAATATATTTTCAAAATTAGGCAAAAACATCAAAGATGCAGAACTTAATTTTTCTTTCAAATCATTAAATGCCCGTTCTTGAGATTCTTCCCATTTGAAAACAATATGCTTTTTAACCATCTCATTTAGTGGTGCAACAATAGTACTAAAATCCTTAATGAACCTCCTATAAAAACTAGCTAAGCCATGAAAAGACCTAACTTCATTAGCATTTTTAGGTTGTAGCCATTCTTTGATTGCTTTAACTTTCTCACTATCAACTTCAATACCATTGGCAGAAATAACAAATCCAAGAAAATTAATCTTATCTAGACAAAAAGCACACTTTTTCAGATTGGCAAACAATTGAGCTTTCCTTAATGCAATCAAAACATTCCTAACATGCTCCACATGTTCTTCTAAAGACCTGGAATAAATCAGAATATCATCAAAGTAAACTACTACACATTTTCCTAAGTATTCACGCAAAACATGATTCATGAGACGCATAAAAGTACTAGGTGCATTGGTAAGACCAAAAGGCATAACTAACCAGTCATATAATCCATGCTTGGTCTTAAATGCAATTTTCCATTCATCACCAACTTTCATCCTAATTTGATGGTATCCAGACTTAAGATGAACTTTAATAAATAAAATAGATCCATGCAGTTCATCTAACATATCATCAAGTCTAGGTATGGGATGACGATACTTTACCGTAATCTTGTTGATGGCTCTACAATCCACACACATTCTCCAAGATCCATCCTTTTTTGGAACCAAGATGACAGGAACTGAACAGGGACTTAGATTTTCCCTCACATATCCTTTGGCAAGCAACTCATCAACTTGCTTTTGTATTTTTTTTGTCTTTGTAGGATTACCTTGATACACTGGCCTATTTGGAATGATAGCTCTCGGAAGGAAGTCAATTTGATGCTCAATTCCCCTAAGTGAAGGCAACCCATTTGGTAGTTCTTTAGGAAAAATGTCCTTAAATTCCTGCAACAAACTAAGAAAAACACTCGGCAAAGAAGTTTTTTAGTCATCAATCAGAAAACATGGTCCTTTGCACAAAAGTACAAAGATTGGTTTTGTTGAAAACAAAGCTATTATAACGTCTATATTTCTAGCTATCAAACTCTCTGTTCTTTCTTTTTCTCTTTTTGGGATGCTTTTCTTTCTTTCCACTCCTTTCTTTTTCTTCACAATTGTTTTTCTCACTTTTAACAAGAATTTTCTCATTTTCTTTCAAATTCTTTTCTTCTTTGTTCTTTTCGCTCAAAGTACTTTTTCCCTCTTTCACATCTTTTTCAACTTCCATTCTCATTTTCTCTAATTTACATTGCTCATCATACACATCTCTAGTTGACAAAGGGAGAAGAATTGTTTTTCTTCCATCTTTGGTGAATTTTTAGTGATTAAGATAACCATCATGAATAGCTCTTCTATCAAATTGCCATGACCTTTCCAATAAAACCTCTCCAGTATGCATCAGTGCAACATCACATAAGATACTATCATTGTACCTTCCAATTAAAAAAGACACAAGACATTGCCTATTGACTCTCACTTCCCACTATTGTTCAACCATTGAAGTTTGTATGGTCTAGGATGTGGTGCTGTGGGCAATCCCAATCTTTGACAAGTAATGTACTAACAACATTAGTACTACTCCTACCATCAATGATCACACAACATGCCTTTCCCTTCACATGACATCGAGTATGAAACAAGGTCTCTCTTTGCTCCTCAACTAGATCTTCTTTAATTTGAGCACTTAAAGCTCTTCTAGTTACAAACATGTCTCCAACAATTGGTTCTTCATAACTTCCATCACTAGTCTCTCCTACTTCAGCAACTTCTTCCTTATCCTCCTCAATTTCACTACCCTCGCCCTTAGTTACTACCTCTCCATTATGGTTGATCATTGTCCTTTTGTTTGGACAATCTCTACTGACATGTCCTAACCCTGACATTTCCAGCACTTAATATCTTTATTTCTCTCTTGTAGCTCTTCTAATTTAGCTTTTCCTTTCGTAGAAGACTCACCTTTCTCTTTGGAATTTTCATTCATAAACTTATCCCTACTCTAAAATCACTTCTATTCTCCTTTCTCCAAGATGAGTTGAAAAAAGAAGAAGGTTTAGAAGAAGTGTATCTTGTTCTTTCGGTACTCAATTGCTATTCCACTTTGATGGCAAGATGCAATGTCACACCCCCTCCCAGGTACCCTCCTAACCTAGGAAGAAATGTCATGACAACGGACACCGACCCTCTGACGACATCAACTATCAACCTTAAACTCTGCCTTTACCTAATAAACAGTTATAAACCATAAACGACTTCACACATACACCAGAGTTAACTTGTCATACGCACATTCTTTTCATTTAGACATATAATAGCATAAATAGGTAACAACTTCCTAATCGCTCTCTATATGTACAATACATAATCCAGTTCAATTATTTACAATTTTCAGAATACTAAACATCGTTGGTAGACCTAGATGAGATCTTGCATAGGCTAAGCATCCCGAACTCGCTCGCTACCTGGAAAAACAGAAAAACAAGGAAAACGTGACCTTCAACGCCTAGTGAGTAACTAATTATAGTTTTTCTCAACAGTGTATAAAAATATAAAAACCAGCCATATCCATGACTAGCATACAACTGATCATAGTTTAACCATATCTTATTATTTATGGAACATTATTCACAAATCGTTTCCTTAAATCTCCTTCCCTAGTTGAGGCTGAGCGAAGCTCATAGCACCCAACGTCGATATTTCTCAGTTGAGTGGAGTACTCTCAACACCTCAGCATCAGTCCAATCACAATTTACTCACGGGCTACCCAAGTACCTTCTCCTAGTCCCTCAGTACTGGATCCCCAGGATACTCAAGTGCCTTCTCTACATCTCTCAGCACTGAGTTTTAAATATAAGATCGCCCACATGCCTTCACGTCGTCCCTCAGCATTGGGTTTCTTACAACACTAGATTTCCCACATGCCTTCACCTCTTCCCTCAGCATTAGGTTTCCTAAAACACTAGGTTTCCCACATGCCTTCATATCTTCCCTTAGCATTGGGTATCTTACAACACTGGGTTTCCCACATGCCTTCACATCTTCCTTCAGCATTGGGTCTCTTAGAAAACTTTATAAAGAAAATATGCTTTGCATGAATAATTCTTTATAAATCATTTCATGATAAACATAACAATATTAGCATGAAACTAATTACATACACAAATATCTCAAATGCCTTCTCTTTGTACCTCAGCATTGGGAGCCATTCAAATAAGAATACAATATAACATATAATCAAGAGTTTGTAATATCTCATACATCACAACACTTTTCATATACTCACACACTTTCGTTATTCTCACCTCATAATTCATATTCTCATTCATACTCTAGTAACGTCTCATCCATCATAATACTTTTCATAAACTCATATGCTACCTTTAGTCTCATCATCATAAATCACATTTCATACGCTCATATGCTTCCTTTAGTATTACTGCCATATATCACATACTTAATCATACTCTTGTGACCTTTCATACATCACAATACTAAATATAAGCTCATATACTTCCATTTACTCACATAATTATAAATTTCATACTTTTCTTAAGCCTTACCACCATATAACACGTACATATTTATATGCTTGAGTCCACTCCCACATCGCAATATTAATCAAAAGTTCCCGTGCTTCCATCCGTTTTATCCTTATTATTCACATACTTTTGCTTAATCTATATATATAAATAAATATTGAAACAACTCATTATACCGCACATGGAAAACACATAAAGTTCATTGAATTCGATCATGTAAGCATTTATCAACAAATATTATTAAGAAACTATGTTAAAGACTAAACACTTTTAGATAGAAAGTCACTTACTACTTGTCCTAGGCCTTGAGCGGATTGTGCACCTTTTCTAGCTCCTCTCGGCCTGAAATAACACATTTCTCATGTTAGACTTCCCCAAAGTTCCTTTTTACAAACCATTAGTTTACACATTTGTATTTGATTCATGTTACACCACAAAGACCAATTTCTTCTAAAAACAATCATAATAAGCGAGATTTCACACCACTAGCAAGATTACTAGCGAGATTCCACACTATTAGCGAGGTTACTAGCGAGATTAAACTATAGGCACACGCACTAGCGATACCATGGTGAGCGAGACCAGCGAGACTCACCTAAGCAGCGATACCGAGTGATACCCAGCAAGATTTGTGAGACGCATAGCTCTCTGTTCTACCAGCAACACTGGTCTAGCTACTCATTCTCCAACGTCTCAGTGACACTGCAGTTCCAGTGACACCCGTTATCTCAGTTTCTGCCTTTCCTCGTATTCTCACTTCTACCATTTGAAAGTAGCATTTCCAGCCAAATTTAGAACTTCTTTCCTTCTACAAACTTGTAGAGAAATATGTTTTCCAGCTTACCTTAAATTTTCAAGGCTTAGCTTCTCCTCGTTAGTCAGATATTTTAAGAATACCTAGCTCTACTCTGGATAGCACAACAATTTTGTATCAGTCACTTCCACCTAAGAGTTAACATATTTCTCTTCCATTCAGCTCAAACATCCTTCATAAAAGTTGTTAAGAATTAAGTCAGCTTACTGACCTTAAAATGTCAGCTCTAAATTCGATCTCTTCAGCTCGTTCTTCTTCAAACACCAGACCATGCTCGGATTGCATGACAGTAGCTAGACTCACTGTTCTAGCTTCAGTTTTACCATGAAAACGATTTGAATTCTCCACAACTTTGCCCTAAACACCTTCTCCTACCTTTCTTCGTCTCTCAGTTGTGAAATTCAACCGATTTGAGCTTTTGAATGTGTTTAAAATGATCAAACACTCAGCATACTCACTTAAATAGGCCGCCGACTTAACCTAAACTTTGTTTTCTTTAAAAATGAATTGGCTAATGCATACTTCAGCTCACCAACGCATAACACCCTTCACAAACGCATGGCACACCCTCACCAACATATAGCAGCCTTCACAAATGCATATTACACTCTCACCAATGCATAGCAGCCTTCACAAATGCATGGCACATCCTCACCAATGCATAGCAGCCTTCATAAACGCATAGGACACCTTCAACGCATGATAACTCATGCCTTAACGCTCTCGGCCACTCTTTACTTACCTTCTTTAACTTTTCATCTTCCAAAACCAATCTTTATAGTTTGCTAACTTCCTAAACTAAGTGTGGGGCTTACAACTTACCACTTTCTTACAAGAATTTCGTCCCCGAAATTCAGCAAACAGTCATTTTCTCAAAAACAAATGTGGATATTGCTTAACCATTTGCTCGTTGGTTTCCCAAGTTGCTTCCTCAACTCCATGGTTCCTCCACAAAACTTTAACTAATGTTACCATTTTAGTTCTCAGAACCTGTTCCTTTTCGCCTAACACTTGAACTGGTTCTTCCTCATAACTCAAATCTTCTTTGAGTTCAATTGGTTGCACCTCCAGTACATGAGTAGAATCAGGAACATACTTTCTTAAAAATGAAACATGAAACACATTATGAACCCTGGACAACTTCATCGGTAAAGCTAACCTGTAAGCTGCCGATCCAACCCTTTCTAAGATTTCAAAAGGTCCGGTATACCTGGGACTCAACTTCCCTTTTCTACCAAACCTTACAATTCCTTTCCATGGCGACAACTTTAAGAACGCCTTGTCACCTACCTCAAACTTGAGATCTCTTCTTCTGTTATCAGTATAACTTTTCTGTCGATCTTTGGCCGTCTTAAGATTAGCTTTAATCAATTCTAACTTCTTCGTAGTAACTCAAACAATCTCTGGTCCGACAAGCTTTCTTTCACCAACTTCTCCCCAACACACCGGGGTTCTGCACGGTCTATCATATAACGCTTCATACGGAGCCCTTCCTATACTTGCCTGGTAACTGGTATTGTAAGCAAATTCCATCAAGGATAAATGTACATCCCAGCTACCTCTGAACTACAAAACACAGGCTCGAAGCATATCCTCTAAAGTCTGGATCGTCCTCTCTAACTGTCGTTAGCCTGAGAATGAAAGGCAGTACTAAACTGTAACTTGGTTCCCAACACCTTTTGCAAACTCTCTCAGAACTTAGAAGTAAATATAGGATCTTTGCCTGATGTCAATGTCACTGGTACTCTGTATTGACTGACAATTCTGTCCACATACATCTGTACCAGTCTATCCTGTGTAAAAGTTGCCTTAACCGACAAGAACCGTGCTGTTTTGGTCAATCAATTAACAATTAACTAGATTTCATCGACACCTACTGGGGTTCTTGTAATCCGAACAGAAAATCGATAATAATATATTCCCATTTCCACTTGGGAATAGGAAGTGGATTCAGTACCCTGTCGATCTTTGCCGCTCAAGCTTAACTTGTTGGCAAACTAAGCACTTTGCCATATACTCTGCTATTTTTTTTTCCATACCTGGCCATCAGTAAAATTTTCTTAACGTTCTGTACATCTTGGTACTACTAGGATGCATTGCATAAGCCGAACTATGTGCCTCTTCCAAAATCAACTGTTTAACTTCCTTATTCTTTGGCACATAAATTCTATCCTAATTCAGTAACACTCCAATAGATCCAAGCTCATAGTTTACTCTCTACTGAGCTTTTATTTCTTCAATCAGCTTCTTAATCACCGGATCTTCTGATTGTTTCTTTATAACCTCATCTACTAGCTTAGGTCTCAACTGGAAATGTGCCAATAATGTCCCTTTATCAATTACCTCTATTCTAGCTGCACTATTTCTAAGTTCTTTCACAAAGTAAACTTGACTACATTCACTATACCCGCTCCACCACGAGACTTTCTGCTTAGTGCATTAGCTACAACATTTGCTTTTCCCGATGATAATTAATAGTGCAATCATCATCTTTGATCAGTTGCAACCACCTCCTTTGTCTCATGCTAAATTCTTTTTAATCAAAGATGTATCTCAAACTCTTGTGATCCGTGTAGATATGGCACTTTTCTCCAAACAAGTAATGCCGCCATATCTTTAATGCTAACAATTGCTGTCACTTCCAGGTCATCAGTAGGGTAATTAATCTCATGTGGCCTCATCTGCCTGGAGGCGTAGGTTATAACTCTATCCCTTTGCATCAACACACAGTTTATCCCCTGATGGTAGGCATTGAAATAAACCTCAAGCTCCTTCCCTGAGTCCGAAGTGCTAGAATAAGGGCAGTCACCAATCTCCTCTTTAACTCCTGAAAACTCTGCTCACATTTCTCATTCTACTCTAACTTAGTATTTTTCTTAGTCAAACATTTGAGTGGTAGGGCTATCTTGGAGAATCCCTGCATAATCTCCTATTATATCCTGGTAAACCCAAGAAACTACGCATCTCTGTCATAGTTCTAAAGTCGTTTCCTCCCGACTATTACTTCAATCTTTTTAGATTCTACACTGACTCCCGCAGTTGATACTACATGGCCCAAAAATACAATTCGTTCTAGCCAGAACTCACATTTACTAAATTTTGCAAATAGTTTCTTTTCTCTCAAGGTTTGCAAAACAGTCCCGAGATGTTCAACATATTTTCCTTTGTCTAAAAAATACACTAATATAACATCAATGCACATAATTTCAGATTGGTCTAGGTAAAGATGGAAGATCCTATTCATCAAATCCATGCGTATAGTTGTGGATATCCTGACCTCAGGTTTAACTTCAAGAACACCAACGTTCCTTTAAGTTGATCAATCAAGTCATCTATACAAGGTAAATAATATTTTATTACGTATCATTACCTTATTCAACGGTCGGTAATCGTTACATAACCACATTGTACCATCCTTTTCTTTACAAACAGCACTGGTGCACCCCATGGGGATACACTTGGTCTAATATATCCCTCGTCTACCAGCTCATGTAATTGCACCTTTAGTTCTCTCAATTACGACGGTGTCATATAATATGGTGCTTGAAAAATGAATGTTGTCAGGTACTAACTTGATAGTAAACTCCATCTTTCTATCAGGTGACATCCCCGACAACTCCTCAGGAACACATCTAAAAACTCTCATACCACTGGCACATCTTTTGGTTTTAACTTTTCCACCTTCATTTTAGTCACACGTGCCAGGTACGCTTCACAACCCTTACTTAATAACTTTCTAGCCTTCACCGCTGAGATCACATAAGTAGGAAGAACTCTCCTTCCTCCTTTAAAGACCACCTTAACCCTATCGGGTTTCACAAACCTTACTTCTATCTTTAAACAATCAATATTAGCCTGATACTTCGGCCTAAAGTCCATGCCTAAATAATATCTAACTCTATCAGATTTAGGGATAACAGATCGACTAGCTATACTACATTATCAATCACCAACTCACAATCATAACAAGCATCTTCTATAGTTACTGATTCACCAGTATAAGTATGTAATAACAAGGCCTTAGGTAGAGACTTAAAACTCTTCTTCACTTACACAGTAAACACATAAAAGACAACAAAGGCAAAACTCATAAATCAATTAACCACACTTACTAATAAGTATAAGCACCAACCATTATCAGTTCCTGACTCCCTTCTTGCTTACCAATTAAGCAGTACATCAAGGATAAATAAATGCATGGTTTCTGAGTTGAGTAGACAGCGATACTCTTAAGGTCACATATAGTGTACTTGTCGTAATACTTGAAATCTCCTCAGCTACCTGCTGAGTTATGCCATTTGAGCTATATCATATTCTTCCTGACGGCTTTTGTTTACATAATTGACAATCATGTCTTACTTTTGTATTACATCCATCAGTCTCTTCTTTTATCCAGAGTTCCCTTTACTCTTATATATATATATATATATATATCCTTATCTAAAGCTTCAGGATCATCCCACTCTATACTAACTAATCACTGGGTTATAATCCCTCTTCTGCAAGTCTTACTCATACCACTTGCACATAACTAATTCATCAGTTATAACCATCATAATTTATCCAACTTTTATCATATGTAATACCTTATCGTACCCATGATTCCTATGTCTCATAGGTTTTGAATTGTCCCGATCGTTATTCCCTTTCGAGATCTTTCTTATACTATTTTAACATTATTAGTTAATCATTGAACTATTCACATAAATATTTAATTATACAAGCTCATACCTGCATGTACATCATATGAGTTCGCCCTTGAACTCCTCAGGTAGCTTGCGAAGTTTCAGCGTCTGTTTGCCTACCTCATCTGTCCGTTAGCTAGAACCTACTGTATTACAACCCTTCTAACTTTAAACTCACAACATATAACTTCCTTTTCCCAAAATCTTATGCTCTGATACCAACTTGTCACACTCCTTCGCAGGTACCCTCCTAACTCAGGAAGAAATGTGATGGTAGCGGACACCAATCCTCTTACGACATCCATTGTCAACCATAAACTCTACCTTTACCTAATAAACAGTTATAAACCATAAACTACTTCACACATACACCAGAGTTAACTTGTCATATGCACGTCATTTTCATTCAGGCATATAATAGCATAAATACACAACAACTTCCTAGTCCCTCCCTATATGTACAACACATAATCCAGTTCAATTATTTAATATTTCAGAATACTAAACACCGTTCATAGACCTAGACGAGATCTTGCATAGGCTAAGCATCCCGAACTCGCTCGGTACCTGGAAAAACAAAAAAAACAAGGAAAACGTGACCTTCAATGCCCACTAAGTGACTAATTATAGTTTTTCTCAACAGTGTATAAAAATATAAAAACCAGCCATAGCCATGACTAGCATAGATCAGATCATAGTTTAACCACATCTGATTATTTATGGAACATTATTCACAAATCGTTTCCTTAAATCTCCCTCCCTAGTTGAGGATGAGCGAAGCTCACCGCACCCAACGTCGATATTTCTCAGCTGAGTAGAGTACACTCAACACCTCAGCATCAGTCCAATCAAAATTTACTCATGGGCTACCCAAGTACCTTCTCTTAGTCCCTCAGTACTGGATCCCCAAGATACTCAAGTGCCTTCTCTACATCTCTCAGCACTGAGTTTTAAATACAAGATCGCCCACATGCCTTCATGTCGTCCCTCAGCATTGGGTTTCTTACAACACTGGATTTCCCACATTCCTTCACCTCTTCCCTAAGCATTGGGTTTCTTACAACGTTAGGTTTCCCACATGCCTTCACCTCTTCCCTTAACATTGGGTTTCTTACAACATTGGGTTTCTCACATGCCTTCACATCTTTCCTCAGTATTGGGTCTCCTAGAAAACTTTATAAAGTAAATATGCTTTGCATGAATAATTCTTTATAAATCATTTCATGATAAACAGAACAATATTAGCATGAAGCTAATTACATACATAAATATCCCACATACCTTCTCTTCGTACCTCAGGATTGGGAGCCATTCAAATAAGAATACAATATAACATGAAATCATGAGTTTGTAATATCTCATACATCACAACACTTTTAATATGCTCACACACTTTCGTTATTCTCACCTCATAATTCATATTCTCATTCATACTCTAGTAACGTCTCATCCATCACAATACTTTTCATAAACTCATATGCTACCTTTAGCCTCATCGTCATAAATCAAATTTCATACGCTCATATGCTTCCTTTAGTCTTACCATCATATATCAGATACTTAATCATACTCTTGTGACCTTTCATATATCACAATACTAAATATAAGCTTATATACTTCCATCTACTCACATAATTATAAATTTCATACTTTTCTGAAGCCTTACCACCATATAACACTTACATATTCATATACTTGAGTCCACTGGTGCAAACTTTTAGTGTTAACCGCAAGTGTACGGGTTAAGTTATAATATAAGACGGTGAAGTCCGAATATTATTCCACTAGAGATCCAATTGTGAAGGTTTAAGTTACTTAGCTATTTTAGAGTTGAATCAATTTTATTTGAGGATTGGAATTGTATTTGTGATTTATGAAAAATATAAACCAAATAAGAAAAGTATTAAAGTGAGAAACACAAGAGGCAAAGAGAGTTCTAGGTAATGAATCCTTGTTTATTTCATCATGCAATATTATAGATTTCATGGATTTTATTGTGATTCATAAGCTTAAGTCTAGAAACTTAATTCCAAGTTATTTTCTCTAAAAAACAACCCTTTCTTATGCAACTCGATTGATTACTAATCTCTTGAAACCAATACAAATTACATGGCATTAAAAATAGTCTTTAGCAACTTTTATTGTCAACATAACTACTCTCGTGATAGATTAACAACAATTCATTGTTATAGATCAAGTTAAACATACAATCTCTCAATCATACATCTAACCTAACATGTGAAGATGGTCAATCCACAAGAATTAAACATAAAAACAATGAAAAGCATAATCATTCCAACAAAACCATGAAAGTCTACAAGATCAACATAAATTTATAAACAATTCAGCAAAACCCTAAAACTAAAGAGTTTAGCCACCCATAGCTTGAAGCAACATGTTTAGGCAAAATAAACGAAGAAAGAGTGTAAAGAAAGAGAAACTCTACCTAAAAGGGGCTCTTGATTGAGGTAGCACCGTCACAATCTCCTTGGCTCTCATGTCGGAATTCGAATGGCACCACAACTATCTCGAAATCTTTTTCTCTTCCTTGCAACTAACTCACTCCTTAAACTCTTTTATGAACTCTCACTCAATTCTCTCTTTCTTATGCCTCTTTTGGTATGTAGATTAATGGTAGATTTCTTATTAGGGCTGTTGGAAACCCCCAAATTTATAGAGTCGGCCGTCCAAAAACTACAAGTTTTCATTTATGGAAACCTGGCACCGCGGCGCGAGTCTATAGCGTCGTGGCTCTCTTGAAAACTGGAAGACGGCGCTGCGACGCTACCCCAATTTTTGTCATATTGAGTTTTTCTTCTCTTTTTCACCGTTTTCTTGCTCAGTTTTGATCTTTTTGTATTTTCTTCTAATTTTCCTCATTTTAACCTGAAAACCACTAGCAAACAAGTGAAATCTAGTATAAACTCCCTTAATTTGAGAGAATAGAAAGCACCTTTCAAGTACTTATCACCACCCCAAACTTAGAGATTTGTTAGTCCCGAGCAAAGAATAGAATCAAGTAATAGGGAGTTTAGATGAAGAAGTGTGCAATTGACTCATGTCTTAGAGAATAGCATTTAGAGCTTAAGTAGAAACATGCAAGCATATCTATATTGTTATAATCATTCAAGGCCAAATCTTGCTATCTCCCATGTGTGTGTGTCCAACTCCTTCAATTTAAAATGCTAGAACTCAAATTAGGACTTAAGAGAGTTTCTTTAGTTTTCCCCCTACTCTAGCTCATGCACCAATCTTCAAGCTTTCATACATTTCAAGTGAGTAATATGTCCACTAAGGTGCCTCTCAATCATATATATATATTTTTTTCATGGGCCCAAACTTGCATTCTTTTACCTAGAGGCACTAGCTTTCACACATTCACTGTAGGGACTCATACCTAGTCAATTCCCAGGCGTCCTTTGTCACACCCCCTCTCTGATTACCTACTTAACCTGAAAGGAGATGTGAAGACAATATACATCACCCTCTTGTGACGCATATTGCCCCATCTTACATAACTTCCTGTACAAACATTTCATACGTATACATTCATAGAATTCAGCCATAATAACGCATGATCATAATATAATAATCCTTCATGTACCCAGTACACTTTTGATAACATACTCTCTCATAACCCACTTATAAACAACTAACTCTACATGCCACCAGTGTTAAATTATTTACACGTACAACAACGAGAAAATAAATTGGTTTTGGAAACTCGAAGTTTAAGCAGGTGGAGTTGGAGTAGGCAATTCACCAGGAACGTCCTTGCTACCTAGGAGGAAAAGAAAACATGGAAAACATGAGCTAAAAGTCCAGCGAGTGACTAATTTTGTAAAACTATATTTTGTTCGAAAACAGGCATGTTAAAATCATAATAATGCCATAAACGTAATCGTGATTCAAATAATCATTTCTGTAAAATAATAATTTCAACAACGCAAACAAATCACATACATTCATACCAAAATGATCATATACAAAAAACAGTTCGTTCTTAAAACTTTCCCTTAATCAGGGCGGAGCAACACTCAACGCACCCGACGTCGAAAACATCCTTAGTTAAGGCGGAGTAAAACTTAACGCACTCAAAGTCGATAACAACCTTAGTTGGCGTGGAGCAAGACTCAACACACCCAACGTCACAACCTCTATGTGCACATAGGAATATGGTGGGTTGCTCAAGTACCTTCTATGAGTCCTTCAGTACTGGGTCCCAGGGAAACTCACATGCCTTCTCATGTCCTTCAGTATTGAGCCTCCTCTAAAACATTTTAGAAATCAGCATTATACATAAATAGTTCACATGAAAATCTTTCATGAAAATCAGATATATCACGATAAACATCATTTCAAGACATGTCATTCAACATCTTATAGAAAACGGATAAAACATGTCTTGTGAATAATATCATCAAACATCATGCTTTTCTAGAAAACAATTTATCTCAAAGCCATATCTCATAAGAAAAACCAAACTAAACATTTTCAATAAATTTGTTTTCAAGAAAGAAAAGTGTCACTCACAACTTGTCCTTAGGCCCTGAGCGGATTATATGCCTTTCCAAGCTGTTCTTGGCTTGTAAATACACATTCCTCAAGTTACGTTTTCCTTAAACTTCCTTTACATGATCATTAAACGTGTATACTTAAACTCTAATCATAATTCACCACCGAGACTCCCTTTCTATCCTAAAATACACATAATAAGCGAGATTATGTGTCACTAGCGAGATTACCAACGAGATTTCACCTTACTAGCGAGTTTACTAACGAAATTACACAACAAGTCACGGCACTAGCGACACTAGCATGAGCGATACCAGCGAGACTACCTAATGAGCGATACTGAGCGAGAGCCAGCAAGATTTGTGAGAGAAAATCCTCCTTTACACGACCAGCGACACCAGTGTCGCTACTCACGCTCCAATTCTTAGCGTTACCTGCTTCCAAACGGCACCCGACAGAAGAATTTCCTCCTTTCCTATTTGTTCTCACTTTTGTCAATTCAAAGTCATATTTCCAGAAAGATTTAGAACTTCTTTTCTTCTACAAACTTGTAGAGAAACATGTTTTCTAGCTTACCTCAAAATTTCATGGCTTAACTCGTCTTGGTTCGTCAGATATTGCAAGTCTTCTTCGCGCTACTCCAGATTGCACATAAATTTCGTATCATTAAATTCCAGCTAAAAGTTTATATGTTTCTAATCCATTTCAACTCAAGCATCCTTCATAAACGTTGTTCAAAATTGAGTTAACTTACTAACCTTAAGATTTCAGCCTAAAATTCAATTTCTTCATCTCGATATTCACCAAACACCAGACCTGGTTTGAGCTGTCCGACAACTGATGAAGCTTCTGTTTCAGCTTCAGTTTTATCATGAAATCTTCCAAAACATTGCACGAAATTGCCCTAGAACTCTTCTTCAACCTCTCCACGACGTGCAGCTGAAAAAAATAGCATAGAATTTCGTTTGGAAATGAGTAGAATGAAGTCAGCAAAATTTTCTGTCCAATGAAAGGTTAAAAACCGACTTCTCATCCTTATCATCTCTTTTTCTTTTTCTTTTTCTTCTCTTTGCTTTTTCTACTTCCTTTTTTTTTTTCTTTTTTTTCTTCTTCGCTTTTTTTAGTTTTCCTTTTTTTCTTTTTTTTTTTTTAACAATATAAGATTATTAATATTAGTTCGCTTAAAGCTTTTGAACGTGCTTACCAATTAGGTGCTTACAATTCATTACCCCCTTTTTGAGAATTTCGTCCTCGAAATTCAGGTTAAGTCACTCCGTAAAGAGATGAAGGTATTTGATCTTCATTTGATCTTCACTTTCCCACATTGCCTCTTCCGCTTTGTGATTTCTCCACAAAACTTTAACAAGCAGTATCGTTTTTGTTCTCAGAACTTGTTCCTTTCGATCAAGAATTTGCATAGGTTCCTCTTCATAAGATAAATCTTCATTTACCTGAATAGGTTGAGCTTTCAAAACATGTGTAGGATCTGGAATATACTTCCTTAGTAGAGAAACATGAAATACATCATGTATTTTAGACAATTCCATAGGTAACGCCAACCGATAAGCCAACGGTCCTATGCGTTCCAGAATCTCATAAGGCCAAATATATCTCGGACTCAACTTCCCTCTCCTTCCAAATCTCAAAATTCCTTTCCAGGGAGATAACTTCAAGAAGACTTTATCCCCAACTTCAAATTCTAAATCTCAACGCCTTTAATCCGCGTAGCTTTTCTGCCTATCCTGTGCAGTCTTCAACCTTTCTCTTATGAATTTCACGTTCTCAGATGTAGTTTGGACTAACTCTGGTCCCATTAACTTCCTTTCTCCTACTTCACCCCAACATATAGAAGTTCTGCAACGTCTGCCATACAATGCCTCATAGGGTGCCATTCCAACACTAGAATGGTAACTATTATTATACGCAAATTCCATCAAAGACAATTGAGTATCCCAGCTTCCTTTAAATTGCAGCACACAAGCACGCAACATATTCTCTAGAGTCTGAATCGTTCTTTCTGATTGTCCATCAGTTTGAGGATGAAAAGCTGTACTAAACTTAAGTTTAGTTCCCAATGCTTGCTGTAAACTCGGCCAGAACTTAGATGTGAATCTCGGATCTCTATAAAAAATAATAGACACAGGAGCTCCATATTGACTTACTATCTTCTCAACATACAATTTGGCCAGTTTATCTAAAGTAAAAGTCACTTTAACTGGCAAGAATCATGCAGTTTTAGTAAATCTATCAACTATGACCCATATTCCATCATACCCATTTGGAGTTTTAGGAAGACCAAATAAGAAATCCATCGTGATATGTTCCCATTTCCACTCAGGTACGGGGAGTGGTTTTAAAAATCCACCAGGTCTTTGTCTTTCTGGCTTTACTTGCTGACATATCAAACATCTCGCTACACATTCAGCAATTTCTCGTTTCATTCCTGGCCACCAATAATATTCTCTTGAAGTCCTGTACATCTTTGTACGACCCGGATGCATCGCATATGCAGAACTATGAGCTTCTTCTAGAATAGCATTTTTCAATGTCAAATCATTTGCGACACACAATCTCCCTTGTTTCATTAAAGCTCCATCGTCTCTTATATCAAAATCCATTCTTTGGTTGAGATTCACCTTTTCTACTATTTTCTTGAGTACAGAATCTTCCATTTGTTTGCTAACAATCTCACTCATCAAAGTAGGTCTTACCTGGAAGTGTGCAAGCAAACCTCCCAACTTGTCTACCGATAAAGATGCATTTGAACTCTTTAACTCCTTCGTCAACTCTGCACTAATAATATTCAATGAAGTCTTGGCTTGTCTCGACTTCCTACTCAACGCATTGGCTACAACATTAGCCTTTACTGGATGATAATTTATAGTGCAATTGTAATCCTTGATCAGCTCCAACCATCTCCTTTGTCTCATGTTGAGTTCTTTCTGATCAAAGATGTATTTCAAACTTTTGTGATCCGTATAGATATGGCACTTCTCTCCAAACAAATAATGTCACCACATCTTTAATGCCAACACCACTGCTGCCAGTTCTAAGTCATGGGTAAGGTAATTAACTTCATGTGGCCTCAACTGCCTAGAGGCATAAGCTATAACTTTACCTTATTGCATCAGTACACAACCCAACCCTTGACTAGGGCCGTCACAATACACCTCAAACTCCTTCCCTATCTCTGGAAGTGCTAAAATAGGCGCTGTCACTAATCTCTTCTTTAACTCTTAGAAACTTTGCTCACATTCATCATTCCATTCAAATTTAGTTCCCTTTTTAGTCAAACGAGTCAGTGGTAATGCTATCTTGGAAAAACCCTATACAAAGCGCCGATAATAACCTGCGAGTCCCAGAAAACTACCAATCTCTGTTACTGTCCCTGGCTATTCCTATCTGGTAATTGCCTCAGTCTTTTGAGGATCTACTCTAACTCCTGCAGCAGTAACAATATGTCCCAGAAACATTACCCGTTCTAGCCAAAACTTGCATTTGCTGAATTTTGCATACAATCTCTTTTCTCTCAAAGTCTGTAATACAATTCTAAGATGTCCTGCATGTTCTTCCTTACTTCTAGAATACACTAGAATATCATCAATAAATACAATCACAAACTGATCCAAGTAACGATGGAAAATCTTATTCATCAAGTCCATAAACATTGCTGGAGCATTTGTCAGACCAAAAGGCATCACGAGGAATTCATAGTGTCCATACCTCGTTCTAAAAGCTGTCTTCGGTACATCTGTCTCTCAGACCTTTAACTGATGATATCCCGATCTTAGGTCTATCTTTGAGAACACTGATGCCCCTCTAAGCTGATCTAACAAATCATCAATACTAGGCAAGGGATATTTGTTGTGTATAGTGACCTTATTTAATTGACGATAATCAATGCACAGTCTCAAAGTACCGTCCTTTTTCTTCACAAATAACACTGGTGCACCCCACGGAGATACACTTGATCTAATATACCCCTTATCTATGAGTTCCTGTAACTGTACCTTCAATTCCTTCAGTTCTAATGGTGCCATACGGTATGGTGCCTGCGAAATGGGAGTTGTTCCAGGAACTAGATCAATAATGAACTCCACTTCTCTATCAGGTGGTAATCCTGGCAACTCTTCAGGAAACACATCAAGAAATTCATTCACTACAGGAATATCTTCTTGTCTTAACTTACCGCCCTGTGTATCAACTACGTAAGCCAGGTATGCTGAACAACCCTTGTTTAACAACTTCCTAAATTTAACTGCAGATATTACACAAGTAGGAAGGAATTTCCTGTCACCCTTGAAAATAACTTCATCTCCTTTGAACCCTCTAAACATGACTTCCTTCTGGAACAATCCACAGTAGCTCGATATTTGGATAAGAAATCCATTCCCAATATCACACCAAACTCCTGAATATCTAAGGGTATCAAGTTGGCTATCATAGTCACACCATCAATTTCAATCACACAGTCTTTATACACTTTGCTAGCCACAAACACATGACCAACAGGAGTATAAACAAATAGTTCCTCGGGCAAAGATTCTAATGTATTATTTATATTCACAGCAAACATTTTAGCAATAAAAGAATGGGTAGTACCAGGGTCTATCAAGACATGAGCAGAAGTATGACATATAGAAAGTGTACCAGTAACCACATTAGAAGCATCTTCAGCCTCTTGCTGAGTCATTGCAAAGACTTTTCCTTGCTGTTTTGGTCGCCCTGCAGCTCCCTTCTGTCTTAATCCACTAGTTCCCTCATCAGCAATTCCTGCAGGTCGTTGTGGTTGACTAGCTGTGAATGTACCAGTTCTCTGTTCAGCTTTAAATTCTTGCATCAACTGAGGACATTCTCGTTTATAGTGACCCGCTTGTCCACAATGGTAACATACATTGCCCTTACACAGTCCCCAATGATACTTCCCGCAGCTGGGATATAATGGTTTCCTTGCAAAACTAGCTGTGGACTCTCCAGGTTGTCCACTTCGAGAACCTTCCACTGTTTGAGCTGGACCAGTAGAACTCCTTGGTTATTGCTTCCGTGCACTTCCTCTAGTACCTCCCTTGCAAGTACCCTGTCCACTCGATCTGGTCTTAAAATTTCCTTCACTAAATACACCTGGTACTAATCTCCTGCCTGACTGCCCCTGAGTAATACCAGAAGTGTGGATTGTCCGTTTACCCCCAGCTGATTCTCGTTCCGTTCTCCTTTCCATCAAACTCCTTTCAACTCGCATAGCTGCTTCTACTAGTTTGGAGAAATCGGTTCACTCTGCCCTAGCAGTTACAGGAGTACGTATCTCCTCCCGTAAACCTTCTTCAAATCTCTTGCACCTATCAATCTCATCTGCAACAATCGTCATGGCATACTTAGATAGTTGTGTATATTTCTTTTCATATTCCGCCACTGACATGGATCCCTGTACTAACCTCAGAAACTCATTCCGTTTTGCATCTCGAAATGATCTCGGACAATAAATCTCTTGGAATGCCTTCTTAAACTCATTCCAGCCTATTTCTCATGTATCCTCTTTCTTGCTTTCTACAATTCTCCACCAATCTTCTGCTCCTTTTTGGAGCAAAAACTCTGCCAATTCCAGTTTTCTATCATCGGGACATCTCATCACACGATAGCATTTCTCAAGCAGATTCAACCATGCCTCTGCTTCTATAGGATCAACAGTGCCTTCAAAAGTAGTGGCACCCCAAGCCTTCAATCTTTCTATACTGTATTTCTTTTCTAGATCTGCTTCCACTGATCCAATGCTTGCAGCCAATCTTTCAGCAATTCTAGTAAATATATGCTCCTCAACATTGACCCCAACTTGAGGATGACTAGATTCACCCTCTGACATATTTCCACGGTCTCCATTAGCTTGAGGAGTTTCGGTTGCTGATTGCCTCACTCGCCTGCTTCGAGGTGGCATGTTTTCCTATTGGCAAAAAATTACATGTTCCTACACTACAATGCATGACCCTATTCCCAAGACTCTTTTTCTCTGATACCAACTTGTCACACCCCCTCTCTGATTACCTACTTAAATTGAAAGGAGATGTGAAGATAATATACATCACCCTCTTGTGACGCATATTGCCCCATCTTACATAACTTCCTGTACAAACATTTCATACGTATACATTCATAGAATTCAGCCATAATAACGCATGATCATAATATAATAATCCTTCATGTACCCAGTACACTTTTGATAACATACTCTCTCATAACCCACTTATAAACAACTCACTCTACATGCCACCAGTGTTAAATTATTTACACGTACAACAACGAGAAAATAAATTGGTTTTGGAAACTCGAAGCTTAAGCAGGTGGAGTTGGAGTAGGCAATGCACTAGGAACGTCCTTGCTACCTGGGAGGAAAAGAAAACATGGAAAACGTGAGCTAAAAGTCCAGCGAGTGACTAATTTTGTAAAACTATCTTTTGTTCGAAAACAGGCATGTTAAAATCATAATAATGCCATAAACGTAATCGTGATTCAAATAATCATTTCTGTAAAATAATAATTTCAACAACGCAAACAAATCACATACGTTCATACCAAAATGATCATATACGAAAAACAGTTCGTTCTTAAAACTTTCCCTTAATCAGGGCGGAGCAACACTCAACGCACCCGACGTCGAAAACATCCTTAGTTGAGGGGGAGTAAAACTCAACGCACTCAACGTCGATAACAACCTTAGTTGGCGTGGAGCAAGACTCAACACACCCAACGTCACAACCTCTATGTGCACATAGGAATATGGCGGGTTGCCCAAGTACCTTCTATGTGTCCTTCAGTACTGGGACCCAGGGAAACTCACATGCCTTCTCATGTCCTTCAGTATTGAGCCTCCTCTAAAACATTTTAGAAATCAGCATTATACATAAATAGTTCACATGAAAATCTTTCATGAAAATCAGATATATCACGATAAACATCATTTCAAGACATATCATTCAATATCTTATACAAAACTGATAAAACATGCCTTGTGAACAATATCATCAAACATCATGCTTTTCTAGAAAACAGTTTATCTTAAAGCCATATCTCATAAGAAAAACCAAACTAAACATTTTCAATAAATTCGTTTTCAAGAAAGAAAAGTGTCACTCACAACTTGTCCTTAGGCCCTGAGCGGGTTATATGCCTTTCCAAGCTCTTCTTGGCCTGTAAATACACATTCCTCATGTTACGTTGTCTTTAAACTTCCTTTACATGATCATTTAACGTGTATACTTAAACTCTAATCATGATTCACCACCGAGACTCCCCAACTTGTCACACCCCCTCTCTGATTACCTACTTAACCTGAAAGGAGATGTGAAGACAATATACATCACCCCTCTTGTGATGCATATTGCCCCATCTTACATAACTTCATGTATAAACATTTCATACGTATACATTCATAGAATTCAGCCATAATAACGCATGATCATAATATAATAATCCTTCCTGTACCCAGTACACTTTTGATAACATACTCTCTCATAACCCACTTATAAACAACTAACTCTACATGCCACCAGTGTTAAATTATTTACACGTACAACAACGAGAAAATAAATTGGTTTTGGAAACTCGAAGCTTAAGCAGATGGAGTTGGAGTAGGCAATGCGCCAGGAATGTTCTTGCTACCTGGGACGAAAAGAAAACATGGAGACGTGAGCTAAAAGCCCTGTGAGTGACTAATTTGGTAAAACTATCTTTTGTTCGAAAACAGGCATGTTAAAATCATAATAACGCCATAAACGTAATCGTGATTCAAATAATCATTTCTGTAAAATAATGATTTCAACATTGTAAACAAATCACATATGTTCATGCCAAAATGATCGTATACAAAAAACAGTTCGTTCTTAAAACTTTTCCTTAGTCAGGGCGGAGCAAGACTCAACACACCCGACATCGAAAACATTCTTAGTTGAGGCGGAGTAAAACTCAACGCACTCAACGTCCATAACAACCTTAGTTGAGGTGGAGCAAGACTCAACACACCCAACGTCACAACCTCTATTTGCACATAGAAATATGGCAGGTTGCCCAAATACCTTCTACGAGTCCTTCAGTACTGGGTCCCGGGGAAATTCACATGCCTTCTCATGTCCTTCGGCATTGAGCCTCCTCTAAAACAGTTTAGAAATCAGCATTATACGTAAATAGTTCACATGAAAATCAGATATATCACGATAAACAACATTTCAAGACATGTCATTCAACATCTTATAGAAAACGGATAAAACATGCCTTGTGAACAATATAATCAAACATCATGCTTTTCAAGAAAACTGTTTATCTCAAAGCCATATCTCATAAGAAAAACCAAATTAAACATTTTCAATAAATTCGTTTTCAAGAAAGAAAAGTGTCACTCACAACTTGTCCTTAGGCCCTGAGCGGATTATATGCCTTTCCGAGCTCTTCTTGGCCTATAAATACACATTCCTCACTTACGTTTTCCTTAAACTTCCTTTACATGATTATTAAGCGTGTATACTTAAACTCTAATCATGATTCACCACCGAGACTCCCTTTCTTTCCTAAAATGCACATAATAAGCAAGATTCTGTGTTACTAGCGAGATTACCAACGAGATTTCACCTTACTAGCGAGTTTACTAACAAAATTACACAACTGGTCACGGCACCAGCGACACCAGCATGAGCGATACCTGCGAGACTACCTGATGAGCGATACTGAGCGAGAGCCAGTGAGATTTGTGAGAGAAAATCCTCCTTTACACGACCAGCGACACCAGTGTCGCTACTTACGCTCCAATTCTCAGCGTTACCTGCTTCCAAACGGCACCCGACAGAAGAGTTTCCTCCTTTTCTGTTTGTTCTCACTTCTGTCAATTCAAAGTCATATTTCCAGCCAGATTTAGAAATTCTTTCCTTGTACAAACTTGTAGAGAAACATGTTTTCTAGCTTATCTCAAAATAACGTGGCTTAACTCATCCTGGTTCATCAGATATTCCAAGTTTTCTCCGCGTTACTCCAGATTGCATAGAAATTTCGTATCAGTAACTTCCAGCTAAAAGTTTATCTGTTTCTAATCCATTTCAACTCAAGCATCCTTCATAAAAGTTGTTCAAAATTTTGGTTAACCTTAAAATTTCAGCCCAAAATTCAATCTCTTCAGCTCGATATTAAGCAAACACCAGACCTGGTTCGAGCTGTGCCACAGCAGATGAAGCTTCTGTTTCAGCTTCAGTTTTACCATGAAATCTTCCAAAACTTTGCACGAAATTACCCTAGAACTCCTCTTCAACCTCTCCATGACGTGCAGCTGAAAAAAATAGCATAGAATTTCTATCCAATGAAAGGTTAAAAACCGACTTCTCATCCTTATCATCTCTTTTTCTTTTTTCTTTTTCTTCTCTTTTTTTTTCTACTTTTTTTTTTTCTTTTTTGTCTTCTTCCCTTTTTTAGTTTTCCCTTTTTTTTTTTTTATCTTAAACAATATGAGATTATTAATACTAGTTCGCTTAAAGCTTTTGAATGTGCTTATCAATTAGGTGCTTACATCCTTACTGATCACAGCAAAGGCAGCTCTTTTTACCCCTATCCATGCATACTCATTACAAGTTTAACATGTAAAAAGATAGACAAATAAAGCTCATACATTTTGTGTACACTTGTTCTTTTCTCAAGGCATGTATACTCTTTTCTTTTTCCTTAGTCTAAGATTACAAGCTATCATGCATTTCCACTCTTTAACCGGTGGAGCCTTTCGGAGTGAAATCCAAATACACCAAACTTAATCCTTTTTTCAGTTAAAGATTCTAAATTAAAGTGGCTACGTGCTCAAGAATATGAGAGACTTTAAGAGGGACTTAAATGAATTTAACTCAAGATAGTGCTATTCTATTTCCACAATACGTCATCTATCATGCAAATTCGAATCTCATCATGGACAATCAACATCAAGGCACACAACCATAAACAACATTCCCATTAACTTTGCAAGCTCGAAAATTTTCAAAGTTTTTTTTTTTTTTTCAAAATTAACATGCATATGATCATTAAGACCTTCAGTATGCATAGCAGGATAAGAAAACACACAAAAGTGTGAGAGACACCTCCCACCCCAAACTTTGAATCATGCATTGTCCCCAATGCATAAGAGCGTCTAACAAATAAAAAACAAGCTTGGGAGCAAGCGGGAAGACACCAAACAAGCTTGATGTAAGGAGTACTTTGTGTGATAAACCAAGTTCTTGAGAGATAAAGCATATGAGTGACTCCAAGATTTATTGAAAATAAAATAAAAAGAAAAGTAGAGAAAGCAATAAAATTGGGTTGCCTCCCAATAAACGCTTGGTTTAACGTCTTCTAGCTAGACGAGGCTCGCGAATCACGGTGGATCCCAAGGTGGTTTCTTCCTTTCATGCTTTAGATCACCTACAACTTTTAGTATTCATCCACATTGTCACTCACAAACATATTCATTAGCATTTAGTGAGTTAGTCAACAAATCATTAAATTGGACATCATCATTTCTAATGTGGTCAAGACTCATTAAAGAATCATCATGCTTAGATTTTACCGAACTCACCGCTTTATTTTTATCATGCTTCTCCATAATTTGTTCATAATTCATTATAGGTTTGGGAGCCATGCAAGAAGAACTAGGAGAATTATCACAACTAAAAACATGCTTATAAGGATTTTCTAATTTAACATCAAGCATGCTATTAGTCTTACCATTCAAATAAGGTTCATCATGCATAGAGTTCTTACTAGAAGAGAGAGGCGATGTTACCTTTGTGCTTGGTTCATGATGCTCATACCTTTCTACATCTGGATGCTTAAGGGTTTTATAAATGTCGAATGTTACCTTCTCATCATTAAGGCGGAATGTGAGCTTTCCATTTTGCACATCGATGAGGGTCCTTCTAGTGGCCAAGAATGGTCTTCCAAGGATTATGGGGACTTCAGCATCTTCCTCCATGTCTAATATGACAAAGTCCTCTGAGAAGATAAACTTGTCTACCTTGACCAAGACGTCCTCCACAATGCCGTAAGGATGAACAAATGATCGATCGGCCAAAAGCAAGGATATAGTAGTTGGTTGCACCTCTCCACTATTGAGCTTCCTAAACATGGATAAAGGCATTAAATTAATGGAAGCTTCAAGATCAAAAAGTGTTTTAGTAACCTTATTATTGCCTAAATGACAAGGGATAGAGAAACTCCCTGGATCCTTTAGCTTCGGAGGCAATTTCCTTTGTAGTGTCGCACTACATTCTTTGGTTAGTGCAACCATTTCATAGTCTCCATACCTTTTCTTCTTAGACAATACATCCTTCATGAACTTGGCATACTTAGGCATTTGTTCTAATGCCTCTGCAAAAGTAAGATTAATTTCCAACTTTTTGAATATGTCTATGAACTTAGAAAATTGAGCATCAATCTTTTTCTTTTGAAATCTTTGAGGAAAAGGTAAAGTATTAGGGATAAAAGAAGTGAAGTTAGAAGTACTCCCTATGTTTGACTTTGAATTCTCCTTTTTCTTAGATGCACTCTCTATTTGTGGAACATCCTTTTCTTGTGGAGGTTCATCATCTTCATAATTGATCAAGGGAGTGCATAGCTTTATCCCACTCCTCAAAGTCACGACCTTGCATTCCTCCCTTGGGTTTCTCTCGGGGCAACTAGGGAACTTACCCTTTTGCATTGTTTGGAGGGAAGTTGCCATTTGACTAAGTTGAACCTCTAAGTTTTGAAGTGTCTTACATTGACTTTGAACGGTACTTGAAATAGATTGGACCGAATTCTCCAATGTGGTTGTCCTTGATCTTGACTCTTTCACTAAGTCAAGCATTATGTCCTCTAGGGAAGATGTCTTTGCATTCTCTGCTCCATTGAATCCTTGAGGTGCTTGCAACACATTTTTGTTGTTAGCATATGAAACATTCTCATGATTCCTCAAGTTGGGATGATAGTGAGTTGGAAGTTGTTGTTGACCTCGTTATTGTCCTCTATCCACATAATTAGCTACCTCTAACTCACTTGGCTGTTGTTGATTTGCCATGGCCGCAAGGGAAGCTATGGATGATAGACTTGCTTGGGTTTGGCTTCCTTGAGATAATTTAGATAAAGCATTAGTGAGAGAAGCCAATTGAGCTTTTAGAGAACTTACCTCGTCCATCTCATATCGTCTGGTGGCTTTCGGGATGATTAGAGAAGATCGTTCACATGGCCAATTGTACAATGTAGGGCCAAGTCTTCTAGTATGGTATATGCCCCTTGAGCATTCTTTGAAAAATTGAGCCTCCGGCAGTTGCATCTAGTATGGATTTGGTTGAGCTTGCTAATCCATTGTAGAAGAGTTGAATTTGCAACCAATTCGTGTAACCGTGTTGAGGGCATCTTCTCAAGAGATCCTTATACCTCTCCCAAGTCCCATATAATTATTCATCCTCAAGTTGGCGGAATGTTCTAATCTCCGTCCTTAGTCTTTGAGATTTACCCAGTGGAAAATATTTGTTCAAGAAAGCTTGAGCTAAGATCTCCCACGTTGTGATGCTCCAGAGGTATGGTTTCCAACCAATCCTTAGCACGGTCCTGTAAAGAGAAAGAAAAAAGTCTTAGTTTAATTGCGTCGTTAGAAACACCATTCATCTTTACCGTTCCACATATTTCTAAGAAAGACCACAAGTGCTTGTGAAAATCTTCATTGGTTCTTCCTCTAAAGGCTAGCTCTCTTACCATGTGGATCAACCTCGGTTTCAACTCAAAGTTGTTGACATTGATGGGCACATTCATTATTTCAATTTGATTTGCCAGTAATGTCGATTGGAAGTAGTCCCGAATTGCCTTTGGTATCTTCTCCGCCATCTCCTCGATGTGATTGTGTTGAACCCTTAGATTCCTTCTACACGTCCTTTCATTCTTCGGATCAAGAGGGAGAATATTAGTATTGTCTCAAGGCATAAAGCGACAAAAAAAATAAATAAATAAATAAAAATAAAAATAAAATAGAATAAAATAAAAAAAGGAAAAAATATAAGATAAAATAAAATAAAATGAAAATATATAAATAAATAATCAACCAAATAGTATACACCTCAAATTAAGATCTATCAATTCTAATGAATATTAAATAACAAAAACCATTCTTTGGATCCTCGGCAACGGCGCCAAAAACTTGATGTGCACTTTTAGTGTTAACCGCAAGTATACGGGTCAAGTTATAATATAAGATAGTGAAGTCCGAATATCGTTCCACTAGAGATCCAATTGTGAAGGTTTAAGTTACTTAGCTATTCTAGAATCTAATCAATTTTATTTGAGGATTGGAATGGAAGTTGTTAATTATGGAAAATATAAACCAAATAAGGAAAGTATTAAAGTGAGAAACACAAGAGTCAAAGAGAGTTCTAGGGTAATGAATACTTGTTTATTTCATCATGCAATATTATAGATTTCATGGATTTTATTGTAATTCATATGCCTTAGTCTAGAAACTTAATTCCAAGTTATTTTCTATAAAAAACAACCCTTTCTCATGCAACTCGATTGATTACTAATCTCTTGAAACCAATACAAATTACATGGCATTAAGAATAGTCTTTAGCAACTTTTATTGTCAACCTAACTACTCTCATGATAGATTAACAACAATTCATTGTTATAGATCAAGTTAGACATACAATCTCTCAATCATACATCTAACCTAGCATGTGAAGATGGCCAATCTACAAGAATTAAACACAATAACAATGAAAAGCATAATCATTCCAACAAAACCATGAAAGTCTACAGGATCAACCTAAATTCATAAACAATTCATCAAAACCCTAAAACTAAAGAATTTAGCCACTCATAGCTTGAAGCAACATATTTAGGTAAAATAAACAAAGAAAGAGTCTAAAGAAAGAGAAACTCTACTGAAAAAGGGGCTCTTGATTGTGGTAGCACCGTCACGATCTCCTTGGCTCTCACGTCGAAATTCGAAGGGCACCACAACTATCTCGAACTCTTTTCCTCTTCCTTGCAACTAACTCACTGTCTTTAACTCTTTTATGAACTCTCACTCAATTCTCTCCTTCTTGTGCCTCTTTTGGTTTGTAGATTGATGGTAGATTTCTTATTAAGGTTGCTGGAAACCCCCAAATTTATAGAGTTGGCCACCCAAAAACTTACCAAAAATACCAATTTTTCATTTATGGAAACCTGGCGCTGCGGCGCGAGTCTATAGCGTCACGACGCTCTTGAAAATCTGAAGACGACTCCGCGGCTCTAGGGTTGCGTTCAGAATAATTTGCTCTCAAGTTTTAGCGCCGCAGCGCTACCCCAATTTTTGTTATATTGAGTTTTTCTTCTCTTTTTTGCCGTATTCTTGCTCGGTTTTGATCTTTTGGTCTTTTCGTCTAATTTTCTTCATTTTAACCTTAAAACCATTAGCAAACAAGTGAAATCTAGTATAAACTCCCTTAATTTGAGAGGATAGAAAGCACTTTTCAAGTGCTTATCATCCACTCCCACATCGCAATATTAAGTTCCCATGCTTTCATTCGTCTTATCCTTATTATTCACATACTTTTGCTCAGTCTATAAATATAAAAAAATATTGAAACAGCTCATTATACCACACATGGAACACACATAAAGTTCATAGAATTCGATCATGTAAACATTTATCAACAAATATTATCAAGAAACTATGTTAAAAACTAAACACTTGTAGCTAGAAAGTCACTCATTGCTTGTCCTAAGCCTTAAGCGAATTGTACACCTTTCCTAGCTCCTCTCGACCTGAAATAACACATTTCTCATGTTAGACTTCCTAAAGTTTCTTTTTACAAACCATTAGTTTACACATTTGTATTTTATTCAAGTTACACCACAAAGACCCAATTTCTTCCAAAAACAATAATAATAAGTGAGGTTTCACACCATTACCGAGATTCCACTCTACTAGGGAGATTACTAGCAAGATTCAAACTACAGACACACGCACTAGCGATACCATGGTGAGCGAGACTAACAAGACTCACCTGAGCAGCGATGCCGAGCAATACCCAGAGAGATTTGTGAGATGCATAGCTCTCTGCGCTACCAGCGACACCCGTTATCTCAGTTTCTACCTTTCCTCTTATTCTCAATTCTACCTATTAAAAGTCACATTTTCAGCCAAATTTAGAACTTCTTTCCTTGTACAAACTTATAGAGACATATGTTTTCCAGCATACTTTAAATTTTCAAGGCTTAAATTCTCCTCGTTAGTCAGATATTTCAAGATTACCTCGCGCTACTCCAAATCGCATAACAATTCTGTATCAGTCATTTTCACCTAAAAGTTCACATATTTCTCTTCCAATTAAGCTCAAACGTCCTTCATAAAAGTTGTTAAGAATAAAGTTATCTTACTGACCTTAAAATTTCAGCCCTAAATTCGATCTCTTCAGCTCGTTCTTCTCCAAACACCAAACCATGCTCGGATTACACGACAGCAGCCAGACTCACTGTTCCAGCTGCAGTTTTACCACGCAAACGATCTGAATTCTCCACAACTTTACCCTAAACACCTTCTTCTACCTCTCTTCGTCTCTCAGCTGTGAAATTTAATCGATTTGAGCTTTTAAATGTGTTTAAAATGATCAAACACTCAGCTTACTCACTTAAATAGGCCACCGACTTAACCTCCACTTTGTTTCCTTAAAAAATGAATTGGCTAACGCATACTTCAGCCCACCAACGCATAACAGCCTTCACAAACGCATGGCACACCCTCACGGACGCATAGTGTCACGGTCATACTTTTTTAACCATGCGGCACCATGATCCATGCTTGATCATGGTTAGCCTTAAGGGAAACACAAGTCCCAATCTACGTTTTGCCCATTCTTTTTAAGCTTCATCAGACCTTAAGCGAGACCCTTTCGTCCTCAACCGAACTGAACTCATGTAGAACTGACTTCATTTGGTCTACACGTCACTTGTACGTGCGACTTCCCTTCTTTCTTCACCATGATTCTCAACAACCCAACCCCTGCAATTCTGTATCGGTTCGAAACCTTGCCGGGACGAGTTTAGACCCTTCATCGAGCCAAACAGGCTTATGATGCTCCATCAGGGCTTTTCGGGACATTAGACTACTTATCGGGACAACTCCGGCAAATACCTTGTCAACGGGGCTATCGAGTCCCACGGATGCTTTTGGATCTCATCCCGAGTATCGAGACAACATCAGCTTTCTCTCTCCTACTCGGGTCAGCTTATCGAGAACCAACGTGACCACCCCATGGGTATTTTTCCAACTTGAGATCTTTCGAACATCCATCCATCTGGACATCCCTGGGAATGGAGCTTTCCATGTCCATGCCAAGTCAATGCCGAGCCAAGATGGCATACGGGGTACTATGTCGAACCTCCAACCCATGGGAAGGGGCGCAATGCCGGCACACCTGTGCCGTCCGACACTATCCATCGAGATCCCATTCCCAATGGAAAATGCCCGAGACACTCATCTTATAACGCTCGCCCACGCCATGACACACTCGTGTGCCACAAGGTAGCTCACTTAGGCCGCAGGGCCCAGGGGTGGTGGAGAGCTGACACCATACCTCCCCCTATAGTACATTCTGAACAATTTCCTCTTTGGCACCCATGCATAAGCAAAGTGGCGAGTGGTCACTCACCAGCATAGAGCGCTCGTTTGAATTCCAATTGACATGGAATTCGATGTGCTTCCATCTTCCATCAATATGGAACTAACTCCAGAGCCGCTCGTCCAAACTTGCGACGAGACCCTACTTCTGAGGTCATGGCCCGGGGCCCCACGTGGCCCCCACCGGGCTTGTTGTTGACTGCGAATGGCACCAACGCTCGTCTTCTTGCTTGTTGTTCAGCTTGACATGCTTGCTCACTTATCTTGGTGTGTTGAATGATGCACCGTCCTCCTTGGTCGCATCACGGCACTTCACTCGGCCCTCTGTCATTGCCAGATGTGTCGACACCCTGGTGTCACCACTAAACTGTCTGCACAAGTGGGGTTACAATCTACTATCTCAAGTTAGATTGTGACACATAGCAGCCTTCACAAACGCCTGGCACACCCTCACCAACACATCGTAGCCTTCACAAATGCATAGGACACCTTCAACGCATGATAACTCATGCCTTAAGGCTCTCCGCCACTCTTTACTTACCTTCTTTAACTTGTCATCTTTCAAAACCAATCTTTATAGCTTGCTAACTTCCTAAACTAAGTTTGGGGCTTGCATGCAACATCTTCTCTATGTCAAAATATGGTCGCAAATCAACCTTGTCAGTAATCTCCTTGTTTAGGCCATTCAAAAATCTTGCCATGAAAGTCTCCATGTCTTCATCAAGATCAAGTCGTTCCATCAAAGTGTCCATCTCTTTGTAGCAGTCTTCCACGGACTTGTTGTCTTGTCTCAATACTTGAAGCCTTTTTGTCATGCCCTTTGGAAATGATTTAGAACACACCGCTTCCTCATAGATTCTTTGAGTTCATACCATGAATCAATTGGTGCTTCAAGATTTCTTCTCCGTCTTGATATTAACTTATCTCACCAAATTTGAGCGTAGTCCTTAAATTTGGAAACACAAAATCTAACCTTCTAGTCGTCGCTAAAATCATGGCAAGCAAACACATTCTCCACATCTTTCTCCCATTGAATGTAATCCTTTGGATTGGTTTTACCAAAGAACTTTGGAATTTTAAATTTGATACCCTCCATATTACGATCATCTTGAGCTGCATCTCGTTGAGCTCTCGTTTAGAAATTTTGGTGTTCTCTCCCTCGACCTCTGCCTCTAACTGTTCCATGTCCAACTCGTCTTTCTCCTCCTTTTGGCGCCCCAAGCAATGTAGGGTCATCATCCAAGTCATCAGAACCCTCACCCTCATATTGGTCCTCATTATGGTGAATTACTGCATGTTGTGGTAGAGGAGGTGGTATTCTTTCCCTGGCCCAGTGCCCCATCTCCAACCTTTCCAAACGAGATGTTAATGCTTCCATAGTACTGATCATTCGGGTCATAACTCCTTGTTGTGCCTCTCTTAAACGTACTTCGTTAACTTCAATGTCATCTGGATTTTCCATCCTATAAAAAAAAATAAAGTAAACGAAGAAAATGGACCTCACCAACACTCCCTCACGTAATTACTCTCAAGAAGATGAAAGGTCACTTGTGTTTGCACTCAATATATGTAGAATTACTCCTAAGATTAAAAATATCTCAAACTTCAGCAAGTCTTATAGTATTCTTATGAGAATCATGCAATAATACTGTCAATTTAGCTAGAAGGTGGAAAGTCACAAAAATCTCAAAGTTAGAAAAAGAAATTGTTGCTAGGCAATGGAAAGAACTTTTAAGAAGAAAATAGGTTATAGAAAGATAAGGAAAAAAAAAAAACAACGAACTTTTGGTATATGATTAAGAAAAAAAAAAGTCACAAAAAGACTATATAAGTAATGTTCTTTTTTTTTTTTTTTACTTTTTTTTCACTTTTTTTTTTTTGCTTTTTATTTATTTATTTATTTATTTTTGCCAACACAATACTGTATGAAGCAAGAAAAACAAATGAGAAGATGAAGTGTCACAAGAAAGATGGAAATAGATGAATGGATTTAAAGAAAGAAGGATGACAGGGAAAGAAAAACAAGAAAAGATATAATATGTTTAGAGCCAAAGCTCTAATACCAAATGATAAAAGGGAACTACCTCAATTATGTTTGAGAACTCCCCTTATTCAGGTGAACCCCCACAACGATAATAAGAATAACCCCCAATAAACAAATTTGATAGACAACCCCAAGAAAGCTAAACAGATTTTGCTTGGAAAGAATTGATTAAAGATCAAGAAAAGAGGAGAATTTGTCCCTAACTTCAAGATTTCAAACTCTCCACAACCTAATTGATCAAACTAGATTGAAAGTTCTAAACATGCATTCTATACACAATAATACAAAGAAAGCATAAAGCTTGAGAGATAAAACTCTATGGAGATTTCATTCAAACTCACAGTTGTGTCCCAAAATGTGGAAATTTCAGCCCTATTTAAACTAATTGAAAATGCACCATGAAAGGTCATAACCTTTCACCAAGTTGTCTAAATTCATCTTCACCCTTTCAACTACCCTAATGAATATAAATACATGAAATTAAATTGGATACATAGGACATTAAATATGTGGATGAATCTAGATTTTTAGATTCATGATGACTCTTGGGTGTCCAAACGCTCATCATGTTTAACTAGGATTCATTTTACATTCAAATGCAATTAAATGGTTAATAACACTTATTAACTCTTAGTGAATTTACCTAAAACCAAAGTATCAACACCATTTAACCTTAGAAAAGTTTATAGTCTTTTATTCAACATTTTTTATAAAATTAATATTTGTCATACAAATACTTTATTTTATTTAGGATTGCATGGAAGACCGTTCTCTTCCTCCATGAGGGCAACCTACTCTTAGGCATATCCATGAACATATATAATCCTTTAGGTTTGTTTTAGCATGTGCATCTGAACATACCCATATCTGAAATGTTGTAAACTAGTTTTACTACACTTCCATAATCCAAAATTGTCTCCCAGACAGTTTTGGAGGGAATAATGTTCATAGTGCAATCTCTATTGCATGCCCTAACCAGAGTATGACAATGATGTGTAATTTATTAATGATGTGACCATTTCTAACAAAGTACTCATCATGAACATTACCAAGTTCAACAAGGTCAACTTTCTCCTTTTGAAGCATAATTTCGTTTAAATTGTATCTAATGCTTAAAGTTGAGATATAATCTCATTTTCTATCAATTAGGCATAGTACTGAAGTTTCTGTACTTTTATGATCTAATCATAATATATATTGATAGACTTGCCTAATTGATTTAAACTTTAGTCTAACTTCTTTAAACTTCTTAAAAGAAAAGACTTAAGCTGCATTAGATAAATATACTAATACACCAAATATTCATCAATCCAATTGATGAAATATTTACAATGTCTGTTTAACTTTTACATTAACCAAAGCTCTCGGGTCAAAATGTGTAAGTCAAACATGTTCTTTGGTTTTTTTGCCTTATCCAATAAGGTTCAATGGCTATCTTAGAGAATTACTTGTACTAGTCGTTTTATAGAACTTATGAAAATCAACTTTAATTGCCAAAGCCAAGTATCTTTTAGGAGAGAATAATTTGTCTTTCCATTATGGAATAAATAATCATGAATTTCTATGTTAAAGGTTTTAACATGTAATAATTGTACTTAATTAGGGCTGAACATATTTTCAAATAACTTTTGCAAATATACTTTATTACCTAAAACATTCAAACCTTATGAATTAATTAGTAAAAAAGTTTTGAGAAATTGAATTTCTCTTATGGTGATGAACCACCATATTCAGCATAAGTATCAAATATGGCATCTCATGTCTCCCACTACACTAACTAAGATGAACTTCCTATTGCCAAACATGTAGAAACCAATCTACGTCATTAAGTATTTTCCAAAAATTACAATCTAATTGTAATGAAGAAAATTTTGATAGTAAATTCTTATTCAACTACCCAGGTGCGAATCTTAATTTTCCACCAAGAATCCAGTAAATCAAATTTACTTTCATTCTTATTTTTCTTCCCTTTGAGGTATTTCCAAAATTTCCATTGTGTGACTCCCCAAGCTAATTTGGAACAGCTTCCTTACATCTTTAATCACATAATTTATTTTCTTGGAACATAATACTTAATCTTGAGATTATTTACATAATTATCTACATTAAGTTATATTGACTACAAGATCTCATATATTTTTGTCTTGTGCTTTATCTTCCACGCTTGATGAAGATAAATATAAGCTATCTCTTCAATTGTGATTCATCAATCACATGGTTCATGAACAATTCATGAAGTGGCAATAGGAATTTGAAAACATTTCTCAATTAAAGAAAAACTCTAAAAATTACACTGCCATTAAAATAGTGTCAATTATACTTTCCCAAGTAATATTTTTTCTCAAATTTTGACTTATATCGGTAATTCAAAATTAAAATCATGAGAGAAAATGACACAACATTGAAATATATCAAATATATTAGTTAATAGCATGCAATCAAATATTCATTCAAATTTAGCATTAAATTTTATGAACCCTATAAATCATGTATAATGCAATGATACTCAAAGAACAAGTGTTGCGGAAGGGTAGGCCAAATGCTCCTTCACTGGATTGAGACATTCTCAACCAAACATTACACCAGAATAACTCTCATTCCTATAATGTTTAGTTACCATTATTTGGTAAGAACACCATTAACAACTTTAATGTGCTCTTGTAAGTGTAACCCATCATTTTAGATCTTGTAGTTCTACCCCAAGCCTGCCGAAGGGAAGGTCAATATTGGAAACAGAAAACTATAGTCCTATTCATTTCTGGAGTTTACCTTCATATTGACTCATGCAAACACCTTCCGAAGTGGGACAGAAGTAATGCCAAAGGAAAGCCACCCTAAGGCCAAGCATGAGTCTCACAGTATAAACCAATAATGGAGACCGCAAGTTGACACGTGTCCTTCTCCCACTTACTATAAATACTTTCTCTAATTCACCTTGATCTTGACTCATGCAAACACCTTCCGAAGGGGGACAGAAGCAGTGCCGAAACAAAGCTGCCATGAGGCCAAGCATGAGTCTCACAGTGTGAATCTTAACATAGTGTGAATCTTAACAGAGAACGTAAGAGAGGCGACATATCATATACATCTATTCTCACACTAAGTATTTTGAAAGAGGGGTTTCATTACTTAGACAAACTTAGGCTAAATAATTTATCCAAGTTTTAATTTGTTTGCTCAAACATAACTCTTATGTTTGGATAGTTTCTAATAATGTGAAATATCCCAAGTTTATTAAACTCTTTAATAAACTAGTCACATTATGTTTTAATAAAAGTTTGACTAGTTCACTCCCAGGTCAGTTCACAAGTAGGGGTGTTCCATTACCGTCAGCTTAAAAACCCCAGCCTTAGACAGAACCTTCCTTAGACAAAGTTCCCTTATAGGCAAGCTTTTATTATTAAATCTTTTAATTTGCCTATTTTAAACCATTTAAAATTAAATTAAAAGATCTATTTTCAATCTAATCTGATTAGATAAACATGCAATTTACTTTATTCTAATCTAATTAGAAGTTTAATAAAGATAAATCAAAATTTTAAAATGTATAAGAAATTGAATCCATTTTATCGTTATCCAAGTAAGATCCTAATCTCATTAGGCAAGCATGAAATATTTCTAATCTCACTAAAAAATAAAAAAGAATAAACTAAAATTAATTAATTGTACCTATAATTAAGCAAGATGTGAATCCTACTAGGCAAGCATGCAATATTTCTAATCTCATTAGAAAAATACAAAGATAAACTAGAATTTTAAACAATTTAAAATTAAACTAAATTTATCCTTATTTAAGCATGCAAAATTAAACTAAATTTATCTTTATCTATGCATGCAAAATTAAACTAAATTTATCTTTATCTAAGCAAGCAATCTTACTTAATTCTTCATTTAATTATCTAATATAACAATTATATTTTAATTAAAGAAGAATCTCTACATGAATCTCTACAACAATTCAAATATAACACTTATATTTAAAATTAACGAGAATCCCTATATGCATATAAATAGGAATTATTCTAACAATTTAAATATAACATCTATATTTATATTTAAATAAAAGATAATCTCTACATGCATCTCTACAACAATATAAATATTACACTTATATTTAAATAAAAGAGGATCTCTACATGCATTTAATTAGGAATTATCCTAATAATTTAAATATAACACTTATATTTAAAATAAAATGCATGATATGCTTAGTGGGATTTTAATCTAAATGGCATACTCTATGTAACATTCAAGTTAATTTAAAACATACATCACATGCGTAATAAAATTAAATAAAGCAAAATTGACATATTAGGCATATCCTAGAAATCAAAGATAAAATTCAAAACTATAATAATTTGAATTTTCAAGGCATATATTGGTCTTCAACTTCCTCTTTGGCCTTCAAAATTTAAGGTTTGAAACACCTAAATTTAATCCTTTGAAATTTTAGCCGCATATACTTCAATCAAATCTACCAGATGCTTCAGATTTGAAAAATTTTAGATTTTCCAGATTTCAATTTTTCGGAAAACCAACATTTTTTTCAATAATTTACAACACTTTTACCTAAAAGAAATTACAAGAAAACCCTAACCCTTAAGGGTTTTACGATTGATCTAATCAAAAGTTTAAAATCTAATGCCTAAATATACCTAAACCATAAATTTTACAGACCTTCACATATCTCATACATGAGCAAATTAAAACACCCACCATATAAGATTTTTAATTCAAATTAAGAATCCCACTATTCAAGATTTTTAATTCAAATCAAGAATCAAAGATTGGCTCTGATACCAATTGAAAGGAATTGAATCCTGGCGGAAGCGTGTGATCGCGTTCTTTGATTTCTTGAAAGAATTAAAAATACAAAAAGTTAAGAAAAGGTTAAACAACGTACCTTTGCCGATCCACAATTTTAGCAAAATCTCTCCTCGAACTGATAGCCTTCTCCTTGTAGTCTTCTTTTTCCAAGAAATCTTACTTGCTATGACTCCAGCAAGGATCAGGTTTGTGGGAACCATTACTCGAAAGAATAGAGAGAATGAGAAGAAGAATTTTCTTAGAAATTTTCTAAGAAAATTGGGAGAATTTTTAGAGGGAGAGCTTTAGAATAATTGTAGAGATTATTCTTGTAGAGAGAGTGTGTTCTATGAGGGTTTCCAAGAGTTCTATTTATAAAACTTTATGGGTTACTCCTAAAACCCCTCTACATAAATTTTAAATTAAATATTTAATAATATCCAATATTAATTAATATTTATCCAAATACTATCTCATATTAAATGGTTTACAATATCTAAATGTTATTTAAATATTTATTTTCGATGGAATCTTTAATTTGAATCTCATCCAAATTAAATAATTAATTATTTGAATCCAATTTTAATTAATTAATTAATTCTTCCTCTATTTATTTATATGGATTTTTTCCAAATAAATAGAATCATATTCAAATAAGTTAATTCTCCATATTTTAAAGTTATAGTTTGAATCTTATTCAAATAAACTTTTTAATAAATCATATAATTAATTGTATCCAATACAATTAATAGTTTCCCTCGTGAATTTGAACATTTCAAATTTTTCTTTCAACATAGTTGATCCTTGTTGGTCCGTGGTGGCTAGAAAGGGGACCTTATGGACCTACAGATTATAAGCTCCAATGATCCAAGCTTAATTAATTAAACTCTTTAATTAAATTAACCTCCATTCATTAACTACATGGCACACCACTATAGACCCATAGTTGAACTCTTATGCACTGTAGAACAAATTGTGTCCATGGATATGATTAGTATATGCAAGTCGATCCTTCACGAGTTGTTCATAATTATAGCTAGGTCAAATGTTCGTTCTACCCTTGTAATTACCTCTTATCCTTAAGTACCACTGATTTTTCTAATGAACAATTTGTTTATGATTCAACCATAAATTAAGTCCCTCTTGGGCCAGTGAGAGAGTGGGGCCCCTTGTTCAAGACCCAAAATTAGTACTTAAGGGAACTACTCATCTAGTTACCCCATCTTGGAAGGAGTAAATTCCATCTTGTGAAGTTATTTTCTCAACTCCCCATTTAGTCAAATCCCCAAAATGGTAGACTTATTGAGTCGGCAACTCGGGCTACTCTCACCCATGAAAATCAAAGGACCGACCTCACAAACAGGAGTTCATAAGTCACTCAGGATTAAGATCGAGTCGCACATGATCATCCTATGCAATAGTAATCTCATCAATTAACGGATTTACGAAGAGATTAACTATTTCGCAATCCGGTCTTATACAAACTCTTTGTATAGGATACCCCCACTCACATGTCTCTACATGAACGGTTTGAATCAAACCATTTGTAACTATTACAAAGTGAGTTGTATCCATGGTGTCACCAAGATAAGGCACCAACCTTATCCATGTACTATAGACCTTTAGGTTATTTCTTGAACATGATCCACCTGTATGTCAACTACATACATGTTCAAGACTTCATGCAATAATCTTGGATTTTTTCGTTAATGGATAAATTATTATTGCATAATTAATAATTAAATTAATTAACTAATCAATTACGAGACTTTAAAGCACAATTCCCAACACATTGGCCATGCTAAAATGCCTCACGCCTAGTGAAGCAGAATATGTAATAAGAGAGATTCACGAAGGTATATATGGAAATCATTCTGGAGCAATATCATTATGCCACAAAATTGTTAGGTAAGGCTAATATTGGCCAACCATGCTTCACGATACACGAAATTTTGTGAGAGCATGTGGCAATGACAATGATATGCACTAGTTCTAAGGTAGCCACCTAAACCACTAACCAATATTGTGAGTCATTAGCCTTTTTCATAATGGGAATAAACCTTATTCGCTCATCCCACAAGGAAAAGGGAGCAGATTTTTTTTGGAAAACTTCATTTATTCTGGTGTGGACGGCAGGCATGCCTATATTTCTTGGTTTCAATAGGACTCCTTACGAGCGTTGTTTCTATCTACTATTATCTAAAAATAATCAAGTTATTAATGACTGGACGAAACCAAGAAATAACCCCTCACGTGCGAGGCAAACAAAGTTCGCAGTGATAGCAGTGGATTACTTAAAAAAGTGGGTCAAGGCTAAAGCACTTGCAACTATAATAGAAAAGAACGTTACAAATCTCATTTGGAGTAACATAGTGTGTCAAGTCGGGGTGCCCAATCTCTCAATCCTACCATGAGAATGTAGGTTGAGACATTTCATGAAGCGAAGTTAGCACGAGAAGGCACCTCGACATGCACAAGTAAACATGTCAACATAAGATAAGCAAGCACCTCGACGAGCACAAGCAAGCACGTCGATACTGGTCAGAGAAAGGGCCATGGGTAAGGGCCACAATGTGATCGAGGAGGATGATACATCGGTTAACACACCAAGGATTTGGTACACATAAGTGCTAGGTTATGACAGGAATGAGTTAGGAGTATAGTAGTGTTCGAAAAACACACGTTTTGGGGTCCAGGTCGGGTCACAGGTCGTTGCCCCAAAAGTCAAGGCTCCTTCGTGAGTTTGGACAAACGGCTCTGAAGTTAAGTGCATTTAAGTGAGAGATGCAAGCCTGTCAAATTTTGTGAGAATTGAAGTTGAAATGAGTGCTCCACGATAGCGAGTGATGTTTCGTCACATCCCACGTGCAAGCCTGTTAAAGAAGGAAATGTTCAAAATGTACTATAGAGGGAAGGTATGGTGTTGGCTCTCCACCACCCCTGGTTCTTAAGGCTTAAGTGGGCGAGTGTCATGGGACGAGTGTCTGGGGCATCTTCCTATGAGGAGGAGTAACTCAAGGACAGTCTCAGGTGGGGTGTGCCAACATTGCGCATTCTCAAGTGGACTAGAGGTTGCTATAGGTGGCTAGGTTCTAACACGGTATTCCCAAACGACATGGTATAGTTGCAAGTCCCGTCATGCCAAGATAATGTTCGAGTTGATAGATGTCTTGTTAGTCCCAATAAATAGGAGCGACCCAAGGGTCGATTCTCGATAAGCGTGCTTGTAGGTGAAAGGGAGTTTGATAAGTAGTTTTGGTCTCGTGAGAAGTCAGGGCTCATCCCGAGGACGTACCACCATGATGAAAGAAGTGGGACGGTCGAGTGGTCAACAGCTTAGGTGAAGGAAAGATATGTTGGCCTATCGATATACCTTAGCCAAAGAGTAAAGGCAAGGTTGAGCTAGGTCAGCCTGTTGAGATAGTTGGAAATGTTGAAATGTACGAAGGGGCGACCTACATTGCCGAGAGTAAGTTTGGGTGTAAGCATCGAGTTGAGAACACTCTTCGAGGTAGAGTTATTGATGAGCAAAAGGATGCTTACGCATGCGACAGGTTGAATGGAGGTTCGTGACAAGTCGTGAAGCCAGAAGAGAAAAAGCTCGGTCGAACGGAGTTAGAACCTCTCTTCCAAGGTCCGACTAAGCATAATGAATTGAGAAAAGAAGGTATTGGCTACGAGTTAGCCGTTAGACTGGCCATGCGCAAGAGAGAATGTCATGGCACCGCACGGTTGGAAAAGTACAATCGTGATGCCGAACACCATTATAACAGTCAACGGAAGGCAATTCCACAATTTAGCGTTTAGAAAATTTTGCTCAAATCTCAACATCACACATTGATGTTCCTCCCTAGCTCATCCCAAAGAGAATGTATAGGTGGAAGCAGTAAATAAAATCGTTAAACAAAATTTAAAAACAAAACTTGAATGACTAAAAGGACTGCATCATTCCTAGTGAGTAGAATATCATCCACATATAACACTAAGAAAGCTACTGAATTGTTGATGATTTTCTACGGAACGCGAATCAGCTGGAGGTAGACGGACAATCCACACCTCTAGTACTACTCAGGGACAGTCAGGTAGGAGATTTGTACCAGTTGTTTTTAGTGGAGGAAATTTCAAGGCCAGATCGAGTGGACAGGGTACTTCTAAGGGAGGTATTGGAGGGGGTACATGGAAGCAAGAACCAAGGAGTTCTACTGGTCCAGCTCAGTCAGTGGAAGGTTCCCGAAGTGGACAACCTGGAGAGTCCACAGCTAGTTCCACGAGGAAACCGTTATGTCCCACCTGCGGGAAGTATCATTGGGGACAGTGTAAGGGCAACGTATGTTATCATTGTGGACAAGCGGGTCACTATAAACGAGAAGGTCCTCAGTTGATGCAAGAATTTAAAGCTGAACAGAGAACTCGTTCTTTTACAGCTAGTCAACCACAAAGACCTGTAAGAATTGTAGATGAGGGAACTAGTGGATCAAGACAGAAGGGAGTTATAGGGCGACCAAGACAGCAAGGAAAAGTCTTTGCAATGACTCAGCAAGAGGCTGATGATGCTCCTAATGTGGTTACTGGTACACTTTCTATATGTCATACTTCCGCTCATGTTTTAACGGACCCTGGTGCTACCCCATTCTTTTATTGCTAAAATGTTTGCTGTGAATATAAATAATACATTAGAATCTTTGCCTGAGGAACTATTTGTTTATACCCCTGTTGGTGATGTGTTTGTGGCTAGTAAGGTGTATAAAGATTGTGTGATTGAAATTGATGGAGTGACTATGACAGCCAACTTGATACCCTTAGATATTCAGAAGTTTAATGTGATATTGGGAATGGATTTCTTATCCAAATATCGAGCCACTGTGGATTGTTTCCAGAAGGAAGTCATGTTTAGAGGATTTGAAGGAAATGAAGTTATTTTCAGAGGGGACTGGAAATTTCTTCCTACCTGTGTGATATCTGCAGTTAAAGCTAGGAAGTTGTTAAGCAAGGGTTGTTCAGCATACCTTGCTTACATGATTGATACACAAGCCGGTAAGTTAAGACCAGAGGATATTTCGGTGGTAAATGAGTTTCTTGATTTGTTCCCTGAGGAGCTGCTAGGGTTACCACCTGATAGAGAAGTGGAGTTTATTATTGATCTAATTCCTGGAACAACGCCCATTTCACAGGCATCATATCGTATAACACCATCAGAACTGAAGGAGTTGAAGGTACAGTTACAAGAGCTAATAAATAAGGGGTACATTAGACCGAGTGCGTCTCCGTGGGGTGCACCGGTATTATTCGTGAAGAAAAAGGACGGTACTATGAGATTGTGCATTGACTATCGCCAGTTAAATAAGGTCACTATACGCAACAAATATCCCTTGCCTCGTATTGATGATTTGTTGGATCAACTTAGAAGGGCATCAGTGTTCTCAAAGATAGACCTAAGATCGGGATATCATCAATTGAAGATCAGAGAGACAGATGTACCGAAGACAGCTTTTAGAACGAGGTATGGACACTATGAATTCCTCGTGATGCCTTTTGGTCTGACAAATGCCCCGGCAATGTTTATGGACTTGATGAATAAGATTTTCCATGCTTACTTCGATCAGTTTGTAATTGTATTTATTGATGATATCCTAGTGTATTCTAGAAGTAAGGAAGAACATGCAGAACATCTTAGAATTGTATTACAGACTTTGAGAGAAAAGAGATTGTATGCAAAATTCAGCAAATGCGAGTTTTGGCTGGAACGGGTAATGTTTCTGGGCCATATTGTTACTGCTGCAGGAGTTGGAGTAGATCCTCAAAAGACCGAGGCAATTACCAAATGGGAACAGCCAAGGACAATAACAGAGGTTCGTAGTTTTCTGGGACTCGCAAGTTATTATCGGCGTTTTGTACAGGGTTTTTCCAAGATAGCATTACCATTGACTCGTTTGACTAAGAAGGAAGCTAAATTTGAATGAAATGAAGAATGTGAGCAAAGTTTCCAAGAGTTAAAGAAGAGACTAGTGACAGCACCTATTTTAGCACTTCCAGAGACAGGGAAGGAGTTCGAGGTGTATTGTGATGCCTCTAGTCAGGGGTTAGGTTGTGTACTGATGCAAGAAGGTGAAGTTATAGCTTATGCCTCTAAGCAGCTGAGACCATATGAAGTTAATTACCCTACCCATGACTTGGAACTGGCAGCGGTGGTGTTGGCACTAAAGATGTGGCGGCATTATTTGTTTGGAGAGAAGTGCCATATCTATACAGATCACAAAAGTTTGAAATACATCTTTGATCAAAAAGAACTCAACATGAGACAAAGGAGATGGTTGGAGTTGATCAAGGATTATGATTGTAAAATAAATTATCATCCAGGAAAAGCAAATGTTGTAGTTGATGCGTTGAGTAGAAAGTTGACATATGCCAAGACTTCATTAAATATTATTAGTGCAGAATTGACAAAGGAGTTAAAGAGTTCAAATGCATCCTTATCGGTAGAAAGTTGGGAGGTTTGTTTGCACACTTCTAGGTGAGGCCCACTTTGATGGGTGACATTGTTAATAAACAAATGGAAGACTCTGTACTCAAAAAGATAGTGGAAGAGGTGAATCTCAAGCAAAGAACAAATTTTGATATAAGAAACGATGGAGCTTTAATGAAACAAGGAAGATTGTGTGTCCCAAATGACTTGACATTGAAAAATGCTATTCTAGAGGAAGCTCATAGTTCTGCATATGCAATGCATCTAGGTAGTACAAAGATGTATAGAACTTTGAGAGAATATTATTGGTCGCCAGGAATGAAACGGGAAATTGCAGAATATGTGGCAAGATGTTTGATTTGTCAGCAGGTTAAGCCAGAAAGACAAAGACCTAGTGGGATTTTAAAACCACTTCCTATACCTGAGTGGAAATGGGAACATATCACTATGGACTTCTTATTTGGTCTTCCTAAAACTCCAAATGGTTAGGGTGGAATATGGGTGATAGTTGACAGATTTACTAAAACTGCCCGATTCTTGCCAGTTAAAGTGACTTTTACTTTAGATAAACTGGTCAAACTGTATGTTAACAGGATAGTAAGTCAATATGGAGCTCCTGTGTCTATTATTTCTGATAGAGATCCAAGGTTTACATCTAAGTTCTGGCCGAGCTTACACCAAGCATTGGGAACTAAACTTAAGTTTAGTACAGCTTTTCATCCTCAAACTGATGGACAATCAGAAAGAACGATTTAGACTCTAAAGGATATGTTGCGTGCTTGTGTACTGCAATTTAAAGGAAGCTGGGATACTCATTTGTCTTTGATGGAGTTTGCGTATAATAATAGTTACCATTCTAGTATTGGAATGGCACACTGAGGCATTGTATGTCAGATGTTGCAAAACTTCTATATGTTAGGATGAAGTAGGAGAAAGGAAGTTAAAGGGACCAGAGTTAGTCCAAACTACATCAGAAAATGTAAAATTCATAAGAGAAAAGTTGAAGACTGCACAGGATCGGTAGAAAAGCTACGCTGATAAAAGGCGTCGAGATTTAAAATTTGAAGTTGGTGATAAAGTCTTCTTGAAGCTATCTCACTGCAAAGGAATTTTGAGGTTTGGAAAGAAGGGAAAACTGAGTCCGAAATACATTGGACCTTATGAAATTTTTGAACGCATAGGACCTTCCGCTTATCGATTAGCATTACTTATGGAGTTGTCCAATATACATGACGTATTTCATGTTTCTCTACTAACGAAGTACATTCCAGATCCTACACATGTTTTGGAGACTCAACCTATTCAGGTAAATGAAGATTTATCTTATGAAGAGGAACCTGTGCAAATTCTTGATCGAAAGGAACAAGTTTTGAACAAAAATGATACCGCCTGTTAAAGTTTTGTGGAGGAATCATCAAGTAGAAGAAGCGACATGGGAAAGTGAAGATGAAATGAAGGCTAAATATCCCCACCTTTTCTTACACTTAACTTACTTGAATTTCGAGGACGAAATTCTTAAAAAAGGGGTAGTAAATTGTAAGAACTGGCTTATAATACTAAGTGTTGGGACAAGGCAAGTGTAATGTGGCCATGCGTTGTTAGAGAAAAGTAGCCGAGAGTGGAAGAGTTAAGCATGGGCCAAGACTATGCGTTGATGAAAGCAGAGAAGAGCATTGTTCTTTTGAGTGACCATGCGTTGAAGGTGAAAATCACGAAGAGAAGCTATAACTTCTCCTACCTTGCGTTGGAAGAGAAATTGATCATTGGCGGAGAAGGAAATGTTTTTGAACTACCATGCGTTGGTAAGGTTGCATGCGTTAAGGTCTCCATGCGTTGGAGACGGATATAACTAATTGAGTTGTATGCGTTAAAGGTAGGAGGCATTGAAAGAACCATGCGTTGAGGGTGGCTGTCTGCTGAGGGTGTTGATAGTAGGCTGCGTTGAATACCTTACCTTGAATTGAGAAAGGAAAACCCTGCGCGCCAGCCTGCATAAGAGAGTTAAGTAGGCAATATATATAGCTGAGTAAATTGAATATTTTATCATTTTTAGACATTTTCGAGAGCTTAAGTTAGTTCCATTTTTTAGACATACTACAAAGAAAGAAAAAGAAGGTGTTCTTGTGGATTTCGGATAGAAGTCTACTCGTTTTGGTATTGAAATCTAAGCTGGAACAGCACGTTATTTGTAGACGCACAAGCTGGATAGTATTGGATGTTTGGAGTGAAACGAATCGAGAAGATCGAGTCTAAGGCTGAAATTTTAATGTTAGTAAGTTGACTCAATTCTGAAGAACTTTTATGAAGGATGTTTGAGTTGAAATGGAATAGAAACATGTAAACTTTTAGCTGGAAGTGACTGATAAGGAATTTCTATGCAATCTGTAGTAGTGCGGAGAAATCTTGCAATATCTGACGAATAAATACAAGTTAAGCTACGAAAATTTGAGGTAAGCTAGAAAACATATTTCTCTACAAGTTTGTAGAAGGAAAGAAGTTCTAAATTTGGCTGGAAATATGACTTTTAATCGACATAATTGAGAACAAAAGGAAAGAAGGAAACTCTGCTGTCGGGTGTCGCTAGGAAGCTGATATCCCGGAGAATTGGAGAGTGAGTAGCGAGACAAATCTCGCTGGTGGTATAGAAGAGCTTTTTGTCTCTCAAATCTCGCTGACTCTCACTAGGTATCGCTCATCAGGTAAATCACGCTAGTCTCGTTTATCCTAGTGTCGCTGGTATCGTGTACTGTTGGTAGTATCGCTAGTAATCTCGCTGGAATGTGGGAGCTTCGTTTGTAGTCTTGCTTATTAAGTTTACTTTGGAAAAAGGGGAGGCTCGGTGATGAATCATGATTTGAGTTTAATTATGCAAACTAAACGATCAAATAAAAGAAGCGTAATGTAAGGAAAAATGTTTATTTCAGGCCAAGAAGAGATAGGAAAGGCGTATAATCCACTCAAAGCCTAGAAAGAGCTGTGAGTGACACTTCTTTTCTTGTTTCAACGATTCCATTGTACATGTCAGTTTTGTTTTCTTATTTATTTATGTTTTGCTAAACGATATTGAAAAGTATGTTTATGAAATGTTATTGATTTATGTATTGCCCTATTTTCTCATGAAAGATTGACTATGAACTGTTTTATATAAAGTATTGCATTCCTTAAAGGAAAAATGTTTTAGAGGAGACTCAGTGCTAAAGGATATGGAGAAGGCATGTGAGTTTCCCCGAGACCTAGTACTGAAGGACATGGAGAAGGTACTTAGGGAACCCGCCATATTCCTATGTGCACATAGAGGTTATATCCAGGTGCGTTGAGTTCTGCTCCGCATCGAGCCTTATTTGTTTTCGACATTGGAGCGTTGAGTTTTGCTCCACCTCAACTAAGGAAAAGTATTGTAACCGTACTGTTTTATTTACGAATTGCTGAAAAACCATGTATGATTTGATAAGGGCATTAAAACGTGATTTAGTCAATGAAAATGAAATGATTCTATGTTTTACTCATGTTGTCAGAAATTGTTTAAATCTTGATGATTTTTGAACTAAATTAGTTTGTTAAAAATTAGTCACTCACTAGGCTGTTAGCTTATGTTTTCAAGTTTTTCTTTCCCCTCCAGGTAGCAAGGACGTTCCTGGTGCTTTGCCTACTCCAACTCGCCCTGCTTAAGCTTCGAGTTTTCAGAATTTTGTCCTATTTTGAAGTGTTGCATGTATGTAAAACCTTATATAGGTGGCATGTAGACCTAGTTGTACATTTACTGGGAGTTGAAATATGGTTTTGTATAAGGGCTTTATGAAATGAGTGTAAATTTGAATTATCGATGTGTACATAATTTCCTATATGTTATGGTTGAAATGTATTTAGGAGTGATATGTATGTTGTGAACAGTACAGGGTAAGTGTGTAGAAATGGATGGTATGCGTCACAAGAGGGGTGATGTATGCTGTCCTCACATCTTCTTTCAGGTTATATAGGCGATCCAGGAGGGGTGTGACACTGTACTTTTATGATTTGATCATAATATGTCTGAATACACTACAACAATTTTGGGTTTTTTTTTTATGCACAGATTTTTAGTTTTCTTGATGTTTGTGACATGTGACCATCAACAAAACCTTAATCTTGATGGTCATAGAATATAAAAAATTGTCTATAACTAACTTGACGCACACGAACATTAAGAAAAATACCGTTCTTGATACAAAGTTCGTAATTTCACATCAAAAAGAAATTCCCCGATTTTTCAATACATTGATGGGCCAACACCATCAAGAAAACCATTTCTTGACATGCAAATAGGCATTGCCTGTCAAGAAATGGTGATATCAAGCGATATCAGAGCAAATAGAACGATACTAGTGAGAGCGAGATTGAGCGAGACTAGAGAGAGAGAGAGAGATAGCGAGATCATGTAATTGTCTTAATTTATTACATGAAACTAAAGTAAAAGGGAGAGCGAGAGCGTGATTAGACAAAGAGAGCGAGAGCGAGATTAGATAGAGAGAGCGAAATTATGTATTACAATCTAATGTTGTCTTGCTCTCGCTAGACGTTTAAAAATAAGGGGCCATAAGCTTTTTGATTGGGTCACCCGAAAAGAAACCCTATTCTTGAAGTTTTAGTCTTCTTCCTCACGAGAGAGCACACGTCAACTGCCGTTCATCTGCCGCTTTCTTTGGAAAAGGGAAAAGATCACGCCGTTGTTCGTCCGTCAATCATGCCACTATTCGTCCGTGCGTTACCACTATTCTGAAAGGGTTGAAATTCCTAACACAACGGAAGCAATCATAACCAAATTTGAAATAAATTAGGATTTTAAAATACCAAGACATTGAGAAAAAATTACATAAAATCTATTGTATTAATTCAGGGTTAAACATGCTTTAGAGATAGAAACTTAGATTCGTTATCGACTCTGAATACCACCACTACGAACCTCTCCTATTCTTTAAGTGATGAGATGAAGGATTATGGATCCTTGATCAAGGAAGAAAAGTAGAGAGATTTTTTTTCGAGAAAAAAAAAAACCTCTTCCTTCTCTGTTTCTTTTGTAGGTCTTTTATTGAGAGAGCAATCAAGAGACGTGGGAAAACCACGTAAAGCGTAACACCCAGGTATGAGAGTTATCTTTTTTGTTTATTTATTTTATTTAACAATTAAATAAATAAATAATAAATTATATTTAATTAAATCTAATTTAATTAATTATTTAATTTAAATCATATTTAAATGAACATCTCCTATATAACATATAGCTTTAATTTCTTTAATTTAATTAAATCAAATTTACTAAAATAAGTTAAGAAAATTAATTCTTTAATTAATTAATTGTCAAATTAAATATCTAATATTTAATTTAACCTAAATTTGAATCATATTCATTTGTTATTCGTTCATAACTTATAGTTTTAATGTGCATCTAATACACATTAATTTTAACCTATAATTTTAATATGAATCTAATTCATATTAATATTTGAACTCCTTCAAATATTTAATTCTCTCAAAAATTAATTTTGTACCATATCCAAAATTAAATTCATATTATAACAAAATAAACTTTATATTATAATGTATTATCATACGTTATATTATTTTCCTAAGTAAATTTGAACATTTCAAATTTCATTCAAGACATAAATACCTCATCACTCTTTACGAGCTATGAAGGGACCTAATGGACCTACAGATCAGAAGCTCCAACGATATAAGATTAATCAGCTAAACTTGTTAACCACATTAATAAATATTCGTTAACTGTGGGTACACTCCACTAAAGACCCACAACTGCACTCTTCTCACTACATATATATTTTTGTGTACATAGATATATACGAATAATAGCAAATTAGTCCTTTACAAGTGTTCATAACATCAACTGCGTCAAATTACCGTCTTATGTCGTTGTTGAAGTTATGTAATTGTTAAAGCTGAGTAATTGCGTAGTTAATGGTGTTAGAAGAAATGATCTAGTGTAATTATCTAATTCTGATGGAGTAATGTGTGATTGAAAAATTGGAGATGTGTAATTGGTGGTTTGCAGGAGATGTGTAAAGTTGTTTGTTTGGAGTGAATGCAAATTGCAAGTATAAAGCATGCTTGGGGTCAATTACAAGTTGCTTGTGGGGGTCACAATGACCTGGATCTTTTTTCTTATTTTTCTCAAATTGTTATAGTTGATAGTCAAAAATTGTCAAGAAAGGTTGATAATTAACAGCCAAAAAATGTCAATAAAAACATACAGTAATACATTTTTCTTGATGGTCAAAAAACGTCAATAAAAAGGGTTAACTTAATGGTTTTTACAAATACTTGATGTTCAAAAAATATCAATATTAATCTACTTTGACATTCAAAAAGTCTCAACAAAAGTATCAACTTGATGGTTTTATCCAATACTTGATGGGCAAAAAACATAAACCAAACCTATCTTGATGGGTATTGATGTCTTTTGGCCATCAAGAAAACTATCTTTCTTGATGGTCGAGCTTTCTTGATGTTTTTTTGCCATCAAAATAGGTCTTTCTTAATTTTTTTTCCATCAACAAAAGTCAAAATTGTAGTAATGATAGACTTGCCAAATTCATTTAAACTTTAGCTAACTTCTTTGAACTCTTTAAAAAAAAATAAAAAAAAAAAAGAAGAAGACTTAAGTTAAATTAGATAAAGATACTGATATTCTAAATATTTATCAATCCAATTGATGAAATATTTACGATGTTTATTTGACTTTTACATTCACTACAACTCTTGGGTCAAAATGTGTAAGTCAAATGTGTTCTTTGGTCTTTTGCCTTATCTAATAAGGTCCAATGACTATCTTGCATAAAAGGCAAGATCTCAAACATGTAACTCTAACTCTTAGAGAATTACCTGTACTAATCATTTTATTAAAATTAATGATAATGAACATTAATTGCAAAAACAAAGTATCTTTTAGGAAAAAATTATTTGTCTTTCCATTTTGGAATAAATAATCCTAAATTTCTCAATGTAGTATTTGTATATGTTAAAGATTTTAACACATACTAATAGTAATTATTTAGGGCCAAAGGGTAGGTCAAATGCCCCTTCGCTGGATTGAGACATTCTCAACCAAACATTACACCAGAATAACTCTTATTGCTATAATGTTTAGTTACCATTATTTGGTCAGAACACCGCTAACAACTTTAATGTGCTCTTGTAAGTGTAACCCATCATTTTAGATCTTATAGTTCTGCCCCAACAAGCCTGCCGAAGGGAAGGTAAATATTGGAAACAGAAAACTACAGTCCTATCCATTGCTTGAGTTTACCTTGATATTGACCCATGCAAACACCATCCGAAGGGGGACGAAAGCAACACCGAAACAAAGCTGCCACGAGGCCAAGCATGAGTCTCACGGTGTAAACCAGTAATGGAGACCGCAGGATATGTTGACACATGTTTTTCTTTCACTTACTATAAATACTTTATCTAATTCACTCTGATCTTGCCTCATGCAAACACCTTCCAAATGGGGGGAAAGCAGTGCCAAAGCAAAACCACCACGAGGCCAAGTTGAGTCTCACGGTGTGAATCTTACTAGAAAACGTAAGAGAAACGACATATCATGTACGTCTATTCCCCCATTGAGTATTTTAAAATAGTGATTTCATTACTTGAACAAACTTAGGCTAAATCATTTATGTATGTTTTAATTTCTTTGCTCAAACATAACTCTTATGTTTGGATAGTTTCCAATAATGTGAAATATCCGAGTTTATTAAACTCTTTAATAAACTAATCACATTATATTCAACTCCTAGGTTAGTTCCCATATAAGGGTGTTCCGGTACCGTCAGCTTAAATAGCCCAACCTTAGACAGAACCTTCCTTAGACAGAGTTTCCTTACAACCTTTTATCATTAAATCTTTTAATTTGCCAATTTTAAACCATTTAAAATTAAACTAAAAGATCTATCTTAATCTAATCTCATTAGATAAGCATGTAAATTTACTTTATTCTAAACCCCATTAGAATTTTTATAAAGATAAATCAAAATTTTAAACTATAAAAAATTGAATCTGTTTTATCTTTATGCAAGTAAGATCCTAATCTCATTACTAAAATATGTTCGAAGATCTCGAAATGATCTTCCAGTTCTGGGGAGAATTCGCAAAACTCCGTTTCCATCGAGAATTGAATGGAGTTTTCCCGTAAACATGCAATATTTCTAATCTCATTAGAAAAATAAAAAGATAAACTAAAATTAATTAATTGTATCTTTATTTAAGCAAGATCCTAATCCTATTAAGCAAGCATGCAATATTTCTAATCTCATTAGAAAAATATAAAGATAAACTAGAATTTTAAACAATTTAAAATTAAACTAAATTTATCTTTATCTAAGCCTGCAATCTTACTTAGTTCTTCATTGAATTATCTAATATAAAAATTATATTTTAATTAAAGAAGAATCTCTACATGAATCTCTACAACAATTTAAATATAACACTTATATTTAAAATTAAAGAGAATCTCGACGTACATATAAATAAAATTTATGCTAACAATTTAAATATAACATTTATATTTAAATAAAAGAGAATAGTTACATGCATTTAATTAGGAATTATCCAAATAATTTCAATATAACATTTATATTTAAATAAAAAAGAATCTTTAGGTGCATTTAATAAGGAATTATCCTAATAATTTAAATATAACATTTATATTTAAATAAAAAAGAATATGTACATGCATTTAATTAGGACTTATCCTAATAATTTAAATATAACATTTAGATTAAAATAAAAGAGAATCTCTATATGTATTTAATTAGGAATTATCCTAATAATTTAAATATAATGATTTTATTTAAAATAAAATATGTGACATACTTATCCTTACAATTTCAGGAAAACCAACGTTTTTTTAAGAATTTACAGCACTTTTACATCAAATTCAATTTAAAGATTACAAGAAAACCCTAACCCTGAAGGGTTTTCACAATTGATCTAATTAAAACTTTAAAATCTAATGCCCAAATATGCCTATGCCTAAACAATTAATTAATTTTGCAAACTTCACATATCTCATACATGAACAATTAAGACACCCACCATACAAGATATTTAATTCAAATCAAGAATTGAAATTTGGCTCAGATACCGAGTGAAGGGAACTGAATTCCGATGCAAGTATGTAATCGCGTTATTTTATTTCTTGAAAGAATAAGAAATACAAATAATTAAGAAAAAGGTTAAGCAACATACCTCTGCCGATCTATATTTTCAGCAAAATATTCTCCTCGAACCAATAGTCTTCTCTTTGTAGTCTTCTTTTTCCAAGAAATCTTTGAAAATTGGGAGAATTTAGAGTAATCATAAAGATTATTCTGGTAGAGGGTGGGTTCTATGAGAGCCCCTAAGGACTCTATTTATAGATGAGTTACCCTAGGATGACCCCTGCAAAGATTTTAAATTAAATATTTAATAATATCTAATATTAACAAATATCTACCCAAATAATATCTCATAGTAAATGGTCTAAAATATTTAAATATTTATCTTATGCAGAATTTTTAATTTGAATCACATCCAAATTAAATAATTAATTATTTGAATCCAATTCAAATTAATTAATTAGTTTTTTATATGGATTTCATCCAAATAAATAATTAATTATTTGAATCATATTCAAATAAATTAATTCTCCATATTATAAAGTTATACTTTGAATCTTATTCAAATTAACTTTATAATTAATTGTATCCAATAAATTAATATTTTCCCTCATAAAATTGAACATTTCAGATTTTTCTTTAACATAGTTGATCCTTGTTGGTCCGTGGTGAGCTAGCAAGGAGACCCTATGGACGTACAAATTATAAGCTCCAATGATCCAAGATTGATTAATTAAATCTTTAATTAAATTAATCTTCATTCATTAACTATAGAGCAAACCACTATAAACCCATAGTTCAACTCATAGGAGAAGTTGTGTCCCTGGATATAATCAGTATAAACAAGTCGATCATTCATGAGTTGTTCATAATTACAGTTGGGTCAAATGTCCGTTCTACCCCTGTAATTATCTCTTATCCCTAAGTTCCACTAATTTCTTTAATGAACAATTTGTTTATGGTCTAACCATAAACTAAGTCCTTGTCGGACCAATGAAAGGGTGGGACCCCTTGTTCAAGACTTGAAATCAACACTTAAAGGAACTACTTATCTACTTACCCTTTTTGGGAAGGAGTGAATTTCATCTCGTGAAGTTATGTTCTCAGCTCGCATTTAGTCAAATCTCCAAAATGGTAGGCTTATTGAGTCGGCAACTCGAGACACTCCCACCCGTGCAAATCAAAGAACTGACCTCAAAAACAGGAGTTCATAAGTCACTCGAAATTAAGATTGAGTCGCACACATGATCATCCTATGAAATATTAAACTCATCAATTAACGGATTTACAAAGAGAGATTAAATATTTCGCAGTTTGGTCTTATACAAACTCTTAGTATAGCATTCCAGTCTCATACAAACTTTTGTATAGCGTACCCTACTCACATGTCTCCACATTAATGGTTTGGATCAAACCATTTGTAACTATTACAAAGTGAGTCGTAGCCATAGTGTCACCAAGATAAGGCACCCAACCTTATCTATATACTATAGACCTTTAGGTTTTTTCTTAAACATGATCCACCCATATGTAAACTACATACATGTTCAAGACTTCATGCAATATCTTTGGGTTTTTCCATTAATTGATAAATTAATATTGCATAATTAATAATTGAATTAATTAACTAATCAATTATGAGGCTTTAGGGCACAAATCCCAACAAAAATGCGGTGAATTTCACATTCTCATTTTGCCCCTCATTTTTCAACATATGACTAATATAACCTCAGATTTGATATACTTTTTTTAAAAAAATAAAATAAATTTAATAGTTAGTTATGGACTAGATTCTCACCCATTGGTTAATGATTTAAATCTCACCGCAATTTTAGATTTAAATAGATGTAACGTCTTTCTTTGCCCTTTCTTCATAGACTTCCCTATTAATCCTTCCCACTAGTTATTCTGTCCCATGTCCTCCTTTATAAACTTTATTGTTGCTCTTCTTGCTTTTTATTTCTTTTCTCCAACTTTTCTCTTTTCTTTCTTGGGTACTTTTCATTACTTTTTGACATTTCATTCTTTTTCCTCTTTGATTTGTGGTTCGATTAATTTTCATGTTAACATTCAATCATATTAGCGGCCTTCAGAATCCATTAATTTATTTCTTCCTATAAAGGTAATGTTGTTATTTCAATCCTAAATCTTTATGTATCTTTGATTAATTTTTTGACTTTTTGCTATTTTCCATTTTCCATTTTTTCTTTTCATTTGTGTTTGGATTAATTTTTGTGTTAACATTCGATTTGAGAATCCATTAATTTATTTCTAATGCTATTATTTCAACTTTAAACTTTTGTTTAATCTTTTAGATTTAGATTTCTATGAGTCAAACATTATAATCCTAGATTTGCATGGATTTAGATTGTGATGGAGATTTTTTAATTAATTTTTTAAGATTCCTAACCATTGAAAATAACGTTTTCTTAAGTATTTTTTGTTTAATTTTTTTAGATTTGGAATTAGATTATTTTTATTAAATCCTTCATTTGTACCAATTTTTAAAATTAAATTTTAAAGATTTCTAGCCATTGAAATTAACATGAGGCTTCATTGTTAGTTCTCGAATAGATGAAGATTGATTTGGAATCTTTATGCATTTTTGTTTAATTTTTTGAACTTTTGACCTTTTGCCATTTTTTTTTTTTTTCCTCTTTCCATTTGTGTTTGGATTAATCTCTATGTTAACAGAGATCATGTCAAAAGGCAACCTTGAGATTCCATTAGTTTATTTTAGGTAATGTCATTATTTCAACCTTAAATTTTTATGCATTTTTTAGGATCTCTATGAGTGAAACATTTGAATTTTAGATTAGCATGGATTTAGACGTGTTTGAGATTTTTTAATTAATTTTTTAGATTCATAACCATTGATTTTTTTTTTTTTTTTTTTTGGGTAGATCTTAATTAGATGAAGATTCATTTGATTATGAAAAGTAGAAAGGCAGCGCCCCGAGAATCCATTAAAAATAATCTTGAGATTTCATAAATACATTTCTCTTATGCAGAGGTTGAAGGCAATTGAATCTCAGCAGAAGCGTGTGATCACATTCTTTGATTTCTTGAAAGAATTAAAAAACATTTGTCAATCTATAATTCTCGAACCGATAGTCTTCTCCCTTTTCCAAGAGATTTTCCTCGCTATGACTCTGGCAAGCGATTTCTGAGAACCGCTTCTTTAAAAGGATGGAAGAAGAAGTTTCTTCAAATTTTTCTAAGAAAATTGAGAGAATTAGTAGACGAAGATTTTTAGAGTAATCGTAGAGATTATTCTGTTAGAGAGTATGTTCTATGAAAGCTCCCAATGGCCCTATTTATAGAAATCTATGAGTTACCCCTAATCCTATTAGGATAAACCCTCTTAAGAGATTTTAAATCAAATATTTAATAATATCCAATATTAATAAATATCTACCAAAATAATATCTCATATTAAATGGTTTAAGATATTTAAATCTTATTTAAATATTTATTTTTGGCAGAATCTTTGATTTGGATCTCATCCAAATTAAATAATTAATTATTTGAATCCAATTCAAATAAATTAATTAATTCTCTCTCTATTTATTTTCTGCAAAATCTTTAATTTTGATCTCATCCAAATTAAATAATTAATTATTTAAATTCAATTCAAATTAATTAATTAATTCTCCTTCTATTTATTTATATGAATTTTACCCAAATAAATAATTAATTATTTGAATCATATTCAAATAAATTATTCTTCATATTATAAAGTTATAATTTGGATCACATGCATTCAAATAAAATTTTGTAATAAATCATGCAATTAATTACATCCAATACAATTAATATTTTCCCTCATAAATTTGAACATTTCAAAATTTTCTTTCAACATAGTTGATCTTTGTTGGTCCGTAGTGAGCTAGCAAGAAAATCTTATGGACCTATAGATCAGAAGCTCCAACGATATGAGATTAATCGACTAAACTTATTAACCACATTAATCAATATTCGTTAACTGTGGATACACTCCACTAAAGACCCACAACTACACTCTTCTCACTGTAGATATATTTCTGTGTCTATGGATATAGACCAATAATAGCAAATTAGTCCTTCACAAGTGTTCGTACCACCAGCTAGGTCAAATTACCGTTTTACCCCTAGGTTACTTCTAAATCCTTAAGTACTAGTGCTCCTCTAATGAACAGCCTATTTATCGTCCAACCATTAAACAGAAACAACTCTCGAGCTAGTGAGGGGGTAGGGCTCTTTGTTCAAGTCTTGGAGACACCACTTAAGGGAACACTTATCTACTTACCCTAACAATGGGAATGAGTGAATTCCATCTTGTATAATTATGTCTCAAGATCCCCACTCGGTTTTGTCCCCAAGATGGTAGGTATATTAAGTCGACAAATGACCACTCCCACCCATACAAATCAAAGGACAATCCTTCATGGACAGGAGTTCATAATATACTTAGGATTAAGACTAAGTTGCTCAAGTCATCCTATTGAAATAGAAAACCTAACTAGTCAACGAAGTTACATCTAGTGATTACTATTTCGTGGTCCGGTCTTATGCAAACTCATTGCATAGGATACCCCCACTCGCATATCATCTACACGAACACGTTAGATCATTACGTTTATATCAAATACAAAGTGGGTCGTATCCATAGTGTCACCAGGATAAGATACCCAGCCTTATCCCTATACAATAAACCCTTTAGACTGTATTTTAAACATTGATCTCCATATGTCCCCACATATAGTTCAAGACTCATAAAACAACCTAGGATGTTAGTTTATTGGATTTAGGGTTATTAAGACAACACAAATAAAAACAATCAATAACGCTTATTGAAGCAACACATCAATAACTCTTTATTGATGATTTAATTACAGTCAAATTATTACATTTACAATCTACGAGTTTTAGGTCATAAAACCCAACAAACTATCACTTGAACTAAAACTCTAGTGGGTTGTACATAAAGGGAAGTGAGAATGGTAAGTATGTAAATACACAATGTATATATCTCGTGGTCCTAGACTTTGTAGATGTCGAACACTTTAGCAGAGAGAGCCTTCATAAATGGATCAACAATGTTATGCTCTGAAGTGATTTTAGTGACGATCACATCTCCTTGTTGCACAATCTCCCGTATCAAGGGATATTTCCTCTCAATATGCTTTCCTCCTTTGTGGTTGCAAGGCTCTTTAGAGTTGGCTACTGCCCCACTGTTGTCACAGTATAATGTGATGGACAATTCCATATTTGGAATGATTTCCAAATCATTTAGAAACTTTCTGAGCCAAACTGCTTTCTTTGCCGCTTCACAAGTAGCTACATACGTAGCCTTCATAGTAGAGTCTGTAATGCATCTTTGCTTGATGCTATGCCATACTACAACTCCTTCGTTTAAGGTGAATACTGATCTTGACGTGGATTTCCTAGAATCCTTGTCCGTTTGAAAATCAGAGTCGGTGTATCTCGTAAGGATCAAATCCTTAGCTCCATACACCAGCTTGTAGTCCTTCGTTCTCCTAAGATACTTGAGGATGTTCTTAACCGCAATCTAGTGGTCTAACCATGGATTAGACTGGTACCTACTGACTATTCCCACTGCATAACAAATGTTTGGCCTAGTGCAGAGCATAGCATTAAGCTGCCCACAGCTGAGGCATAGGGAATATGCCTCATATCCTAAATTTCTTGAGGTGTCTTAGGACACTGTTCCTTAGACAAATAAACACCCGTGCTTGAAAGGTAATAAACCCTTCTTAGAGTTCTACATCGAATACCAAGTCAACATTTTGTCGATATAAGTTGCTTGAGACAGGGCCAACATTCTATTCTTGCGATCCTTGATGATTTGGATCCCAAGTACATACTGAGCCTCTCCCAAATCTTTCATTTGGAATTGGACCAATTTTTAACATTAGTAAGGTATCCTACATCATTCCCAATGAGTAGCATGTCGTTCATATAAAGTACTAAAAATGCTACTTTACTTTTGATGATTTTCATATATACACAAGGCTCATCAACATTTTGTTCAAAACCAAAAGATTTGATCGTAGTATCAAACCTAATATTTCAAGATCTAGATGCTTGTTTCAATCCATAAATGGATCGATTTAGCTTGCAAACTTTTTGCTCTTAACCTTGGGTTATGAACCCTCGGGCTGAGACATGAAGATACTCTCTTCAAGATTGCCATTTAGAAAAGCAGTCTTAACATCTATTTGCCAAATTTCATAGTCATAATTGTTGGACCGGTATGGTAAGTCTAGAGGGGGGGGTGAATAGGATTTAATTAAACTTATTCCTAAATATGCTCAAATTAAACTAATTAAATTAATCTTTGAATTAAATTAATAAAAACCTTAATTGATGCTAAATATCAAGATTGATACAAATATATAAAACACAAGATTCAATCAATCTCAACAAAGAAGGATAATAATCTATAACATGCTACTAAAAATTGAATGCAAAATTAATTGAGAAAGAGTTGGAGAAGAAGACACCCTGATTTTTATAGTGGTTCGGTCAAACTCGACTTACATCCACTTTTCCAAGCGCCTCTTGGGATTTCGATTAAAAAATCTCCTTTGACTCTTTCCACGGATGAGAGCCGAACCACTACCTTGCTCTTTTTTTTGGGTTCAAGAGCAAACCCGATCCTTTCCACGGGTTAGGATCCAACCGTTACAATATTCTTGAAGCTTTAAATCACACACTAAAACTCTCTAAAAAGAGTAGATGTACAAATTTGAACTCACAATACTCAATCCTCACAATACAATGAAAGCATCTCTCTAGAATAAGATGAAAAGAAAGAAATTTGAAAGCTTGGAAAGAGAACAACAATGGTGACCTTTTTCAATTTTTGAGGATTGTGAAGTTGTAAAAGTTGGAAAATTTTTTTGGAGAACATGAAGTGTTTAAAAAGAAATGTAAGTCAGTGAAAACCAAATTAATTTGGACCATTAGATCTTTGTACAAGAAAATTGAATGGTGGAATTTAAACTCAACTAGCCGTTAGACACAAACATATAATAATAAATTAATCTTTTTAAAAAAACAACTAGCCGTTAGACACAAACATATATAATAATATTAAAATTATCTTCTTTTTAAATTCATTTTCTTTTTAAAATCATTTTCTTTTTAATGTCAATCAAAAAATAAAAAACCCATCAATTGTCACTTCTCCATTGCTCCAGGTGACACCTTTCAATTTTTCCACTTTGATTAAAAAAATCTACCACGTCATCAGCTCGGGATTTTTCCATTAAGCTTGTTTCAGTCGTATCTTCTTTGTTTGAACTCCGATTTGAGTGATTCAAATTGCATTGGAACCGTTGTTCCAAGCTCCACACAATGGACACTTCAAAACACTCAAATGGTTAATAAATAAAATTAAGTTTGTTATCATCAAAACACTAATTAATCAATCCATTAAAATTAATTAATTTAAGGTTAAGGGCCAAAAAGCCAACAATAATATGAGATTATGGATAAGAGAATTCTTATAGACTTGAGCATAACAACAGAGGAAAAAGTTTCCTCATAGTCAACCCCTTCCCTTTTGGTGTAACCTTTTGCTACAAGTCTAGCTTTGAAGGTCTGTACCTTCCCAGCTACATCTCTCTTTTGTTTATAGATCCATTTACACCCTATGGGTTTTAACCCCTTCAGGTAGATCTACAAGTTCCTATACTGGATAAAAGTACATAGACTCCATTTCAAGATCCATGGCTTTGATCCATTAGTCCTTGTCTACATCATTCATTGCCTATTTATAGGACAATGGATCCTCAACACCATCTCTGGCATGACGATCTGAGTTTTAGTTAAACCAAAGTAAAGGTTAGTTTGTGATACAATCATCCCACTGCGTCGAGGCATTCCCAACGATTGAAAAGGACGAGACTGACCAAAAGTACTGGCTCTTTCATTAACTCTTAATGAAGGACCAGTCTCATCAACAACTCTTGTTGATTCTTCAGTAGCTTCATTTAATACCATTTTGCTTCGTGGTTTATGATCTTTCATGTGGTCTTCTTCCAAGAATGTAGCGTTTGTTGATACAAACACTTTGTTTTCTTGTGGGTCGAAGAAGAGACCATCTCTTGCTTCCTTAGGGTAACCAACAAATTGACAAAATCTTGAATAAGGTTCCAATTTCTTTGGATTTGTCACTAGCATATGTGCAAGACAACCCTAGATTCTGAAGTAGTGCAAACTAGGTTTACGTCCCCTCTATAACTTGAAAGGCGTTTCAGAAACACTCTTCGAGTTTCTCTACTGCATACCCCCAAAATGAGTTAGGCAATTGAGCATGGCTCATCATAGAACAAACCATGTCTAACAAGGTTCTATTTCTCCTTTCTGATACACCATTCTGCTGAGGTGTACCAGGTGTTGAGAGTTGGGATTGGATTTCATGTTCTATCAAATAGTCCTGGAATCTTAAATCCATGTACTCTCCACCTCGATCAACTCGAAGTGTTTTAATTATTTTACCTAACAAGTTTTCAACTTCTGCCTTATACTCCTTGAACTTTTCAAGTGCTTTAGACGTATGTTCCATTAGGTATAAGTAACAATGCCTCAAATAATCATCTATAAAAGAGATGAAGTATTCGTACCCTTCTCGACTTTTACATTCATTGGACCATAAAGATCCGAATGTATGAGTTCTAAAGGTTATTTAGCTCGATAGCCTTCTCCACTAAAAGGTCTTTTAGTCATTTTACCTTCAAGACAAGATTCACATGGAGGTAATGAATTATCTTCTAACTCATTTAGTTCATTCTTTACCAATCTCCCGATCATATCGAGATTTATGTGACCTAATCTCAAATGCCAAAGATAAGTACTATTGCTACTGGGAGAAATTCTTTGCCTTTTAGTTTGAGTATTAGCAGTTTTAAACGTCTCATGATTTAAAAGTGTTTTTCCTTCAGTTGGTCTTTAACACATATAAGTTGTTTTCTAATTTAACAAAGCAAATACATACACCATTTTTCCAAATGAACGCTTCATTAACAAAAAAAATAACTGAGTACAATTGTTCAGTTAAAAAGGAAATAGATCCTAAGTTCTTTTTTATTTCAGGAGCTATATATAGATTTTCTAAAAATAAAAATCTATTTCGAAAAAAACAACTTTGCAGCTGTCACACCCCCTCCCAAGTTTACCTACTTAACCTGAAAGGGGACGTGAGGATAGTATACATCACCCCTTTTGTGACGCATACCATCCATCCCTTCACACACATCCTGAACTATTCACAATAAATTCTACGTTCTAAGACATTTAAATATCACATATAGGAAAGTATAAACAAGTCAACCCACTTCTTCACTCATTCATACGTTCTATTACAATCCATGGTTCAATCTCTTACAATTATAAACATATATCTACATGTCACCTAATAGAGGTTTAACATACAACAACACTTCCACAAGTCGGGTTTTTCTGAATCTCGAAGCTTAAAGAGGGCGAGTTGGAGTAGGCAAAGCACCTAGAACGTCCTTGCTACCTGGAGGGGAAAGAAAACATTGAAAACATGAGCTAAAGGCCCCGTGAGTGACCATTTTAACAAACCATTTTGTTTGTAACTCATCAGTGATAAAACTGAGTTCAACATCAACATAAAACATGCAATTGTTTCCAAATACATTATTAAAACAAACTTAATTGCCCTTATCAATTCATACAGGATTTTCAACAAATCATAAGAAAACAGTTGAAGTGCAATAATTTTCCCTTAGTTGAAGTGGAGCAAAACTCAACACCCCAACGTCGAAAACATATAAGGCTCGATGCGAAGCAAGACTCAACGCACCAGCATATAACCTCTATGTCCACATAGGAATATGGCGGGTTGCCCATGTACCTTCTCATGTCCTAGAGTACTGGGTCCCAGGGAAGTTCACATGCGTTATTAGCATTAATCCTCCTCTTAAACATTTATAGGCGGGTTGCCCAAGTGCTGGGTCCCGAGGAAGTTCACATGCTTATTAACATTGATCCTCCTCTTAAACGTTTTTCTTTTAAGAAGTAACACTTCATACAAACAAATCATATGCAATCATTTATAAGAACTCAGGGCAACGATATTTCATCAATAACATTTCATAAACATACTTTTCAATAACTTAAAGAACATAAAGTATGCTTCATAAATCATTTGATCACAAAATCGTATTCCATTGGAAAACCGGACTAACATATATAACAAAGATTGCTTTAGGGTAAGAAAAGTGTCACTCACAACTCTTTCTAAGCCTTGAATGGGTTATAAGCCCTTCCTATCTCCTCTTGGCCTGAAACAAACATTTTCCTTTGTTACACGTCTTTTCTATTCATCAAACATAAACAACAACTCATCATATACTTAATATTTATAGCTAGGTATGCGATTCAGCTATCATTAGTTCATTCTCAAGCTTTAAGCACTGAAGCTATTACTTCTAGCCGCTCCTTACCCTTCTGTTGAACTCCAATTCAGAGGACACTTTGTATATAGCTCATTCTTGCTGATAATCCAATGTTTGAACTTTATCTTTCTCTTGACAGAGCTAACTACTACAGCTTGAATCTCTTTGCTTAAGCCCTGTTAAAAACGCATTTCCAGTTCATATTAAGACTTCTTCCCTTCTACAAACTTGTAAAGAATCAAGTCCCATAGCTTACCTCGAAATCTCAAGCCTTAACTCTTAATCATTCTTCAATTATGCCAGAATTACTTCGCGTTGCTCCAGTTGCATAACAATTCTGTTGCTGCTACTTTTAACTAGAAATTCATATGATTAACTTCACTTTCAGCTTAACCATCCTTCATAAGACTTGTTAGGAATTATGTTAACTTACTAACCTCAAAATTTCAGCTCTAAACTTGGCTTCCTTGAGTCGTTCTACTCCAAACATCGACCACTGATCAATTTGTGCGTCTGCAAATCAAACTTCTGTTTCAGTTCTGATTTTGGCACCAAAATGAGTGGAATTTCACCCGAAACTATAAGAACACCTTCCTCTGCTCTCCTTTGTGGTTTCTCTGAAAGATGGGATTGACTTAAGTTCTTGAAATGTCTGAAAATGATTAAACTCACCTATATATACTGCCGACTTATGCATCACAAGTACCGAGATGATAATGCCGACTTACTCACCTGCAGGCTGGTGCTAGTCTTCTCCTCATCGCAGGGCACTCATGTCTAAATTTTCCTTATGCGCCTTCAGCACTAATCATTCTCAGCGCATAGTGTTCTCGGCACCTCCTACCTCTGACGCATACACACATAGTCTTACACACACTAGCTTCATCGCATCAAGACCTTTCTGTCTTGGACTCAATGTGGCTCCAGCGCATGGCTGTCTTCGACGCATGGTGGCGCCTTCAACACATAGTGACTTCAACGCATGCTCTAAGTATATTTCTTCTCCTGACAATGATCATTTATTCTTCGACACGACAACTACTTCAACTCACAGCCCTTCACGACTTACTCAACAACGCATGATTCCCAAGATATTTCAACTTCCACTTCATTCATCAACGCATGGTCTTAGCCAATACTTAACCGAAATTTCACCCCCTTCTTGGCTACTTCTCGCTATTCTCCTTCTGACGACGCATAAAACCATAACCTCAAACGCATAACTCTCCCAACACTTGGTATTGCAAGTCAGTGCTTACAGCAGCTCCCACTGCACGAGTTGAAATGGTGTCTCCCGTTCCAACCTTGAGCATCATTTCACCCTCCTCGAGCTGCTGGATGGAACTAATTCCCTGTAAAGAAGAGCAAACGTCATTAGTGGCACTCAAATCAAGTATCTAGGAGCTATGGTCATTTTCCACTAAACATGTTTCTAAAACAAGTAAATCATATTTACCTGCTTTTTCCTTCTTCTTCTCAGCAAGGTACTTAGGGCAAGCACTTGCCTTTGTCAGCTACTTTGACTTTACCCTTGTTTTTCGCAGCAGCGGGAGCCTTCCCCTTTCCTCTTTCTTTTTCTGGATCTTCTTAGAATCAGAAGACAGTGGAACAGACTTAGTTCCAAAGGATGAACCCTTGTGGAACTTCTTGAAATGAACAACATTTGCCTCTCCAACGATTGATCCCTAGTTTTTCATAAGAGACTGATAAGTCTGTAACTCATTCAGGAGAGTTGTCATGGTGAACGCAATTTTATTCATAACCGCATTGCTGCGGAATTGAAGGAAGCTCTTCGGAAGAGATTCTAGAATAAAAGACACCTGACTCTACTCGTCAATGACCACGCTGTTCATTTCAGCAATGTTGAATTGGACATTAGGTCGAGAACATGTTCTCTCACCAATTGGCCTTCCTTCATACGTGCATTATAAATGTACTTGAGGGCCTCATGCTGGATCTATGAGGACAATTGTCTAAACATTTCCTGGAGGGACTCCATGATCTACCGTGCATTCATCATCGCCTCATGTTTCTTGTTGAGTACGTCAGACAGGCTCGCCAATATATAGACTCGGGCCTTATCATTGGCCTTTGTCCAACGATCATATCCATCCCTAACAGATTAGGATGCATTACGAGCGAGGATAGGAGGACACTCCTCCGTTAAGACAAACCATAGATCATCTATAACCAGAATCGTATTCATGTTAGATTTCCACGTTGGGTAGTTTTCACCAGTTAGTTTTTCATTTAAGTAGTGCGACAATTGAGGAAGACATGCTAAAATTATAAACAAATAACCCTTTTGTTTATCTTTGCCTTACCCATTACACAAGCAAACAAAATTACAACTAATCCAATCAGTTCAGCAAAAACAAGCAATCAAAGAAACCTTAATAAACTATTGATTTAGTTTTTGCAACAATGCTTTAGAGGTTTAGAGCAACAACCACCAAAGGGTGATCAGTCACTCCTCCTATGAAATGAGACAATTCCCAGCTAATTCTAATGCGATAATAACTCATATTCCTATAGACATTAGCCACCGTTGTTTGGTCAAGGATTCGTTAACTCTTAACTCATCCTTGTAAGTGTAACCCTCCCACTTTCAGATCCCAAAGGTACACACCAACAAGCTATCGTTAGGAAAGACAATTGTTGGTAATTAACCTAAGTGAACCTATCCTTTTCAGGAGCTCGCGGTGTTTCGAAACCTATGATCAGGCCCTCCGAAGGGATGGTCGCTCCATGACAACATGCAAAGGGATCATAAGAATCTTACGGTGCGACCTAGGATTTGAGACCGAGAGATATGTTGACACGCGTCCCGCTCTCACTTACTATAGACATTTTCTGATTCACCTTGTTATTGACCCATACAAACACTTTTCGAAGGGAAGCCTCTCCTAAGACAACACGAAGCCGAGTATGGATCTCACGGTGTGAATAATTAGGGACGTAGGAGCAAAACTTGATATAAACATCTCATTTTGTAATTTTCCTCCCACTAAAATGTCCTACCTTATCTCAGGGTTATTTAACTTAGATAAATTCGGCTAAGTCAATCTATCTAAGTTTATGCTTATTATAACTCTTATAAAAGGTCTTTACACTAATGTTCTAGGTGAATTAAATCATTTAATTAACCTAGTGACAATGCATACTAATAGGCCTTAGGCTAATTCAACTCAGGTTTCAATTCAGTTCCCAGTTAGGAGGTGTTCCATAAACCGTCAACTTAAATACCCCAAATCTTGATAGAACTGAAGTGGTAGAGCTCCCTTATAACCAAAAGTCTTATTTGCCCTACCTAGTCATATTTTAAAACTATTTTAAAACAAAATAAGACAAATTTCTAATTTTATTAGAGTTATGTGATCTTAGGTCTAAATTAATTTTAAACAATTTAAAACCAATTTCCTAAGATCTTATGTTTGCATGCAATTCTTAATTATAGGTTGACAGTTACTGATCATAAATTTTATAACTATTATGAATTTTAATGATTAGCCCTATAATATGCTTTCTATAGTTTAATTAATTAACAATCAAATTCTAATTAATTAACCAACCATATTACATGCATTTCATGACATAATATAACAATTATATTATTCTATGGATGTATCATGCTCAATGCAAATTGATTTTCATTTAAAATATAACAATTATATTAAATAAATCGTGAAAATCAATCCAACATTAACAAAACATTAATAAATATGATTATTTGTATTTATTTAATTAATGTCATACATCATACTTTTCCAATTTCATATATTTAATATATCAACATACATTAAATAACTCATGAAATTATTATCATGCATTAAACCCATATAATATAACATTTGTAATATACTAAGATGCTATGTTGGGACTTTAATGTAAATGGCATACTTTATACAATATTCAATTTAATTTAAAACATACATCATAAGAATAATTAAATTAAATAAAGCAAAATTGACCAGCATATTTGGCATGTCCTAGAAATTAAAAAAGAAAAAAAACATAAAATTACAATAATTTGAATTTTCAAGACATATCTTGGTCTTCAATGTCTTCTTTGGCCATCAAAATTTATGGTTTGAAACACCTAAATCTAATCCTTTGATATTTCAGACGCACTTGCTTTGATGAAATCTGCCAGATGCTTTGACACATAATAGATGATGCACAGCTGCATTTCCAGAGTTGAAAAAATTCCAAATTTTCCAGATTTCAATATATCGGGAAAACCAATGTTTTTTTCAAGCTTTTACAGCACTTTTACATAAAAAAGATTACAAGAAAACCCTAACCCTTGAGGGTTTTACAATTGATCTAATCAAAATTTTAAAATCTAATTCCCAAATATGCCTAAACAATCAATTTTGCGAACCTTCACATATCTCCCCACTCGGTCTTGTCCACAAGATGGTAGGCATATTGAGCTGACAAACGGCCACTCTCATCCATACAAATCAAAGAACAATCCCTCCTGGATAGGAGTTCATAATATACTTAGAATTAAAACTAAGTTGCCTAGGTCATCCTATTGAAATAGAAACCTAACTAGTCAACGAAGTTACATCTAGTAATTACTATTTCATGGTTCGGTCTTATGCAAAATCATTGCATAAGATACCCCCACTCGCATGTCACCTACACGAACGCGTTAGATCATTGCATTTGTATCAAATACAAAGTGGGTCGCATCCATAGTGTCACCAGGATAAGGTATCCAACCAAGATACCCAACCTTATCCCTATACTATAGACTCTTTAGACTGTATGTTGAACATTGATCTCCATATGTCCCCACATACAGTTCAAGACTCATAAAATAGCTTAGGATGTTAGTTTATTGAATTTAGGCTTATTAAGACAAAACAAACAAAAACAATCAATAACGCTTATTAAAGTAACACATCAATAACTATTTATTAATGATTTAATTACCGTCAAATTATTACATTTATAATCTACGAGTTTTAGGGCATAAAACCCAACAGCACGATGGTCAAATTTCGTAGTAGGCATACGAGCCTCACACCAAAGGGTGCACCATAATATGCTGCTCAGAGAATATGTCTTTGTAGACATTGTGTAGGCCAAGTTGATGAGTGAAATATTCCCTTTTTCTACGGCGAGAGTATGCCAAAGCATTGCCATGGTCTATCTGGTGAGTTTTGGGTCGAGTCTTAATGTTGGGTGAGAGTAGGTTCCTAAAGAGGTAGAGCCCACAACCATAGGCTTGTTTTCTCGTGCCTATGTTGTGAGTCTTGGGGCCAAGTCCTAAAGTTGGGCACGAGAAGATTTGTGAGTGGGATAACCTGAGTTCGGATCGTCATCAGGATGATGTTGAGCTTAAGTGGGGGAGAATGTTGCAATGCCACATGAATCAAAGTGGATTGTATCTTAAATGTATCATTGAGGACGATGACTATAAGCCTACTTTCATTCTCAACATTCTTGAGAGAGATGGTTGGCAAATGGCTATGCAGGTAGTGAGATGGAGGTAGCTAAGAGCCCTTATCATAAAGTAGTCAGGTAGTGTGTAGTAAGTGTGGCTGGCAAGAAAGATGGATAAGTGTTTGAGCATGTGTGGGAGAACTTGAGTAGCCGAGCCACCAAGAAAGTGTGAGTTAAAATAGTGCTTGATCATGCGTGGAGAAATTCTTGCCGAGGTTGCGTCCACCATTCCTTCTTGATTAAGCAAAAGTTGATACTTAAGTATTAAGCAAAGCCAGATTAGGTGTCAAAATTGGGTTAAATGTAGCATGGGCTTGCATGCAAGTAGGAGGTGGTGAGCTAGGACTTTGCGTGCAGTTTTCTTTAGAGACTATAAATAGAAGGGTTAGGCAGATGAAGTTGGTGTGTGCAAACTACTAGAGCTATATGCAATTTTGTTTGACTCAATTGTTCTAAATTGAATCTAGTTTCACTAAGAGGGTTGTCGGGGGGAAACTCATTGAGAAGAACTCGAATTCCATCGAAAACTCAAGCTTGCTCCAACTATCGGGTAAACTAAAGTAGAACAGAAAGCTTTAGTGATATCTGGTGAGAAAAAAAAAGTTAGAGGCTGAAATTTTGAGGTAAGCTAGCCAAGACAATTATCTATAAGTTTGTAAGAGGAAGTAAAGTCTAATTTAGGCTATAAATATTACCTTTAGCAGTTAGAAGTGAAGACAATGTTTTTAAGACTGTCGGGTGCGTTTCAAAGGAGCTGTGCATACAGACAAGCTAAACCGGTGGCCGAAGGTAAGAATCTACTGAGGTTATTTTGACATGTTTTGGACGCTCAAAAGGTAGGCCGACACACCACTGGTCATGCGGGCATGCACACTGATGAGCGAGGTGTATTGTTGTTGGTGTGCAGGCTGTAGGGGTGAGATAGGTCTCACTGGTGAGTAGGGGGTGGCATTGCGTGCGTGCAAGGGTTGAGGGAGATAAGTCTTGCTCGTCTCACTGAGGCGCAGAACGCAAGCTGTCGATACATGTAGTGGAAGACACGCATGTGCCCTGCCTCTTTTGAGGTGTGCAGGTACTGTCACTCTTGAGGGGCAGTGTGTGCGAGGTAGTGGCTGGGCGTGCGGAGTGTCACAAGCTAACTTGAGATAGTAGATTGTGACCCCACTTGTACAGACAGTGTAGTGGCGACATCAGGGTGTCGACACATCTGGCAATGACAGAGGATCGAGTGAAGTGCCGTGATGCAACCGAGGAGGACGGTGCATCATTCAACACACCAAGAGAAGTGAGCAAGCATGTCAAGCTGAACAACAAGCAAGAAGAGGAGAGTTGGTGCCATTGGCAGTGTCAACGACAAGCCCGGTGGGGGCCACGTGGGGCCCCGGGCCATGACCTCAGAAGTAGGGGTCTCGTCGCGAGTTTGGACGAACGGCTCTGGAGTTAGTTCCATATTGATGAAAGATGGAAGCACGTCAAATTCCATGTCAATCAGAATTCAGACGAGCGCTCTATGCTGGTGAGTGACCACTCGCCACTTTTCATATGCATGGTGCCAAAGAGGAAATTGTTTAGAATGTACTATAGGGGGAGGCATGGTGTCAGCTCTCCACCACCCCTAGGCCCTGCGGCCTAAGCGAGCTACCTTGTGGCACACGAGTGTGTCATGGTGTGGGCGAGCGTTACAAGATGAGTGTCTTGGACGTCTTCCATTGGGAATGGGATCTCGATGGATAGTGTCGGACGGCACGGGTGTGCCGGCATTGCGCCCCTTCCCATGGGCTGGAGGTTCGATATAGCACCCGGTATGCCATCTTGGCTCGGCATTGACCTGGCATGGACATGGAAAGCTCCATTCCCAGGAATATCCGGATGGATGGATGTCCGGAAGATCTCAAGTTAGAAAAATACCCATGGGGTGATCATGTGGGTTCTCGACAAGCTGACCCGAGCAGGAGAGAGAAAGTTGATGTTGTCCCGATACTCGGGATGATATCCAAAAGCATCGGTGGGCCCCGTTGACACGGTATTTGCCTGAGTTGTCCCGATAAGTAGTCTAATGTCCAAGCAAGCCCCAGTAGAGTATCACAAGCCTGTTTGGCTCGATAAAGGGTCTAAACTCGTCCCGGTAAGGTTCCGACCCGATACAGAATTGCGGGGGTTGGGTTGTTGAGAATCATGGTCAAGAAGTTGCATGTACAAGTGACGTGTAGACCAAACGAAGTCAGTTCCATATGAATTTAGTTCGGTTGAGGACAAAAGGGTCTCGTTTAAGTTCTGACGAAGCTTAAAAAAAGAATGGGCAAAACGTAGATTGGGACTTGTGTTTCCCTTAAGGTTGACCATGATCAAGCATGGATCATGGTGCCGCACGGTTGAAAAAGTACGACCGTGACACGGAGCAGCATGCCTGTTCGAGGATAGCCACACATTTGAGGTTAGGCAAGCTAGGTGAGCATGTTGCAGGGCTGTTTGACACGCCTAGGGGCAGCTAGCAACTTTTGGACATTTTGGTTAGTTTTTGCTTGTGGGTGAGCCTTTTTAAGCTAAATTGACTTAAATTATGCCATAAAAGGAAATTTTGAGGATATTTGGCAAAGGAACTAATTTATTCCAGGCTGGGAAGAGCTAGGGGAAACATATAACCCACTAAGAGCTCAGGACAAGTTATGAGTCACATAATTTCATTAAAATGATTTCTATTCTTAATATTCTAGTAAGCTTAGTTTATTCGCAAAATATGAGATTTTTCGCATGAGCTGGATTTGCATGTGTTTTTTTATATGATTTTGAACATACTTTTACATGATTTTGAGCATGATGTTTATGATTTGATTATTAGAAAACATGCTTTATTTTCAAAAGATGATCCCCAATGTCGAAGGACATGGAGAAGGCATATGGGCAGCCTGATACAATATATAATCCCCAAAGCTAAAGGACATAAAAAAGGCATATGGGTAGCTTGAATATTGGGACCCCGTTACTAAAGGATTAGAAAAGGTACATGGGCAACCCGATTTATAATTCCTATGTGTACATAGAGGAAAATTTGACGTTGTAGTGTTGAGATTACTCCACAGAGCTAAGGTTATTCGACGTTGGGTGTGTTGAGATTACTCCATTTTGGCTAAGGTTGATTTCAACGCTGAGCAGCATTGAGTTTACTCCACCTCAATTAACGAAAAATCTTTAAAAAATATGCAAATGTTTATAAGCTTCCAAAAGCTTACTATTTGAAATTCAAGCATGTTTTCGTTGAACTTTTAAGCCAAACATAATTTTTCTAAACTTGTCACTCACTGGGAAACCTAGCTCATGTTTTCAAATGTTTTTTTACTTTCCAGGTAATGAACGGAACCGGGGTGCTTAGTCTACTCATCAAACTCGTCTGGATCTGCTACTTAGTTTGAACATTGTAAATATTTATACTTAGACCTAGCATTCTGCATATCAGGGTCTAAGCAGCGGAAGTGTGTAAAAACTCTATTGATATTATTATAAATTTAAGATTATTGCATGTGGCATGAATGTGAGTTATAATTTTGTTATCAAGTGCTGGGTACGGATTTGAGGAGAGTTAAGCTGACAGTAAATGTCAAAAAGAGCCAATGTTTGCTGTCATCACTCATCTTTTGGGTTAAAGAGTTTAGCTCGGAGGGAGTGTGACAATGACAGTTTAAGTGGGGGAGAGTGTCAAAATCTAACTTTGAGATAGAAGATTGTGACTCCACTTGTGCAAACAATGGAACAACGACACAAGAGTGTTGACACATCTGGAAAAGACAGAGGGACAAGAGAAGTGCTATGATGCGATCGAAGAGGACGGCACATCATCCAACACACCAAGATAAGTGGGCAAGCATGCCAAGTTGAGCAACAAGTAAGAAGACAAGCTACTATATTATTCGCAGTGTTAATGGCAAGCTCAGTAGGGGCCAAATGAGGCCATGGGCCACGACCTCAATAGTCGGGGTTTCGTTGGAAGTTTGGACGAGTGGCTTTGAAGTTAGATCCATATTGATGTAATATGAAAGCGCGTCAAATTTCGTGCCAATCGGAGTCCAGACGGGCGCTCTACACTGGTGAGACATCACTCACCACTTTGCATATGCGTGGGTGCCAAAGAGGAAATTGCTCATAATGTACTATAGGGGGAGGCATAGTGTCAACTCTCCACCACCCCTAGACTCTGTGGCGTAAGTTAGCTACCATATGGCACATGAGTGTGTACACGGTATGGGTCAGTGACAGACGGAATTTGTCGCCCAATTCCATGCCAAATAGATTTTCCTAACTTGACCTACAGTAGTAGTGGTAAGCCGAGTCGAATATAGGGAGCCCTCGAATTCCAAAGTTGGGCAGTTCACAATTCAAGGTAACCGGAAGGGGGTTTGTGATGGTTGGTTGCAAGAAACTTAAATTGCATAAAAGTAAATTGTGCAAATTAAAAGAAGTTAAAACTCAATTGGAGAAAACTCTAGCTTGGGTTACGCGGGATTTCCTTTGTTTGATGTTCTTACTCATTGGTTCGTCATTACTAAATTCATTGAAGCTAGCACCTAATTAATTCAATTGGAAAGACTAGAATTGAATTGTCCTAGTCGACAAGTTAGACTTAAGGCAAATCGATGAAAGGCATGCAAAATTCAACTAAACCTAACCGCATTAAGTTCAAGGGAAAATTAGGCGGAACATCTAACTGGAAAAACCTAGATTAAATGTTCTATTGATTTAATCCTAGGTTGATTAGAACAATGTACATCACAATGTAGATTTGCAAGTTAACCTAACCTATCGCCTCTTATAATTGACATATAACCAAGTGTTACGAATTGTAATACAATCAAAGCAATAAATCAAATGAACACCAACGTCACAATTTGATCATAATTCTTAAAAACTCTTAACAAGATCATGCATACACCGAATCAAGTTCAAAACCTCAAAAGAACATCGTTTACAAAGAAAAATCCTTAATACCCAAGCTAGAAAAACGTTACCTTAGCCAATAACCGGTACCGATTATTGGGTTCAAGTTCCGAGGTGTGAAAAGAAGAAGAAAAATAGAGAGGATGGAGCCAAAAGTCGGCTGATGGCTAATGGGGTGATCTTTCGACCTAAAAGTTGAGAGATCAATATATAAAAATCGCCGGAGTTCCGCAGCGATAGGGACAGCGTTGCGACGCTGACACTAATCTGCACGCGAAATACTTCCGGTGTGCTGCAGCGCTTGCTGCATTTTGCAAGCAGAACCTCTCAAGAAAAAGTGCCGCAGCTGGGCCTAGGCAGCGCTGCTGCGCCATGACTTCAAGAGCATTTTGGTCATTTTGAAGTTCTATTTCCCGGTTGATGTTGTGGAACTCCTTTTCGGTTCATTTTAGTCTGATTTTGTTGCTAACACCCCATTCTACCTGTTAAGTGCTCGAAATCTACAAAATAACATAATAGACACATTAAATAGCATAACAATCCGAGTTAAGCTAAGGAAGATAGCACATTTTAGGTGCTATTAGTGAATGTTACAAGACGAGGGTCTTGGGTGTCTTCCGTCGGGAATGGGATCTTGTGAACATACACGGGTGTGTCGGCATTGAGCCCCTTCCGATGGGTCGGGGTTTAACATAGTACCTAGTATGCCATTTTGGATCACCATTAACTTAGCATGGACACTGGAGGGGGAGGGTTCATACTTCGATATATATGTTCGAATGGATGGATGTGCGGGAAGTTTCGAGTTGGAAAAATACTCATGGGTTGATTATGATGGTTCTTGATAAGCAGGCCCGAGCAGGAAAGAGAAAGTTGATGTTGTCTAGACACATGGGATGGCATCCAGAAACATCAGTGGGACTTAATAGTTTTCGATTGGGACAATGCTTGCTTGAATAGTCCTGGTAAGCATTATAATGACCTAATAAAGCCAATAGGCTATAATTAGGCTGGTAAAAGCTCGATAGATGCCAAAGAATGCCAGTAGAGCTCAGTAAGCGTTGACCCAATGCAGGGTTTGAACTCATCTCGGTGAAGTTCCAAAGTGATGTAAAGGTATGGTTGTCGAGTTGTTAGGAACCAAGATGATGAAGAGATATGCAACATCGTATTGTAATGACCTTAGTCTCATATATGGGTAAGGTCGAGCCTCAGGACTTGGCCTAGAGGAGAGGCAAGTCGACTAGAGTCGCGAATGAGGGAAAATACAAGTACGGGAGGCATGTATGGCCGAATGAAGTTTAGTTCCACATGAGTTCATTTAAGGTCGAGGATGAAAGAACCTTGCCTAAGGTTCGATGAAGCTTAAAAGAATGAGCAAAAAGTAGATTGGGACTTGAGTTTCTCTTAAGGCAAACAATGATCGAGTGTAAATGGTGCCATATGGTTAGAGAAGTAGGACCATGACATTTGGTATCGCAGCCACTCTTTTTTAGTGGAGTCGGACGAGACAAACAAAAAAGAACTTGAGGGTTGAATTGAAGACTTCACAGATGTGTCAAGAGTGCTAGTTTGGCAGGGCAAATGTGAGTCAATATCAAAAACAGCAAGTGGGTTGAAGTCGGATTTCTTAGCACTCAAGAGTGTTGCCTGTTGGCACGTTTTTGGGTGAAGTTCGTCCGGTCAGTAAGAAATAACCAAGCTCTTCAGTGCTGTAATGCCTCCCTACTTTATAAAAAACCCTCTTTTTCGATTTTAGGTCATATTAGGTTGGGCCTCTAGTACCCCCAATCCTATTTTCTTCACTTTTCTTGTACTCTCCTCTGTATTTCTTTGTTCTTGGGCACATTTTATGATTGTAATCATTATCTTGGACTGATTTCATGACAAATATGAGTTAGCTAGCTCAGGGCTAGGTGAAACCCAATGGATTGATTGTGAGGATTTCATCTTTTGATCTATAATTCTCTTTAATTTTCTATGATTCTTGAATGTATAACAAATTCTATGCTTAGAATGTATGCTTGATCACTTTACACTTTCAATTTTGAAGCAAACTAAAAACTGTTTAAGCCTCACTTTATCCCTCAAAACCACCTAAAATATTCTTAAAAGGTGGTTAAGCCAAACTTTGTCAATGAAAACCACGTAAAAGGTTCCTAAAAAGTGTCTAAGTGGCACTCTCACTCTCCAAATAAATTAAAAAGTGTCTAAGCCTCATTTGAATGAATATTTTGTGTGAAACAAAGAACGATAAAGACTTTGTTATACTGAAAGGAGGTCTTTAAGTATAAACAATATGCAAACAAGTGATAGACAAACTAAATTCCATAAGCATCCTAAAAAGTGCCTAAGTGTCATTTTAACCATGAAATGCACATGAAGAGTTCCTAAAAAGTGTCTAAGTGACTTTAATTCTTAAGACAACCTAAAAAATGTCTAAGCATCACTTTGCCTCACAAACCACATAAAAAGTTTCAAATAAGCTCATAAGTGTTACTTCAACTCTCAAAACCACCTAAAAAGTTAATAAAAGGTGGATAAGTGTCCTTTTGACTATGAAAAACACAAATAAAATTCATAAAAAGTATCTAAGTGATATTTCTCAATACAATTTAAGAAGTGCATAAATGTCATTTTGATTATTAAAAAGTTTAAAAAGTGTCTAAGTGACACTTTGACTCTCAAAACCACTTAAAAACTGTCTAAACGTCACCAAGCCTCACAAAACCAAATAAAAAGTTTTAAACAAGCTCATAAGTGTTACTTCAACTCTAAAAAACTACCTATAAAATTAATGCTTTTAAATAAGCTCATAAGTGTCCTTTTTACTGTGATACAAATAAATTTCCTAAAACTACGTAAGTAATATTTTAACTCTCAATACGATCTAAGATGTGCATAAATGTCATTTCGACTACGAAAAGCATATAAAAAGTTCCTAAAAAGTGTCTAAGTGACACTTTAAATCCCAAAACTACTTCAAAATGCATACGCGTCACATAAATGCATTGTATAAGCAAATGAAGATTTAGCACAATTGTGCATTGCACCATTGTCCCTTGACCACTTTTATTCAAGGCATTTGATGACTAGCATGTTTATATTTCTAGAGTCCCATGATAGCGTTTCAACAAGTTATACATTACAAAAATCAACACAATCAACATCACAGTTTTCCATGATAACACAAGACATAATTATTCAAAATGACAATAAATCACATAAGATGCTAGCTCACAAGCTAACAGACACAACAAGTATAATTCTACCTACCTAAGCGTTTTAAGTTTTAAACCATTTTTAATTTAAAGGAAAGTTTCCTAAAACAATAAACTTGAGGTTCCAAGGTTGGAACTTAGTTCAAAATCCTTAGTGAAAATCTAAAATAGAATTTGAAATCAGTAATCTTACCCAAAACAACCTTTAACCTCAATCCGCACACTTCAAATCATGTCTAAACTACAAACAGAAAACACAAAAGAGTTGTAAATCAATTTATAATAGTTAAATTTAGGGCCTATTTGGATTAACTTAAGAAAAAAATGTTTATCAAAAAACTCATTTTTATTTAAATTCTTTTGATAAAACTGTTTAAAATACACTTCAAAGTTCATTTTTAGTGGTAACCAAACACTCCAATTTTTTTTTTTTCAAAATGACTTATTTTTTAAATTAAACACTTGAAAACATATCCCAAACACACCCTTAATTCCAAAGAAAGTAAACAGTATTGTAACACCTAAAACTCATGAAAACAGGGTTGGGTTCTCACTAAAAAGTGTTTGTATAGTTCATAAGCTACTCCAATTCTACAAATAAGAGCTTCCAAACATTAGAGAGAAACTTCAATGACATTAATCTAGTTCGCAAGAAAATTTTCTTACCTGCCAATTCTTACCCAAAACAACTCAAAATATTTACTATTTGGTGCTCTGAATGCACTTAATCTTACATATTTAAAGCCATTAGGCAGTGAGTAATTCAAATTTAGGTCAAAATATAATGGGTAAGCGTTGAAACTCACCAAGATGAAAATGCTAAAAGAAACTTGCTGGAACGCCAATAACTGGGTGACACCTACCAGAAATATCTCGATGGAGGTTGTGGTTGAGTTGGTGGTGAAGACCCGTTGATCTTTTAGTTGTTGGTGTCACAGAACACGTCACAATGAGGAACCTCAATGGCATTGTGTGTCTTGTGTGCCGCTACAGGTTGTCAGAGTGGTGGGCGTAGAGGGCTGCGGTTGTGGGCCGGTGTTTTCACGATCGAGAGAGGGAGAACTGGAGAGGGGCGAAAAGATGGACAGTTAGGGTTTTGTTTTTAGTTCTCTGTAGATTTTCTTTATACCTCCAAATGATCAATAATATAATGAAAGCTTGATATTTTTAAAAAATAAATATATTGTTGATATTTAAATAATGTCAAGTAAAAGCCTAACAAATTTGATACTATTGAAGCATCAAGTTTTAACAACGTGAAAAAATCCGAAAACTTTGGTGAAATCTCCGTGTTTTATGCTTTTTCTTGACCCTTTTTAAGAAAAGTACATTACTTGTTTTTTTTTTTTTTTATATATAAAAGCATCGAGTAATCAAAGAATGCAAGTGTAAAGTAATATAGATTTTGTAGTAGTTCAAATATGTAAGGTAACAAAGCTTTAGGTTTTTGGTGCATCAGAGTGACAATGTATTGATGCTTGTTGTGAAAACATAGAAATTAAGTTAAAAGTGTTCAATGAGAGAAGCATCATCAATTTGTTCTCACTGAAGCTTTACTCATAATTGACTTAAGTTTTAGAGCCAAATAAATCTCATAATTGAGACTTATTGGCCTATCAAATTAAGTCTATAAGTTAATAACCTTTATCATTATTTCATATTAACGGTTAGTTTTAACTTACGCTAGATTTTTATTATTTTATATTAAATTGTCATGCAACCATGTCAAAAATAAAATAGTAACTAAAACAAACCTTTTATATATGAATTAGAATGAGGCACCTAGGGATTTTAAAATTGAGGAAGCAAAACTGAAAACAGAAATTTCAAATATGGAGAAAGTTTATAAGAGTATAAACATAACCCAATTTCAAACAAAGATAGAAACCAAACACCCCTCTCTAAATATGATATATATATAATATATGACAGATGTCTAAAATTTTCTTTTAAAAAAAAGGGAAAAAAAGGACAAAAGAAAATAAAGAGAATGTGGGAGATTTTGATTACGATGGAGTGATGATTCCGCATGAGTGAAAAAAAAGGGGGCAGCGGCCGACCAACTTAAACGACAATGCGGGTCTTGTCGAGGGCTGTGGTTGTCACGCGCTCGCAGCGTGGGCACATTGTGAGATTCGACGCTGGCAGCGGCTCGCAGCTGTGCGGTGAAATCACCGTCGGCGGCGCCACCTTCATTGCCCTCAGCTCCTCCACCTCCTTCTGCAGTCTCTTGTTCTGTTCTGTCAATAACCCGAACCATCTTTTCAAATACTCACATTCCATCTCTGTTTGCTTTAACTTGCTCCTGAAAATATATTCGACTCTATCATTTCAAGATATTAAAATTTTGTGGAAATTTTATGATGTTAAGAATAAGTGTGTTTGGTTTTTTTTAATGGAGTTTTTGTTTGTTATGTTACTAATATGTTGTATCCGACATATGCATGATTTGAAAGCATGAGCTTAATTTCAATTGAGTTATTTTGATTTTGTACATTTTGTTAAATCTTTTGAAATGGGTCTATATAATGTTATGGGATGCATTAATCATTTTCTTATTTTCTTATTCGACGCTTTTTTATTAAACACGTACAAGGTGAAGAGAAACAAATTTTTAATTTGGACAATTAGGGTTTTGAAGGTGTCCACACAAGTCATAACTCAAACCCTAAAATAATAAGGAAGGTTTCAAAAATTGCTTTTAAGGTATTTATTTTAACCATCATAGATTGTCTTAGTAGTAGTTGAAACATAATTAAAAAAAAAAAATTAAAGAGTCATATTCTACCGATTTTTTTAACACCCAAATGTCTTAAAGTCACAAATTAACTCAGACGCTCACATATATAAAAAATATATATACACAAGTAAATTCAACCTTTACACAGATACTTGTGTAATAAAACAAAGTTCCGTTGTACTAAAATTCAGCTAGTTTTATCCTTCCAAGAAAATGTTAGTGTAATAGAAACTCTACAGACATTTTAGAGATTTAACTAAACTATTAAAATAATAATAAAAGTGATAAGACTACAGAAAAAACAACCCAAATTGCAACCAGATTTACCCACAATAATTAAAGTGGTACTTAACTTTAACTTAAATCTTCCATGGAAAATTTTAAATCGATTATTTGAGTCATCGTTGATATATTATTATTGGTTTATTTTCGTACATGTAGGGTTTCTTTTTAACTCATACCCAAATAAATACTAATCTAATACAAAAGAAAAAGGCAATGCAATAATAATCCTATTATTTTAAAGTTTGAATTTTAAGAATTAGAGTTTCTAAAGATGAAAACTCAATCCGACACAATTTCAACTAGTTTAAAATATAAAGACATGTTCGAAAGTGATTTTTTGAAATGGTTAAAATCATTTTTTCATATTCAAAATTACTTCAATACATATTTTTAATAATTGATTGATTTTAAATGATTAAAAACATGTTTTTAAATGGTTTTAAACATGATAAAAAATGATTTTAATCTTTTTAAACTCAATCACTCTTAAATATGTCCTAACTAAGTTGGTTCAACCATACAACAAAAAGATCATCTTATTGTCTTTCAAGAAAACGTATTATTATTTAAGAAAATGAAAAGGTTATGGAAACTCTAGGATATTTAAGAGAGACTTAACAAACTATTCAAATTATAATAAAACTGTTAGAACTACAAAAACCAAATAAACCAAGTGTAACCAAAGAATAGAAGAGGTAGTTTAACTTAAACTTAAATCTCTATGGAAAGTTTAATCAAACCAATTCATCATGGTTGATATATTATTGATTTATTTTCTTACATATAGAGTTTGTTATGAATTCATATACCCAAATAAATGCTTAATTAATACATTAGAAAAAGTAAATGCAATAATATATATACTTTGAAAAATGTGGAGTATATTATCAATATCAATATCTTCTGACTATACAAAAAAAATGTCAATAATTGTGCCTAACAAAAAAGAAGGACAATAGAAAAAGAGATGTGAAAGTGAAATAAATGCAATTTGAAGCCCTTTTACATGAAAGACAAGAACATCATTATTGTCTTCTTCGATTCTAATTATTATCAAAGCAATTTAAATGGTATATAAATTTACCTTTTTCATGCAATGTTTTTGCTTCACCCATTAACTTTAATTTAACTGATTTTTACTTGGTCTTGTACCCATAATAACTGACATAATAATTAGTCCAAACAGCTTCATACTATCGATAACATGTAGTCTGAAAACCTCAATGTAAACATTCTAATATTAATATTTCAGAAATATGAAAATTACATAAAGCAACCTCACACACTATATATAATACCCAATAACTAATTACTTTTGGGATATTAAGCAAATCTTTTGGAATATTTAGCAAAAAGTCGAAGAAAGAAAACTTTCAAGAACAAGTCTTTTAACATTGAAATCCAGTGGAATTTCAAAATAAAAGTCTAAATATAAGAATGAAAATAATTAGATCGAAATTAAAAGGTAGGTCGTCATAGTAATTTGCGCAAATTTCCAGTTTGGACCAAATCCTAACCCTTGGGTTAAATTGTTTCAAAACATATTTGATTTCTTTAAAGGAAAAACAGTTCAGTTTTGGAGATCAAATAAAATAAAAGAGTTACAATATCAAGAAAAGCTTCTCCTTGGTTTGGAAGATTCAGCCCTAAACCCTTAGTTGAAAATTTTGAAATCATAAAATGTTCAAACAAAAGTCAAACATATTGACTAAACATACTTAAGTTGTTAAAACAGTTTTACTCTCTTTTTTAAAAAAAAAAATAAATAATCATAACTATTAGATCAACATGTGTACTATTTCAAAATCAATTGACAATAACAGAGTAGCCCATATATTTTTCTAGACATTGAGATGAAAACTTCATGTCTCTAATATAGTATCAGAGTCCAAATTCAAACAGATATTTGATCCAAAAAAGAAAAAAAAAATCTTGACCTAAGAATAATAAACTTAAAGAGGCATTATCTCGGTGGAGCATGTTAAGGAAGAGACTTCACAAATCTTTATAAGGTGCTATGTTTTTCTTCAAATAGGTATTTTGAGGATTGGTGAGATGGAACCATGTTTTCTTAATAGTACATTCGAATCTTTTATCTCCAAATAGGTAAGCTGGTATTTAAAAAATCAAAAAGTAAAATATAAGAACAAAAATGGAACCATACATATACTAAAATAGTTATTTAACCTATTATATATATATATATATATATATATATATATATATATGAAAAGATATAATAATAATAAAAAAAAGAGCTAAGTTTAGTTTAATGATAATATGATATGGAAAATGTAGAGGCACACGAGGCCATTGGAAGCACCCTAGACAATGTGTTATTGACATATCTAAAGTCATAGGGGGACAACCACATCATTACTTGTTCATAATTTTGTTCACCTGTTGTCTCTTGGTGGCATTGCATATCTTAGCCCATAATTCCACTATTATTATTTTATAATTTTTTATTTTCTAGAAAAGGGACAAAATAATGCTATAGTTTAACCTTATTTTATTTAGTTTGGATTTCCCTATTCCTTTAATGAAACCCTTTTTCTCCTTTCTTTATTGATTCTCAATGTGGGGAACTCTACAAGACATTTCATTTATTTCCATACTTGAAAAGTCTTAAAACCATATCTTTCATAATGAAATTTTATAATAAATAAAAATATAAGTAGTCTTTTGAACTTCTAAAGGTTATACTTTTAGTATTTTATGAAATTCAAATAGCCAACTTGAATTTTAACTGATTTGAGTGTATACTCTCAAATGAAAGTAAGTATAGTCAACCTACTAAAGTATTTGTTGCGTTTCAAAGCACTTATTCTCAATATCTACAAATCATGTAAATGGATAAAAAGACACATATATGGCTACCTATGTTAGCTTACAAAAAATTAACATATAATTCTTTAGTGAAAATTCAAGAATGTAACAGGATGTTTGAAGGGTTAGGAATTAAGATAGAATAACTAAGAAAAGCTTCTTACGTATTATTTCATAAACTAGAAAGAAATCATATAAAAAATACATAAATGGTTGGAAAATTATCTTAAATAGCAAAACTGCTGAAATATTTACAACTAATAGCAAAATACATTATCTATCTGTGATAGTCCACGATAGACTACTATCTGTGTCTATAGTGACACAGATAGTAGTCTATTGCGATCTATCTTGGTATATCGCAGATAGACAATGAAATTTTGCTATATTTGTAAATATTTTAGTACCTTTTGCTATATTTGAAAAGTGTCCCAAAGTGTTTATCTACTTTTCATCCCATTCTATTTTATACAAAATTCTTAAAAGTGATTTGTCAAACAAGGTTTTTAGGTTTGTCTTAATTAATCAATTTGGTTTTTAAAAGTTAATCTTATAAACACTACTTGTACTTATTAATTTTTTTGTTTTGTTATATACATTTTAAGATTATTTTAAAAAAAGTCCAATTTTGAAACAAAAGAAAAAGTAATTTTTAAAAATTTATTTATTTATTTTAGAATTTGTCTTTAATTTTAGATGTTTAGTTAAGAAAGACAATAAAAACTATAATAAAAAAAATAATAAGAATAAGAAAACAAACACATTTTTTAAAAACTAAACTCTAGTTATTAATAAATGATAATAAAAGAAAAAGTCATTTCACAAAGAATTATGCATGTAAACATAATAAAGCGGCTCAAAATTAAAAATCCGAAGAAAAACACAGACAACAGAAGAAAGAAAAAAAGAAGACTAATAGGAAGAAAAAAAATTCAGCATAATAACTTGAAAATTAATAATAATGCACCTGGCCCTTCGATTCTGAAACCAAACTTCAACCTGCCTTGGCTTCAACTTCAACACTTCTGCCAAAGTCTCCTTCTGTTTCTACAAAAGAAAAAAAAAATACATATTTATACATATAGATAAAATAAATAAATAAAATGAAACGAAAAGATGAAAAAAAAAAGTGGGAATTTTGAGAAATGTACTGGGTTTAAAGTATGATTTTGTCGAAAGCTTTGTTCAAGAAGATGAGACTGTTCCTTTGTCAAACGCAGCTTCTTCCTTGGATTATTGCTTCCATTGTTATTTTCTTCATCTTCCTCCATACTTCCCATCATCCATTCCTCTTCATCTGGAGCTTTGTTCATGTCCAAATCTCTCCCTACTGCAACAAAATTTATAGTACCGAAATTTAAATCGTTACTAAACTCAAAAACTTAATCAAACAACGTAAAAGTTATAATATCTAATCAATTATTTCTTTTATCATCACTTTTGCCAGAGACCCAACTCATTACAGGGTTCAAACACAGATCATCCTACTTTCTATCAAAATCAAAACTAAAAGCTCGTTAGGGTTGTGTATATTGAATAATTTTCTCATATTTTTAAGCCATCGCGAGAAAAATGAAAACGGATTGTAAATTTGATTGAGAGGATGAGTGTGTACCAGATGGAGGAAGTGGTGATGAGAATGAATTGAAGCCTGGTACAGAGATGGAGAGATCCAATCTTGAAGAGGTGGTGGGTAAAATTGCCATGGGAGCTTTGGTGAAGTTATGGAAATTGAAACCAAGAAATAGAAGGAATAAAAAAAAAAGAGAAGGTTTTATTTGTAATATTTGGAAGAGGGAGAGAAAGGTAAAGTAGAAAATGCAAACACCAAGAGAGGCAAAAGAGAGAGAAAGAAATGATGATGAAAATTTGAAGATAGAAAAAGTTAACAAAATATATAAATGCAAAAAGGTTAAATACAACATAGGGATAATGTAAATGGCATATCTGCAGACAAATTATGAAAACACAAAAAGTTCACCAACTTTTCTTTTCCCACTTTTTTATTCAATGCAAAATTTTAGCTAAGAAAAAGTGTATCTGGCTTCAACATGACAACAATGATAAATTTATAATTTATGGAAGAGAAAATTTGCAAAACAAAGAAAAAATGGTTTCAGTGCCTAAGTAAGAAAACTAAATAATAGAGAAAAAGTTTGAAATTCTAAGTTACATCATATGGAGCTATAATGTTGTATTTATAGGTGATTTGCTCTAGGGTTTATCTAGTCCAACTAGGATTAGGATATGAGTTTCCTAATCCCACATGATAAGCTAGGTTATCTCTCAAGCTAAATGGATGCATGCCCCGTTAATCAAATCTTAAGGCTCGACCTCAACCTCATCCTTGGCCAAAGCTAAAGCTGAGGAGGTTGGTTTAAGCTTTTGACCCAAACCATCCTCTTCTCAAGGCTGAAATAGGTCATAATGCGCTGAGTTCATCAAATAAGGTCAATCTCAGTCTCACCCTTTGCTTAGGCCGAGGGGCGAGGATGTCGGTTTAATCTTTTGCCCCAAGCCATCATCCTCTCAAGGCCCAAATAGGTTGTAGTACGCTCCATTTACCAAGCGAAGAAGGTTGGTTTCGGCCTCATCCTTGGCCGACCCAAGGCCAATCGAGCTTTTTTGGTTCAAAGCCCAATTCTTCCTTTTCTTTAAGCCCATTTCATCCTTTCAGGCTAGTTGCTTTTTGTTTATTATTGTTTTCTTGGCTTTGTAGGTTTCTCTTCTTTGTTATGCTGCTTCTACCTTTTAGTTTGGAATACCTTCTAATTTATTTACATACTTTCAAGAAAATATTTTCAATGAAATTTTTTTTCTAAATTATTTTAAAATGATAAATTTGTTTGGTTGCCCTATATTTAAAACAAGTGATTTAAACCATTAAAATGCATTTCCATTTCTTACTACTTATTTTGAGGATTTTGGTTAATCAATTTACTGTCATTTTTTTGAGTCCATCTCTCTTAAATATTTCTTCGAAACGAGTTCTTATATTAATCATTTTTTTGTTAACTACATCTTATTTATTAAGATTTCTCTAATATTCACTTTAAATCATTCAAGATCACTCAATAAATTATAACAAAGACACTTTAAATTATTACCTTATAGAAAAACAATTTTCATTTAGAAAGGACTCAACTTTAAGAGGAAGGATTAAAATAGTATATAACATTTTAGGGACAATATAGACTAAAGACATGTAATGTTTGTTTTTCGTTCTTTCGGGGTTTGAAATTTTAGGGTTACCATGACTTTTATTATGAATCAAAAGATGACCCAACTAAAGGACACATGTGAAAGAGATGGAAAAATAAGTAAATAATAATATATAAATATACAAATATATGTAGGAAAATAAGATAGTAGTTTAGGGGTGTGTTAATAAAAATAATAAAATTATAGGGGTTGCCTCAAACCACAAAGTTTGGCTGTCGGTTGAAGGACCAACTGATGAAATCATTGAGCACCAAAGCTAAGAACACAAACGACTTTGGACCTCACGACCAGGAACCTTTTTCCACACATTACACAAAAAACAATGCATTATTGCTCAATACATAAAAATTAAATTAATATATATAATTAATGTCAAATAATGGAGTATATTCGTCTTGGTATATTTGATTTTGATGATATATAGAATAATAGGTCATTTATGTTAGAAACCTATTAGGCCCTAACTTATAATTATTTTAGAATCACAATAGAAGAATTATATGGGTGGAGTAAAATCAAAATCAATTTGATCTAATAGAAAGTACATAAAGATTAAGTACATAGAAAATTATTGGACCTATTAGATATATTAAAAAAAAAAAAAAAAAAAAAAAAAANTAATTATTTTAGAATCACAATAGAAGAATTATATGGGTGGAGTAAAATCAAAATCAATTTGATCTAATAGAAAGTACATAAAGATTAAGTACATAGAAAATTATTGGACCTATTAGATATATTAAAAAAAAAAAAAAAAAAAAGAAAAAGTAAAAACTCAAGACCTAAATTTGTAATTTATTATTATTTGTTTTTAGAAAGGTATTCTTCACCTATGCAATTGAGACATGATACGAACAACTTTTTCTTTAGGAAATGGGATCAGACTGAAGGGATATAATAGATTAAGGACCATAAGCTTAATAAGTATATAGTTTTTGTATAATAGAGTTAGTTATCCATAAGCCTCAAGAATCAACTATATATATTTTATTTCTTTCTTTCTTTCTTTCTTTTTTTTTTTAAATACTTAAATATTGTCAATGTTGCACCTATCTTTTATACAATAAGGGTTCGTTAGAGATTTTCGGAGAAACTTGATTCGTAGATTTGAACTTAAGTTGATGTAGATTTGATGTGGGTGTGGTTCAATCTCTAATAGTTGATCCTTTGATTCTCTCTCAGTTGAATGCATACACTTTATTTGTATAATCAGAGCACGTGATATTTTTGAAGTTGAAGTCTTGAAAGAGTGTCTGAATTTTCAAGAAACTTGTATCTTCAATAGTGTTCATCTTCAAGAGTTAGAGAGTTTTCTAATTGTAAGGAGAATTCTCTCTAAGCTATTTGTAAATCTTTTCCACCTTTAAATGAAAAGAACTTCTTTATTTATAGAGTTCTAGGTGGGCCTTGTGGGCTGGGGCTTGACCCTTAGACCCAACTAATCGAATTTGGACCTTAGTTGGCCTTCGAGTCAAATTAAACCTACTTTTGGGCTCAATTTGACTTTGGTCCAAACTTTAATATTTAATTGGACTAAAATAAATAATTAATTTAATCCAACGGTTAAGACGAAAGCACATGTCATCATTGGACTTTGCTAATTTATGTTTTCAATTTCAATTTGGGACACAATGTCAATTTTTAATTAATTTTCAAATTCAATTATTTGTAATTTCGTTATCAATTTGGTAAATGATGTGTCAATTTGTGATTGGTCTAAAATTTCTCATTCAACAATACGAAATTTAACTTTTTCTTAAAAAGTTTAATTATTATTAATGAAGGGGTTCTAGATAGATAAGTGTAAGTTCCTTTATTTTTCGAGAGAAATATATATATATATATATATATATATATAATATTGAGGTGAAAAAATTGAACCTTTAATTGGAAGGTGGATAACATAACAGTACACTAATTGAGTTTAATTGAGTTATGCTGGTTTATGTTGATTTGGCAAGATTTATGGCCACAATGGAAACTTTATATTTTATTTCAAATTTTAGTACAATTGGAACCGAAAGAGTCTATGTCAACTTTACTGCTTTAACTAGCTTCTTGCCACGTGTATATGCAGTTTTATATATTTAACAATTTTGCTTATACTTTTTATAATTACTAAAATAATTTTTTAACTCAAAAAAATTAATAAAAAATAAAACAATGGATTAAGGGAAATTATTTTAAATGACAAAATTGTTAAAAATATTTATAAATAATAATAAAATATTACAATTTATCTATAATAGACTGTGATAGATCGCGATAGACTACTATTTGTGTCTATCATAACATAAATAAACACAAATAGTAATCTATTATAGTCTATCATAGATAGACAATAAAATTTTATTATAATTATAAATATTTTTTGTTCATTTTCTTATATTTGAAAACATCTCATACGTTAATTAGTAAAATTTAATATTATATAATTTATAATTTATTCATAATTAAAATTAATTTCTGTAATTTTCATTAGAAAAAATGTAAGTGTTTTATATTAATATAACACTTATATCCTTATTGAAACGCCTGGTTAGTAGTTGTATCATATATATAATTCTAGTTATATTTTAGGGTTAAAAATAATTTTTGTTAAAACAGAAGTCATTATACTGAAAATAAATTTTAAAGTGGCTCTTCGTGATTCACTCAACGAAAGGATAAATGTTTCATCTTTGAGCTAAATATTTTCATCTAATCTTTGTCTAAAATTTTATATAACTTTTTCAAAATGATTAAGTTAATATATTCTAATAAAAATTTTAAAATATCATTTATTGAAAATTCTTTTAGATAAAATTTGTATCCAGAATATAAAGTTCTTGAGGGGTATTTTAAAGAATAATGTTATTTTAAAAAATAATGCGAAAAATAGGGTGGTTTAGAAACTAATGACAAAAATAGGGTGGTTTGGAAATTAATTTGGAAAATGGGGTGGTGAAATCGTGTACTGGGTACACGATTTCAGTCGGGTTGCTGATGTGGCCTAAGTAAGTCGTGGACCCAGTCCACGATTACCTCCAAACTTGTGGACTCGGTTCACGAGTCTTGGCCAAACTCGTGGGCCCAGTCCACGATTTCGGGTCCCCCAATTTTGGTCACCTTTTTACCCCTGTTCTTTTCCCATGGTACGTCCAAACTCGTCCGGTTTTTTTTCCATGATAAATAACTTAATTAATTAATTACCCACTTAAATGAAAATTTTCTTTTTACTTGTGTTCATCAATTATTGTATTAGTTTCATTGATTCTTAATTTTTGAAAATGTAATGGAAACTCATTAATTCATTTAGTTAAAGATAAAAGTTAATACAAATCAGAAAATTTAAAATACAAATCAAGTGCCACATGGTGGTCTTCTTCGCGCACGTTGTCCACGACAAGGCACAGACACTTCAAATTGTTGTTGCTGGTGGATTACATCATTGATATCCTGTTGGGTGACGACAGATGGAAATTCATCGGGTGCATAATATTCCTGTTGATGGCCAGAACCGGATGCAATGTCTGGTTGTAATATGGGAGGTTCCTGGTCATCGGGTTGCTCTGGAACACCTTCGTCACGTTGTCTCTGTCGTCTACGACGAATACGTTTTCGATCAGTATCAGCAACATTGAGCCTTCCTGTATGTTGAATGATATCTTCAATATTTACCATGTTTTGTTCACACATTGAACTCAACTCTGGTAAATTATGTTCTAAGGAGTAATTGTGCACGTCGTGGACAAAATTATTCTGCACGATAAAAAAAAATATAAGTATAAAAGAATATTCTTAGCATGTAATTGAAAAACACTACATAATAAGATGCTTACCATGCAGTAATAGTAGGCACCATCAAGTGTAATAAATCTTCTTGTGATAGAGTCGTACCAGGACAAATAATCATTAGACACATCCGACTCGTTTATTATTTCTCCTTGTGCACAGCGGCCATGATGTGCACGCCAAAATGATATATACTCTGCATGAATTTGATGCCAGTTTTGGACGTGTTTACCTCTTAAATCGATTTGGTGAGGTTGAGGGAGTGTATTACACAACGTCGGTACCATTTGCCGCATACTGAATTGTCTCAACACTCGATTTGGTTGATGCCACTCTACGATATGAAAGCATATAAGTGGGCTACGTCAACCAAATGTCTTGTCCATCATGACAATAATCAGGCAACAACGACATATATGTGGTGTATATGGCGTCCAATTGATCTGAAACCATGTACAAGAATAATTAGAACCTAAAAATATATGTAATATTCAATTATATGCAACATATTTATTATTACCTGATTTTGTATCAAACGATCAAATATTGAGCAATATATCAACAACATGTTTGCTGATTATTCAGATGCAGCTAATACACCGCTCCATCTATCACATGGATATAAAACAATTAAAATACTTTACTAATTGTATTAACAAAAAAATTAATATATACAGAAAATAATACCTGGCACTGAGTGGACGTCCCACAAAATGTTCTGGAGGTTGTAATTGGACTTGTGGTGCAACTGTCACACCCTCTCCCGAACTACCCTCCTGTAGCCGAGATGGAGCGTGAGGACAACAGTCATCGACCCTATTATCGACTTCTTCTGTCAAACTTACTTTATGCCCGTTTGACCACACTTCCTAGGACGGCAATACCTTTGACTTTTGACAAACCATGACTTCGATCGGCAACGGGAACTGTCAAGCTACCTGGAAAATGGAAAACATATAAAAACGTGAGCTGAACGCCCTGTGAGTGACTAGTTTTGTAAAACTATCTTTAGTTCAATAGCAGACATGTTATCATCATTATATCACAAAACTTAATTCAAATCATCATTTCAATAAAATCATACTCTGCAACTGCTTAATCAAATCACATGATTACATATTTGAGTAATTGTACATGAAATCAGTTTGTCCTCAAAACTTTCCCTTAGTCAGAACGGAGCAAGACTCAACGCACCCGACGTCGAAAACGTCCTTAGTTGAGGTAGAGTAAAACTCAACGCACTCAACGTCGATAATAACCTTAGTTGGGGTGGAGCAAGACTCAACACACCCAACGTCACAACCTCTATGTGCACATAGGAATATGGTGGGTTGCCCATGTACCTTCTCATGTCCCTCAGTACAGGGTCCCGGGGAAACTCACATGCCTTTTCAAGTTCATCAGCACTAAGCCTCCTCTTAAACATTTTCCTTTGAAGAAGCAACACTTTATACAAATAAAACGTAAGCAAATCATTCTTAAGAACACAGGGCAACTATTATATCAGTAACATTTCATAGATGTACTTTTCAATAACTTTAAGAACATAAAGTATTCTTCCTAAATCATTTGAACATAAAATCGTATTCCATTGGAAAACCGAACTAACATATACAACAAAATTGATTTAAAGTAAGAAAAGTGTCACTCATAGAACTCTTTAAGGATAGTTTCTCCTCTATCCGCTATTTCCCCTTTTCCGAGCTTCTTGGACGCAGCGTCTGAATCCTGAAACGCAAGGCTTTTTATTCCTTTGGTAGCTTGGATGGTCACAATCTTACCCTTGGACGCAAGGTTGATAGCTAACGTGAGGTGTATCCCAACTCTTCCTTACTTCTCTTTTCAGATGCATCAACCGTGCAGTGTCCAATTTGGACGCATCATTCACCTTGAAACTTAGACGCAAGGCTGACCCTTTTGGGCGCAAGACAATTTATTTAACCTAAGAGATAGTTAAGTTGTCAAGTATGACTTCTCTTGACTGCAGACTTCTACTACGAGTAAGGGTTCCTTCTTTCTGCCTTCTCTCTCTCCTTTCTCTTAAGATCTCTTCTTTTGGCATCATCAGTCACTCCTTTTCTCTCAAGGTCCTTTTTATAGCTTTGTAGTAGAGAACTGCTCATACTACTCCTCCCTCTTTGCCATTTGCTTGCCACATGTCAAGCTGCATGCTTAACCAATCATGCATTTATCCAAGCGTCACCTTGCATGAAATACTTAACATACTTCTAACACCTCCTGCTTATTAGGTGTCAAGTTTATATGAAGCCACCTAGCCTTATAAGCTTATCTTATACGTCTAACATATTCCAATATACAACTTTTCATTTAATCATACTGCCCTTGTGCGTTCACCAACTTTCCTTTACCTTCCGCCATAATACCTTTGAAACCATTTCTTCACCGTATCTTGCTAGGTGTCAGTGTCCCAAATGCATACTACTGTGAGCTTGTACCTTACCGCATTGTACCATGCGTCCAACTTCCTGCTTGTTGAACTCTTTAATTATAACTTATGCGTTTATCCGAAATAAAAATTATATTTCCATTTACCATGAAATTGAGCTCCTCAATGCATAGCTGGTAGTCATTCAACACACAGCAACCCTTCGTTCGTAGTTGCCTTAAACATTGGGTCTTTGGGCATAGACTTCTTTATTAACACCAAAATCCTTACTAACGCCTAATAAATCTTTCAACGCATGCTATTCACACCCCAAAGTTCTTTGGTTTCTCCTTTCTTTCTAGTTTAACACCCTTCAAAGCTAATCCCATAACCTGTTAGTTTCCAAGACTAAGTGTGAGCCATGCGTTTCCTCTTTTTCCTGATTCTTGTTCCCTTTTTCAAAACTCAATATAAAATTCTCTCTAAATTAAGGTACCACACTTTAGCGCTTTACCATCTATGCATTAACCGGACTGTGCTCAAGAATATATCTAAATTTTAACTAATCTCCAACTATGCTTTCAATCTTTCATTCTCACTCTTAGTGGAATATCCGTTGTTTTCCTAATATCAGGTGTTCAACTAGTCTTACTTCTTCTCTTACTAGCCATCCTAAAAATTATGAGTCAGGGTTTTACAGCAACAATGTTAAATTGATGATAGGCCCATACTTGAAGTAGTATCAGTGGACCTACTATATCTAAAGCTTGTGCATGACTGGCTCAACATAATTCTCTGTATAGCCATGCAAGACAAGCACCACCCACCGAATAATTACCAGCTTGGTCAAAACTGGCCAGTAGTGGGAGGAACATTAAGTGCACCAGCGTGTTGGACTTGTCAGCGAATAGAAAGCCTCCGATAAGCTGCATGATATATGCTCGTGCATATCTCTGTATACTGACGTCATCGGCATCAGGAGACAATTCTGTAAACTGAGAGGCTAACCACGGGAGACTCAACCTTGAGCCTTTTAAGTCAAGTGGTCGAACGCCTAAAAAATCTTCACAAATCCGTTTCCAATCATGCTGCAACAAACTAGTAACAGGTTCTCCGTCCATTGGTAGTCCAAATTGTACTGCAATGTCCTACAGCGTGGTGCATTCCCCACCAGGCATATGAAATGTGTGAGTCTCCTGTCTCCAGCGCTCTACTAAAGCAGTAATGAGGTGCCAGTCCAACTGTATGAATCCAATTTGTGCAACCCCAATAAAACCAGCCTGTTGCAGATAAGACACTATACGTTTATCGAACGATATAGTATGCCGAGAAATTGCCTCTTTTCTCTGACAACGTAGCACCACGGTGGATGCATTATCCCATACTATCTGTGACCGGTGAGTATTTTGAAGATATAGCTGAACAGGGTTAGACGGACCAGGATCCATATTCAACACTGTTAAAATAAACCAAATTCATTATAATTTTCAATAAACCAAATACATTACAATGTTAAATAAACCAAATACATTACAATTTCCAATAAACTAAATACATTACATTGTTACATTGTACGAACCACTACATTATATTGTTACATTATAAGAAGTATTACATTACAATGTTAATATTACATTATACAAAACTAGAAATTTTGCTTGGTAAACTATTAATGACTTGAAGATGAAGCACCTAAATTACGGAGCGGACAGGTATGCTTGTTATGCCCTGATCCCTTGCATATCCCACGTCGAACTTTCGTGCATGCCTCGCGCCAATCCATCTCATTATGAATTCACTAAGTTTTGGGTCTGCCATGCTCCCTTAATAAGTTTGCGTTATGATGCACTTCCGTAAATGATAATTCTGGCCAATAGTCAGGGTGTTGTATTGGATGGAAGCGACATTCATAGCATAACTTTAAATGAGACAATTTATAGCATTCATCAATCAGATGCACGTATGACAGACGCATGTAATTACAAATTGCAATTTCATGAGAGCATGGAATCTTGAACGACTGCCACTTGTTACAAGAACAAGTCTCCTCTTTCAAGCACACTACTTGTATGTTTTGGCCTTTGTAGGGAGAAACTATACTGATGCCAGTTCGAACTTCAAAACTTTGTGTTTCCCTGTCAACTGATGTCATTGTATGTGCAGATGCTCGTTTCTCCCACCTTTTAAGCTTTCTCATGTCATATTATGTGTACATGTCCCCACGATCAAGTGCTTCACTTATTTCTTGTCTACGGTGTTCAAAGTATAAGATTGTCCGATAGAATGTTAACCTAACAATCGATGTGATCGGTAACATTCTAGCTCATTTGAATACCCCATTCAAACTTTCAGCTGCTTTGGTTGTCATCCACCCAAAGCTATACCCATTATCGTGTGATTGTGTCCATTTATTCAAATCAATATCATAAAAATATTCAAGACATTCAAGGTTCAATTTCTTTAACTCTTTCATGTTTCGAATGAACTTACGTCTTTGGTGTTGATTTCCAGCCCTAAACACCAAATCTTTAAGTTGCTTTGATTTGTATTTGGAATTGAAATTACTCGCAACATGACGTAAACAATAAAGATGATATGCTTTAGGTTCAGCCCAACCAATTTCCTCGTTGTTAATTGCTGCAATGATCCCTTTGTGTCTATCCAAAATTAAGCAAATCCCTTCTCGGTCAGTAGCATACTCGCTCAATGCCCACAAAAACCATAACCAACTAGATGTACTTTCCCCTTCAACAATAGCAAATACGAGAGGAAATATATACCCATTTGAGTCAATAGACAAAGCAGTGAGTAATTTCCCTTTATACTTGCCGTAAATATGGGTTCCATCTATTTGAATTAAAGGCTTACAGTACTTAAACCCTTCAATTGCAGGACCAAATGCCCAGAAAACACGACCAAATATATTCTTACCAGGCACATCTGAAGGGAGAAAATGTCAATTTATTCGTGTACCAGGATTGTAGTGCATAGCAGCACTCAACCAGTACGGAAGTTCTGAATACAATTTTTCCCAATCGCCAAAGACTGCAACCAAAGCTTTTTTTTTAGCTTCCCACACACGTCTGTATTTGACGTTATATTCGTACTGTTTTTAAGTGCTTCTTGTAGTACCGCCACAGGCACACTAGGATCAGTTCTAACTAAATTTTGAATTTCAATGCTCATGAAATTAGAATCAAGTTGTGAATTATCTTGTGCCAATTCTGTGTATAAACAAGTATGGTTCTCTCCAAGTTTAGTAATTTCAAACATCCCATGAATTTTGCGCCGACAAGCATGCAACCTCCACCTACAACCTTCATCCTATTGCTTGCATCGCACATACCAAATATCTTGGTTCGATTCTACCACAGATATTTGATAGTGTTAAGTCACACAATATTTTTTTACTGCCATTTGTAGGTCTTCTTTCGTATCAAATAATATTCCTTTTGGTATTATACTAGAGTTATCTGTACATTTTCCCCTTTCCTCCAAGGTTGATCCTTGTTCACAAACTAAATCAGTAATTTCTCATTCTATCTGTGTAAATATCTCCGACTGAACCAACTCATTTTCATTTTCTATATTTCCTTCTTCTCCAAACAATTCATCAATTTCTACATCAATGTCACTAGCCGCACAATTTTTAGCTTCAATAATAACTAAATCTTCTGGACGAATGACATATTTAAATTCGTATACAACTGTAAAGGTTAAAAAGAAAAATTAGTCCAAATCTACCCAAAATTATAAAACTCGTGGACCCGGTCCACGAGTTTACTACCTAACATAACTAATTTCTCACCACATTATTTACCGAAAATTATTCTTATAACAATAAACGTCGAATAACAATAGACACTAAAACCTAAATTTTTTAAATTATAAATAAAATAAAATATTTGATAAAAACGTCTACACATAAAATTTATCCGATTTGGTAAAAATGTCTACATATACAAATTTATTCACGCATGCAAAACAAAACTTACAATCTATGCATTTCTATCATATAACTATTGCATATTTATAAGATAATTAGAAAGGAAAATATATATGCATACGTATATGGCGGCGGTGGGGGCAGTGGCGGCGGCGGCGGCTGAACGAATATAGTATGTTAGATTTAACAAAGAAATAGTGATGAGATGGTCGAAAAATCGATATCTATATACATACCTTTGTGACAGAGGCAATGTCGACAAACGACGGACAATGGACAAATGAGGAGTGAAATGAGAGAAATGAGAGATTTAAAGAGTGAAAGGAGAGAAGAGGGAATGGTTTGAGAGGAAGAAGAAGAAGGTGGAGGAAGAAGAAGAAGTGGCCAAAGAAGAAGAAGGGGCGTTGGTTAAAAAGGAGGGGGAATTCGTGGACCCGGTCCACGATTATCGAAATCATGGACCCTGTCAATGAGTTCGGTCAATGCATGCAGACTGACGGGTCAGTCTGCATGCACAGTAATAAAGCAAATTGTGGACGGGGTCCACGATTTCACAACCCCAATTTTGGTATTTTTTCCCCTCACCCTATTTTTTGAATTATTTATTAAAAAAACATTATTTAAAAAAAAAATCAGTTATTGATTGAAATTAAAGCTTGAACATGTTGTAAAGTTGAGGTACAAAATGACGGAAAAATGGAGCACGAAAATCGAAAAATTATAATATTAGAATAATAAATAATAAAATAATATCAAAGTAATTAAAATAACCAAATTAAATAAAATAAACTTAAAATAAACTAAAATAAAGAAAGTGAGATTTTATGGAAAATGAAATTTCTCAATTTTCACCAATCTTTTCTCTTCTTTTCTCTCCAATGTGTGTGTTACAATATCCACCAAAAGCCTCATTTATAGGCAATTTGGCAAGTAGGTAGTGGAGCTTCATGGCCATTGAGAATATGTCTTTAGGAGACACATAGCCTTTAGCCACTAAGCTTGGCTGCATAATAGACATCTATTTACAAATATAATATTTATAATAGAACATACATTTTTAATAAAACACAATAATACTAGGTAAACTTGCAAAAAGAGCAAAATAAAATACACTAATTAGATCCATAACCCTAACTTATTACTTTGGCAAAAATGACAAAAAAACAAGCTCAGCAGCGTGATACACACTTGATGAAAATTTGAAAAAAAAAAAAATTGAGAGAAATTTTTTGTGGGGAAAATGGCAGAACCATTCTTACCTTTTTATTACTATTATTATTTTTTTTTTATAGCTCGATCAACCTTTAAAAACCTTTGAGAATGGAGAGGTTTTTATCAATGGTATGTGGGAGAGAAAATAGGAGACATGGGATCAGTCCACGTCTTAAATAACTCCCCTACGTGGAAGTAATCTGTTTTTATTTATTTAATTAAATAAAAACCAATTTTAAATTAATTAAATAGACAAAAATTAATTTAATTAATAAATTCATTTAAATCACTGACCTAACCTATAGTTTTAATTCAATTAATTTAATTAAATTGAATTTAATTAAACTAAATTAAATCAAATAATCAGTTAATTCTCTAATTAATCAATTTCCAAATTAAATACACAATATTTAATTTAACTTTCATTTGAATCAAATTCACTATATTTTTCCTATACCATATAGTTTTTAATGCGCATCTTATATGCATTAATTTTAACCTATAGTTTTAATATGAATCTAATTCATATTAAATTAATATTTGAACTACTTCAAATATTTAATTCTCTCATAAATTTAATTTCTGAATCGTGTCCAAAATCAAATTGATACTATAAAATTTAACTAAAATATAAATTTTATATCATAATGTACCATAATACATTATACTATTTTCCTAAATGAATTTGAACATTTCAAATTCCATTCAAGACTTAATTACCTCAATACCCTGTATGAGCTAGGAAGGGGGCCTAATGGACCTACAAATCAAAAGCTCTAACGATATGAGATTATTGTGCTTAACTCTTGTTGATTGGCCATGATTGAATGTTGAATTAGATATATGATTGAAATAATTGTATGTCTAATTGGATCTATAACAACGAATTGTTGTTAATCTATCATGCGAATAGTTAGGTTAACAAAGAAAGTTGCTAAAGACTACTCCTAATGCCATGTAACTTATATTGGTTTAAGGAGTCGACATCTTCAAGTAAGTCATCTAACCCTCTACCTTTTGTACCTAACACGTTGCCTTATCCTCAATGTTTTAGAAATAAAGAAATAGACTCCTAATTTTCTAAATTCTTAGAATTATTCAAGGAACTTCATATTAATATCTCATTTGCTGAGACTTTAGAGCAAATGTCCAACTATGCTAAATTCATGAAAGATGTCTCATCTAAAAAGAAGAAATTTGGGCAATATGAGATAATTAGCATGATAGAAGAGTGCAGTACTGTGCTGCAAAAGAACCTACCACAAAAACTTAAAGATCCAGGAAGTTTTACTATACCTTGTACTATTGGGTCTTTAAATGTTACTAGAGCTATTTGTGGTCTTGGTGCTTCCATTAACGTAATGTCATTATCTATTATAGGAAGCTTGACATTGGAGAAGTGCAACCTATCAGCATCACTTTACAGTTAGCTAACAGATCCTTGGCCTATCCTAGAGGTATTGTTGAGGATGTGTTAGTTAAACTTGACAAACTTATCTTCCTTGCAGACTTTGTAGTCTTGGACATGGAGGAGGACTCTGAGATTCCTATTATCCTTGAGCCCCCATTCCTAGCAACAAAGAAGGCCATCATTGATGTCGAACAAGGGAAGTTGACTCTAAGGGTGAATGATGAGAATGTTGTTTTTAATATCTATAAGTCCTTGAGTCATCATGATGAGGGTAGTACTTGTCATGCAATAGATATAATTGATCAAACTATTTCTGAGCATGTTGAGGTTGTGTTGGCTACTAATCATTTAGAACAAAGCATAGCAGGTTTTGATAATGTGGACATGATATTTGATGAAATTGCTTTGTATGCTAAGTGGTTAGATAACATGTCAGTATACACTAAAATGTATAGACCAATGCCTCTTAGCTCCTTTGCATGTTATAAATCATGTCAATGTTGAGAAGCCTGCTTTAGAATTAAAAGTGTCGCCTCCTCACTTGAAATATGCATTCTTGGATGATTTGTCTTTTTTTCCTGTTATTATATCTTCTGATTTAAATTTGGGGAAGAAGAAAATTTGTTGAGAGTGTTAAGGGATCATAAATCTGTCATTGGTTGGTCTATTGAGGATCTTAAAGGTATTAGTCTATCAGTCTGTATGCACAGAATTTTGATGGAAGATACCTTTAATCCTTCAGTGGAACATCAAAGGAGACTTAATCCTGCCATGAAGGAGGTAGTTAAGAAAGAAGTGCTCAAGCTTTTAAATGCAAGTATCATTTATGCCATCTCTGACAGTTCACGGGTAAGTCCTATTCAAGTAGTACCCAAGAAAGGTGGTATGACTATTTGTTTGATAAGAAAGATTCCAAACCTAAATTGATGAGATGAATTCTGTTGTTGCAGGAATTTGATATTGAAATCAAAGATACAAAAGGATGCAAAAATGTGGTTGTAGACCATCTATTCAAGATTGAGAATGGGGATGCTAACTCATGCCCCCCCCATTGTTGGGATGTTCCCTGATGAACAACTGTATCAGGTGAAAGATAGGTTACCTTAGTTTGCTGACATAGTTAACTATCTTGAAGGAGAACATTTGCCACCTGACATGAACACTCGACAAAGGAAGAGATTTCTACATAATATCAAGTCTTACTATTAAGAGGACCCACTTCTATATAAGGTTTATGCTGATAGTATGATAAGGAAGTGTGTGCCTCAAGAAGAGGTGGTAAGTATTCTAAACTCATGCCATGCCTCCCCTTCTAGAGGTCACTTTGGACCTGCTAGAACTGCATCTAAGGTATTTCAGTTAGGTTCTTATTGATTGATAACTTGTAGTACAAGTTATTATTGTCTTTCTTTTAGAAAAATAGAGTTTAAATGGAGAATCATGCAGTAGTTTGGGTTAAATTCTGTTGATAAATCTCCCTATGCGTCTTACTCTTGTGAATTGATAAAGATAATTGTTTTGAAGCTTTTTGAACCTCAAACACATGCTTTAACATAGGAACGTAAGCAACCTATGATACGTCATCAATCTGAAACGCAAGGCAGCAAAAAATCAGACGAGAATCTTGAGAGATTGTCGAGAGATTGACGTGCTTGATCTGCGGCTAAAGTGGTGGATCTGAATTGAACCGAAAATCACGCGATTAGGCGAGAAAGACGTAAGGTAGCAATTCAACCTCCAATTATGCAGATTTGCCAGCTATTGCAACACAACATCTATAAAAGGGCAGACCTGAAGGCTGAAATGGTTGTTGGATCTCTCGGAAGAATTCATAAGTGACAGCAAAGTTCTCTCTGGACGACAACCAGAGAAAATAGCTCGAAAGAGAAGAGTCTTCCCTCTGCCTGACCACTTCACAGTAGAATTCACGCTACCACCCCAGCAAGCTCAAGAGATTGAGGAGCCATTTCATGCTTTCTATCTTTTTCTTACTTGTGTTTTAGTTTATTAGCAAGATATTGTATTTCCTAAAAAATTTATTCCGTTCATCAATCTATACATCTTCCATGGCTATTCATTTCTTATCACTTTCCATTTGCTGTTTATCATCCATGAGTAATTAACTCTTTTGAGGGTCACAGGTTGTGTTATCATCTAAATAAGAACCATAGTTTTGACTATTCTATCTTATCAATTGTACTTTTAATCTAATGCTTATGTCCATCTAGCTAATCGATATAAGTAGTAATAATCAAACTGCTCGAGAGAGTAAGTGATTGTGGAACTCAATTGACAAGGCTAAGAAGTGTTGTCTAGACATAAAAATAACCTTGGTACTTAATACTCTCCTATGCGTTATAGACATATACACATAGCTGTTGACAAGTGAGAGAAGAGTTGCTGGTATGAAATAGATCTCATTATGCGTTTCTGAATTTAGATGATGACCAACCCCAGCCCTGCTTTTACCATTCACATAATTCCATTAGCTGAATCTTGCTGTGTCGCATACCTTTCCACTCTACCACTTTAGCTTAGTTTTACTGCTTTTTATTTTCATAAATGCATTACTTCTTTGTATCTACTTAAACACATCACTTCTCACCAATCATTTTAGCTTAGTTTTACTGCTTTGTAGTTTCTTAAACGCATCACTTCTCATCACCTTTTTGAAACGCTTGACTTAAATAATCCAACAAATTCTAGAATCTGCATAGTTCTTGTGTTCGACCTCGGATTCATTGAGAAAACCTCATTCTTTGCTTATACATGGGTGAAGAATAGAAAAACTTGACAGATTAGTATCGCATATATTTAGCACGTTAAACGCACAACAAATTTTCAGCTTCATTGCCGGGGACTTTTGTATGCATAATCACAACAAGTTTTTGGCGCCGTTGCCGGGGTCTTCTTTTTTTAAGGACTGTTATATTTTTGTTAAATCATGTGATAGGTGCCAACGTACGGGCAATAATTTTAGACATCATGAGCTTCCCATGAAACCTATTTTAGAGGTGGAACTCTTTGATGTCTGGGGTATTGACTTTAGGATCCTTTCCTATATCTTCCCATGGCTACCTATATATTCTAGTTACAGTTGATTATGTATTTAAGTGGGTGGAAGTCATAGCTACTAGGACCAATGATACTCGCCTATTTTAAAATTATTGCATAAGAACATATTTACACGTTTTGGCACACCTAGAGCAATTATTAGTGATGAGGGCTCTCATTTTGCAATAAATTGTTTGAATCCATGATGCAAAAGTATAATGTTAATCATAAAATTGCCACAACTTATCATCCGCAAACTAATGGTCTTGCTGAGTTATCTAATAAGGAAATCAAGCAGGTTTTAGAAAAGACTGTTAAGATCAATAGAAAGGATTGGGCTTTAAAGCTCGATGATGCACTGTGGGCCTACATATAGCTTTCAAAACCCTAATAGGTACTTTTCGGTATAGTTTGGTGTTTGGAAAAGCTTGTCACTTACCCATAGAGCTCGAGCATAGAGCTTATTGGGCCATCAAGAGGCTGAATATGGATTTTGAAAAAGCCGGTGAGAAGCGTCTCTTGGAACTCAATGAGATGGAAGAATTCCTTGCTCAAACTTATGAGAATGCCAAACTCTACAAGGAGCGCACTGCTAAATGGCATGACAAAAAGATCACCCCAAAAACCTTTCTTCCTGGACAAAGAGTTTTACTTTCAATTCACGTTTTCATTTGTTTTCAGGTAAGCTTAGGACATGTTGGTCAGGAACCTTTGTCATTGTGAAGGTGTCCTCATATGGAGAAGTGGAGTTACAAGGCAATGATGGAACAACCTTCAAAGTGAATGGTCAACGATTGAAGCATTGGTGATGAAGAATGCCGAATTGTGAACCTTGATTTCACTGAATGATCAATTGGTTTGGTCTAACTAAGAAACATTAAAGCAAGCACTTATTGGGAGGCAACCCAATTTTATTGATTTCTTTATCTTTCGTCTTTATTTATTTTTAGAAATCACAGAGTCACTCATATGCTTTCTTCTTTTTTAGGATCATGGTTCATCACAAAAAGTACTATTTCCACCAAGCCTGTTTGGTGGCTTCCTGCTTGCTCCCAGGCTTGTTCTTTCTTTGTTTGATGCTCTTATGAATTAAGGATAATGCATGATTCTAAGTTTGGGGTGTGAGGTGTCACTCATACTTTTGCGCATGTTTTCCTATCCTGTTATGCATGTTTATGAGGTTTAAATGATCATATGCATGTTAATGAAATTTTGAAAAAAGTTTGAAAATTTTGGAACTTTTAAAGATAATGGAAATATTTTTATGGCTGTGTGCTTTTGATGTTGATTGCCCATGATGAGATTTGAATTTGTATCATAGATGTCTTATTGTGGAAATAAGATAGCATTATCTTGAGTTAAATTCATTTATGTCCCTCTTAAATTCCCAATCCCTCTTAAATTCTCTCATATTCTTGATCACGTAGTCACTTTAATTTAGAATCTTTAACTGAACAAAAGGATTAAGTTGGGTGTATTTGATTGTCACTTCGAAAGGCCTAACCGGTTAGAGAGTTGAAATGCATGATGGTTTGTAATCTTAGACTAAGAAAAAAGAAAAGAGTATACATATTTTTGAGAAAAAGTGTACATAAAATATATGAGCTTTACATGCCTATTCTTTTAAATATTGAACCTATAACGAGTATGCATGGATGGGGGTAAAAAGAGCTGCCGTTGTTGTGATCAGTAAGGACGCTGGGGAATTGACTAGGTACGAGTCCCTATAGTGAATGTATGGAAGCTAGTACGCCTAGGTAAAAGAATGCAAATTTAGGGCCCATGAAAATGCGATTGTATGGCACCTTAGCGAACATATTACTCACTTGAAATGTGTGGATGCTTAAATATTGGTGCATGAGCTAGAGTAGGGGGAAAACTAAAGAAGTTATCTTAAGTCCCAATTTGAGTTTTAGCATTTTGAATTAAATGAGGCTTGCACACACACACATGAGAGATAGCAAAATTTAGACTTGAATGCTTATACCAACATAGATATGATTGCATGTTTCTACTTGAGCTCTTAAATGCCGTTCTCTGAGACATGAGTCTTTAGCACACTTGTCATTTAAACTCCCTTTATTTGATTATACTCTTTGCTCGGGACTAGCAAATCTCTAAGTCTGGGGTGGTGAAAAGCGCTTGAAAAGTGCTTTTTATTCTCTTAAATTAAGGGAGTTTCTATTAGATTCACTTGTTTGTTAGTGGTTTTCAGGTCAATATAAATGGAACAAGAACCGAAAGCCAAAAGAACCAAGTAGTAGCATGAAACGGTTAACCAACAAAAGTACTTAGGATACTTGAATCAAATGGAAATCTTCTACAGTAGAAAGGAATGGAGAGAATCAAAACAACCCGCTTTATCTATTCTATAGACACTTGGTTCTGCTCATCAAACTAGGTTAATTTTATAAATAATATAGTTCTTTTAAAAAATGACAAAAACAGGCTGGTGTGGAAACTTTTCCTAAAAATAATATGGTAATAGAAAAATGTCTCATTTAGGATTATATGGAAAATATTGACAAAAATAGGTGACAAAATTATGCATGGGTCCAAGTCCACATTTTCCTTCAATTTAAATTTGGTAAAATATCATCTGCTGATAAGCATTTGAAAAATGCTTTCTATCCTCTCAAATTAAGGGAGTTTATAGTAGATTTCACTTGTTTGCTAGTGGTTTTCAGGTTAAAATGAGAAAAATTAGAAGAAAAGACTAAAAGATCAAAACCGAGCAAGAATACGGTAAAAAAGATATGAAAAACACAAAGTAACAAAAATTGGAGTAGCACCGCGGTGCTAAAACCCGAGAGCAAATAATTCTACACGCAGCCCTAGTGCCGCAGCGCCGTTTTCAAATTTTCAATAGCGCTGCAGTGCTAATTCTCCATAAATGAAAAATTGCTGTTTTTGTGAGTTTTTGGGCGACAAACTCTATAAATTTGCGGGTTTCTAGCAGCCTTAATCATCAATCTACCATCAATCTACAGACCAAAAGGGGCACAAGAGGGAGAGAATTGAGTGAAAGTTCATAAAAGAGCTCAAGGAGTGAGTTAGTTGCAAGGAAGAGGAAAAGGAGATCGTGACGATACTACCTCAATCAAGAGCCTCTTTCAATAGAGTTTCCCTTTCTTTACACTCTTTCTTTGTTTATTTTGCTTAAACATGTTGCTTCAAGCTATGAGTGGCTAAACTCTTTATTTTGAGGATTTTGATGAATTGTTTATGAATTCATGTTGATATTGTAGACTTTCATGGTTTTGTTGGAATTATTATGCTTTTCACTGTTATTGTGTTTAATTCTTGTGGATTGGCCATCTTCACATATTAGATTAGATGTATGATTGAGAGATTATATGTTTAACTTGATCTATAACAATGAATTGTTGTTAATCTATCACGAGAGTAGTTAGGTTGACAATAAAAGTTGCTAAAGACTATTCTTAATGCCATGTAATTTGTATTGGTTTGAAAAGATTAGTAATCAATCGAGTTGCATGAGAGAGGGTTGTTTTTGAGAGAAAATAACTCGGAATTAAGTTTCTAGACTTAGGCATATGAATGACAATAAAATCCATGAAATCTATAATATTGCATGATGAAATAAACAAAGATTCATTACCCTAGAACTCTCTTTGACTCTTGTGTTTCTCACTTTAATAATTTACTTATTTGGTTTATATTTTCCTTAACTCACAATATTAACTCCAATCCTCAAATAAAATTGATTCAACTCTATAATAGCTAAGTAACTTAAACCTTCACAATTGGATGTCCAGTGGAACGATATTCGGACTTCACCGTCTTATATTATAACTTGACCCGTACACTTGCGGTTAACACTCAAAGTGCACATTAAGTTTTTGGCGCCGTTGCTGGGGATCCAAAGAACGGTTTTTGTTATTTAATATTCATTAGAATTGATAGATCTTAATTTGAGGTGTATATTATTTGGTTGATTATTTATTTATTTATTTATATTTTATTTTATTATATTTTATATTTTTTCATTTTTTATTATATTTTATTCTATTTTATTATATCTTATTTTATTTATTTATTTATTTATTTTGTCGGTTTATGCCTCGAGATAATACCAATATTCTCCCTCTTGATCCCGAGATTGAAAGGACGTGTAGAAGAAACTAAGTGTTCAACACAATCACATCGAGGAGATGGCGGAGGAGATACCAAAGGCAATTCGGGACTATTTCCGACCAATATTGTAACACCCCTATCTTAGATATATATATGTACATCTATATTTATACCTAGGAGTGAGTGTTAAAACTATTCTTCCTCCTACTCTTAACTGTTATGAACACATTTATAAATAATAACTTGCTGAAAATTGACTTAGCTTTACAATAGTTATGGAAAGATCCATTGATAATATAGCATCATGAGAAATATTTAAGAGACCATGTGTAAAAACTACAAGTATGCCTGATGATTCTCACTATGCCACTCAAAATAAAAGCAATATCTACATAGGGATGGGATTTACAAGTTCCCAAGTACAAAAATCCTAAATAGGCTCAGACGAGTCTTGATGGTAGGTTAAGCACCCCGAACACGCTCGCTACCTGGAAAGAAAATATCAAAGAAACAATAATTTTATGAGCTACAATGCTCAGTGAGTGACTATCTAAAATATAACTCAATAAGGCTTAACTACAATCACAAGTATAATCTGCTTAGTCACTTGCACTGTAAACTTGCAACTATAATAATTACACAACTAAGTTTCTTTTCGTTATACCTTAGTTGAGGCGGAGCGAACTCAACGCACCCAACGTCAATAAACCTTGGCTGTGTGGAGTAATCTCAACACATCAGCGTCATATGCCTTTTAATATGCTTATATGTCTGACTGAACTCGGGCTGCCTATATACCTTCTCATGTCCTTTGGTATTAGGGTCCCAGGTCATACTCGATCACCTTCTCTATGTCCTTTGGTGAGAGCTTCATTGAAATACTAGGGCTGCCCATATGCCTTCTCATGTCCTTCAGCATTGGGTCCCAATTCAATCTTTCTAGGGTTCTGATATGTGCGTCACAGTAATCATAAATTAACATAAATCATGATACCTCAGAGTTTTCAGAGCATTCAGCTATCACTAACTTAGGAGCATTAACTAATACATTTCAAGCTCTAGTTTACATATAAGACATGTACTTGCTTCATGCATAAGAGTACACTCCAGTCATGCCTCATAGATATTACTAAGTATATAGAAAATAATAATCAACTGGCTTATCACAAACTATATTGTCACTTACAACTTATTCCAAGCTCCGAGCGGGTTATACGCTTCCTCTAACTCCTCTTGGCATGTAAACACACCTTTTTCGTGTTAGATATTACTAATATTCCTTTTTATATTTACTATATGTGCTTAAACATCTCAATATGTATTTCATCGCCAATCCCTCTCTTGTTAGCAACTTGAGGAATCATGAGAACTTCTCATATGCTGACAACAAGAATGTGTTGCAAGCACCTCAAGGATTCAATGGAGCGGGGAATGCAAAGACATCATCACTAGAGGACATAATGCTTAACTTTGTCAAAGAGTCAAGATCAAGGACAACCACATTGGAGAATTCGGTCCAAGCTATTTCAAGCACCGTTCAAAGCCAAGGTAAGGCACTTTAAAACTTGGAGATTCAACTTAGTCAAATGGCAAGTTCCCTCCAAACAATGCAAAAGGGTAAGTTCCTTAGTTGCCCCGAGAGAAACCTAAGGGAGGAGTGCAAGGCCATGACTTTGAGGAGTGGGAAGAAGCTATCCACTCCCTTGATCAATGATGAAGATGATGGGCTTCCACAAGAAGAAGATGAAGCCATCATAGAGGATGTTCCACAAAAAGAGAGTGCATCTAAGGAAAAGGAGGAATCAAAGTCCAACATAGGGAGTACTTCTAACTCTACTTCTTTTATCCCTAATACATTACCTTTTCCTTAAAGATTTCAAAAGAAAAAGATTGATGCTCAATTTTCAAAGTTCTTAGACATATTCAAAAAGTTGGAAATTAACCTTCCTTTTGTAGAGGCATTAGAACAAATGCCTAAGTATGCCAAGTTTATGAAGGATGTATTGCCTAAGAAGAAAAGATATGGAGACTATGAAATGGTTGCAATAACCAAAGAATGTAGTGTGGCATTACAAAGGAAATTGCCTCCAAAATTAAAGGATCTAGGGAGTTTCTCTATCCCTTGTCATTTAGGCAATAATAAAGTTACTAAAACACTTTGGGATCTTGGAGCTTCTATTAACTTAATGTCGTTATCCATGTTTAGGAAGCTCAATGGTGGAAAGGTGCAGCCAATTGCCATATCTTTGCTTTTGGCCGATCGATAATTTGTTCATCCCTATGGCATTGTGGAGGACGTCTCGATAAAGGTAGACAAGTTTATCTTCCCGGCGGAATTTGTGATATTAGACATGGAGGAAGAAGCCGAAGTCCCCATAATCCTTGGGAGACCATTCTTGGCCATTGGAAGGGCCCTCATCAATGTGCAAGATGGAAAGCTCACATTCCGCCTTAACGATGAGGAGGTAACATTCGACATTTATAAAACCCTTAAGCATCTGGATGTATAAAGGTATGAGCATCATGAGCCAAGCACAAAGGTAACATCGCCTCTCTCTTCTAGTAAGAACTCTATGCATGATGAGTCTCCTTTGAATGGTAAGACTAATAACATGCTTAATGTTAAAGTAGAAAATTCTATGAAGCATGTTTCTAGTTGTGATAACTCTCCTAGTTCTTTTTGCATGCCTCCCAAACTTATAATGAATTATGAACAAATTATGGAGAAGCATAATAAAAATGAGTGGTGAGTCCGGTAAAATCTAAGCATGATGATTGTTTAACGAATTTTGGCTACATTAGAAAAGATGATGTCCAACTTGATAATGAGTTGTTGACTAACTCACTAAATGCTAATGAATATGTTTATGAGTGTCAATGTGGGCGAATACTAAACGTTCAAGGCGATCCAACACATGGAAGGAAGAAACCACCTTGGGATCTGCCTTGACTTGTGAGCCCCGTCTAGCAAGAAGACATTAAACCAAGCCCTTATTGGGAGGCAACCCAACTTTATTGCTTTCCCTACTTTTCTTTTTATTTTATTTTCAATAAATCTTTGAGTCACTCATATGCTTTATCTCTCAGGAACTTGGTTTATCACACAAAGTACTTCTTACACCAAGCCTGTTTGGTGGCTTCCCGCTTGCTTCCAGGCTTGTTCTTTCTTTGTTAGATGCTCTTATGCATTAGGGACAATGCATGATTCTAAGTTTCGGGTGGGAGGTGTCTCTCGTACTTTTGTGTGTTTTCTATCCTGTTATGCATGTTAGTGAAGGTTTTAATGATCATATGCATGTTAATTGTGAAAAATTTTGAAAATTTTGGAGCTTTCGAAGTTAATAGGAATGTTGTTTATGATTGTGCTCCTTGATATTGATTGCCCATAATGAGATTTGAATTTGCATGATAAATAACTTGTTATGCAAATAGAATAGCACTATCTTGAGTTAAATTCATTTAAGTCCCTCTTAAAATCTCCTATATTCTTGAGCACATAGCCACTTTAATTCAGAATCTTTAACTGAAAAAATGATTAAGTTGGGTGTATTTGGTTGTCACTTCGAAAGGCCCCATCGGTTAGAGAGTGGAAATGCATGATAGTTTGTAATCTTAGACTAAAGAAAAAAGAAAAGAGTATACATGCCTTGAGAAAAAAAAAGTGTACACAAAATGTATGAGCTTTATTTGTCTATCTTTTTAAATGTTGAACTTGTAATGAGTATGCATGGATGGGGGTAAAAAGAGCTGCTTTTGCTGTGATCAGTAAGAACACCTGGGAATTGACTAGGTACGAGTTCTTATAGTGAATGTGTGAAAGCTAGTGCCCCTAGGTAAAAGAATGCAAGTTTAGCGCCCATGAAAAAAATATATGATTGAAAGGCACCTTAGTGGACATATTACTCACTTGAAATGTATAAAAGCTTGAAGATTGGTGCATGAGCTAGAGTAGGGGAAAAACTAAAGAAACTCTCTTAAGTTCTAATTTGAGTTATGGTATTTTAAATTGAAGGAGGCTTGCACACACACGGGAGACAGCAAGATTTGGTCTTGAATGATTATAAAAATATAAATATGCTTGCATGTTTCTACTTAAGCTCTAAATGCTATTCTTTGAGACATGAGTCAATTGCACACTGCTTCATCTGAACTCTCTATTATTTGATTTTATTCTTTGCTTGGGACTAGCAAATCTCTAAGTTTGGGGTGGTGATAAGCACTTGACAAGTGCTTTCTATCCTCTCAAATTAAGGGAGTTTATATTAGATTTCACTTGTTTGCTAGTGGTTTTTAGGTTAAAATGAGGAAAATTAGAAGAAAAGACCAAAAGATCAAAACCGAGCAAGAATACGGTGAAAAAGAGATGAAAAACACAAAGTGACAAAAATTGGGGCAGTGTTGCAGTGCTAAAACCCGAGAGGAAATAATTCTGCACGTAGCCTTAGCGTCGCGACACTCTCCAACAATGCCGCGGCGCCGTCTTCAAATTTTCAATAGCATCCTGGCGCCAGTTTTCCATAAATGAAAAATTGGTATTTTTGTTAAGTTTCTGGGCGATCAACTCTATAAATTTGGGAGTTTCCAGCAACCTTAATCATCAATCTACCATCAATCTATAGACCAAAAGAGGCACAAGAGGGAGAGAATTGAGTGAAAGTTCATAAAAGAATTCAAGGAGTGAGTTAGTTGCAAGGAAGAGGAAAAGAGTTTGAGATAGTTGTGGTGCTCTTCGAATTCCGACGTGAGAGCCAAGGAGATCGTGACGGTGCTACCTCAATCAAGAGCCTCTTTTCAGTAGAGTTTTCCTTTCTTTACACTCTTTCTTTGTTCATTTTGCTTAAACATGTTGCTTCAAGCTATGAGTGGCTAAACTCTTCAGTTTTAGGGTTTTGATGAATTGTTTATGAATTCATGTTGATATTGTAGACCTTCATGGTTTTGTTGGAATGATTATGGTTTTCATTTTATTGTAAATCTTGTGGATTGGCCATCTTCACATATTAGGTTAGATGTATGATTGAGAGATTGTATGTTTAACTTGATCTATAACAATGAATTGTTGTTAATCTATCACGAGAGTAATTAGGCTGACAATAAAAGTTGCTAAAGACTATTCTTAATGCCATGTAATTTGTATTGGTTTCAAGAGATTAGTAATCAATCGAGTTGCATGAGAAAGGGTTGTTTTTTAGAGAAAATAACTTGGAATTAAGTTTCTAGACTTAGGCATATGAATGACAATAAAATCCATGAAATCAATAATATTGCATGATGAAATAAACAAGGATTTATTACCCTAGAACTCTTTTTGACTCTTGTGTTTCTCACTTTAATACTTTACTTATTTGGTTTATATTTTCCTTAACTCACAATATTAACTCCAATCCTCAAATAAAATTGATTCAACTCTAGAATAGCTAAGTAACTTAAACCTTCACAATTAGATCTTCAGTGGAACAATATTCGGACTTCATCGTCTTATATTATAACTTGACCCATATACTTGCGGTTAACACTCAAAGTGCGCATCATCTACCACATAGGATGCCACATAGAACTTGTGGATGAGGTCCACGAGTTAGCCTCTTTTTTTTTTTTTTTTTCTTTCTCCTATTTAGTCTTTTTTGTTTGGTTTTGTTTTCAACTTTAACAAATAAAAAAAAAATAAAATAGGAACTGAACAAATACAACAATAATATTTTGGTTGAACACAAAACAATTCAAAAAAGAGAAATAGAGAGAGACTCATGAAGTTGGCCATTATTTTTGTTTTCTTTTTTAGATTACCCTAATATCTTTTATTCTCTCTTTCAAAATTAATTAATCAAAATAATTGTTATTTTCTTTTGAATGTCTCCTTCTTAAAGCCAAATTGTTTCTATATTAAGATGAGATTTGCACATTTTCATTATTAATAAATTCAAGGAGGTAATTATTAATATATGTCCTTATCTTTTGTTAATTTTAATTGATTGATTGATGAGATATTTTCTAGTATTGAGTGAGTGATATTTGTTATAAATTCGAAATATAATATTAATAATTTTTCATATTATATACATGTTCTATAAAATAAATAAAAAAACTAGATTTATCAAACAACATTAGGAAAAAAAAAATAAAACTCGTGTATGGGGAACACAAGTTTCCACCACGTACACGAGTCTAGAGAATTTGATGAAAAGATGAAAGGAATTAGTGTGTGAGATAATACTAAACCAAAATTAGAAATACCATAAACAAGCTAGGAGATCTTTAGTTATATTTAATACGTAAATTTTAAAAATTAAATCTAGATAAATAAGTTTAAATGTTGAAAAAATTACTTCTTTGATAAAATACGAAAAAGGATAACAAATATATTATTCCTATTCTCAAGGTTATTTGGCAAATACCTGAAAAGACCCAACAAAAAATTCTCTTATTAGAAATCGAAGATGATTAGAAAACAACAACTACTTTTGGTAATTTACTCGGGGAAGAAAGAAAAAAGGAAATCATGGATGGGGTCCACGATTTTCATCTAAACCAGCGTTCACTACCGTAATGTGGTAGCCACGTGGTGGAAATTGTGGATCTGGTCCACAATTATCCTAAATTGTAGACTGAGTCCACAATTTCATTTCAATAGATGTGGATTCGGTACACATTTTTTGGAAATTGTTATATCCGGATCCACAATTTTGCAATCTATTTTTTGTTATTATTAATCAAAATAATATTATTTTCTAAAAAAAAAAATCCATCGAACTAGATCAAGATAGAAAATGAATGTTTGTTCAGCACTCAGTACACATTCAAGAGAAGGCCAAATTGTTTTGATGAATATCCAAACCAGAACAAAATTTGGATATAATCTTTATGGACTCGTCACTACACGTCCTAACCCGGAAAAGAAAATTATCAAACCTCTCTTAGAAACAAGACTAAAGCATACAAAAGAGTATTAAAGCATTCTGAGTTGAACTTATGAATAATTATCAAGGCCTCTTCAATGATATAAACTTGTTCATTGTGCATCACAAATCACACAATACCACAAGTCAACCTCCTAATAATATCTTGGTTTCCTTTCAACAATTTGGGAAAGTCTAGCTCACTTGGAAGGCAATTGGTTAGATTCAAGAACACAAATAGAAATTCACAAGTCTTTCTGATTATATATTTACTTCAAGGAAAAATTTAGTTATACGATGTCAAGATAATAACTAGAACAACTAGAACAAGTAAATATATCTCCTTAGTACATTCTAGAGAGCTGCGAAATCCCACCTAAGAACCAAACACTCTTCTAAGTCTTTCACACCCTTAGTCATACTCTCTCGAACTATTTATAACCCAAAAACCTAACATAATGTCCCTTACAACAAATCATACTAATTGTTCCAATATATTCCTAACTAGAGCCTACATATAAATGGTACCTCCCTAAAGAGATGGTTACAGAGATTACGACCAATAATTTGGACAAAGGTTTGCACATATAAAGGGTTAAAGATAGTTCTCATATCAGTTATACAATAACAAGAACATACTTCACTATAGCTCCACAAACTTGAAATCATTATTGGTCCAACTCAAACTAAAACCAAGGCTTATATTGAAATGCTTAAAAAGGGGCTTTGCTTCATTAAAATATAACCTATAATCTTGATATTCCATACTGATGACCATGGCCTTTAACGTTTTCATATCAAATTAATTATGAGGATAGCATTATCGTGAAATTGAGAGGGAAATATAAACTTTAATTGTAGAAACCAGATAGAATAGAAAAACCAAGATAAGCTGGTATGTAGGTACATGTGGAAATTAACTGCCCAGTAGTAGCAAGAATCAGTATTAGGAAAATAAATAACTAAGGCTTACACTTGCGACGTGTGTGATGAAAGTAAAATAACCGTAAACATAGGAAGAAGAAAGAGCACGAAAAGATAACAATGTTTATATTCAAAGAAAGATTACTTGAATGGAACGGAGGAAGTAACATTATTGATGTCTTACCCATGCTGTTAGCGTCTTTCCATAACCAAAAGGGTTGCCAATGCCATAGCAACTCTGACCAACACGTAGAGTTTCGAGAGGTACCAATAGGGCTTTAGTTCTTGTCCTTCAAGTTCCACCTGGATGTTTCGTGGAAAATTCAATCTCAGCAAATCATGGTACACGTAAGAGACAATAAACTTGTTGACTTTGATTTTTTTGGGGTACAAAAAATGATATATATTTTAATGAACACGTTTTTTTTTCATGTATGATAGAGTTCTTTTCAGGCGTCGTTTTATTCCAAAAAAGATCAATCAAAAGAAATTTGTAATACCAAATCCTACTCCTATTACTATGATGGCGTAGCAACAGTCGCAAGTCTGGGTCGCACAAAAACTGTAGTCTTTGTTTCGTTAAGCTAATTTCCTAATTAAAACGATAAATGGGAGGATGGTGTGAATTAGGAGGACTAGGCATGCAAATGAAATTAAAAATAACGGTTAAATATAACTAATAGTAAGAATATCAAGTTCTTGAGAGCAATTGGATTGCTAGGCAATTTCTATCACGACTTACTTTGATTAAACATATATTTGATTGCTTACACACTAACTTATTTAACTGAATTAGATTCGTCAATGTTATAGGCAACCAACTAACCGAATTAAGGTAAATAAGCACCCTAATTAATAACTAAAGCCTAAGCCTTAATTAAACTACAAGTCTTGGGTCCTAATTGGGTTCAATAACGAGAAACCAAGATCAAGTGCATTAAGTTTAAGAGTTCCAGTGTGCGATTAATTAATGGAAACGCCCGAACTTAATTAACCAATTTTTAATTGAATTTCGGTTAAGCATACATTCTAAACCTATGGACAACCAATACACCTAACATGCATATAAAGACCTTTGCTACTTATCGATTTAAAGCATAGACGAACACGAAGGAAACGCGCGAGCAAAATTAATTAGCCAGGACATATGTTCAAGGGGAGGGACGTCAATCCAACAAAAAACATACATTTAGATATGCATTAAATTCAAAGAAGCACAATCAAAATATGAAGTTTATACAAGAACAAATCTCAAGTAATTACATGGGTTTGCTATCAAGAACAAGAAAACGCTTACCTCAACATTTTCATAGACAAAGAAAGTAGAAGGGAGAGTGTCCAATCCATGATTACAACCCAAAATAAAATGAAAATTCTGAGCTAAGATGTTAGAAATATGAAGGAGAATAAGAAAATTTGATGAACACCTCGTCCTCCATTAGATCCAACCACTAAACCCTAAAGACATCGAAGAGAATATATATAAAATCGAGGAGAGTGTCGCTACGCTCTAGTTAGAAATCAAAGCGTCTTTATGCTCAGGCGTGATCATGCGTCGCTTGTCAATCAGAATTTGGAGCACAGTTGCGCTCTACGGGAGCTTCACTACACTCACCATTTTTTAGCATTTCGCCTTTGAGCATAATGCTGCGCTTGGTGGAGAGCAGCTATGCTCCTAGGGGCATTTTTGTCTTTTTGCGTCCTTAACCTCCGGGTGTCTAATTTTACTTCTGATAGCTCCAAATCAATTGCAAACGACCCATAACACTCCAAGGTGCATGATTTGCTTCAATTACTACAAAAATAGACATTTAAACACATTATACTAAACATGCAATGAAGTAAGATTAGAGACATAAAAATAGCTCTTTTTAAGAACTATCAATGTATATATCTTAAATTTTTAAAAAATGATGATCCACCGTATTTGTGTCATATATGTGTGTCTCGTATCTGTATTCATGCTTGTCAGTGACCTTTAAAAGGAAATAAAGATAGAAATGCCTTATACATGACTATCGAGCTAAATTAACACATCGATAGAGAATTTATATATGGACACCAATTTCAGCAGGGATTTCATGATCGAAACTGAGTGGATCCATTCCCTGAATTGACATCACATACTTTTCACATGATAAATCAAACCAGAAGCTTAAAGAAAATTAGAGGGAAAAGAAAAGAAAAATACAAGCAAGCCTTTGATTCGATACCTGAAGGACAACTAGATAATGCTTTAGATCAAAACCAATAATCTTTCTGAAGAAATAATTTTGATCGTTACTAAACAAGTCTTTGTAAACCACTCTCAAACGATCAAATAAAGTTTCTAAATACTGATCATACTATTACTACTACGAGACATAATAATAATGGTAAGACTAGGGTCGAACTAAAGAAAATTTATGACTTAATTAGAGCAATTGTCAAATTCGATGGTAATTGGGAGATTTTGGTGATCATGAGAAAATTTAGAAGCATAAAATAAATTGTAAGGAATTGGAATTAAATAAGCACAAGAGGTTTTAAGAGTTTCAATTAAAAGAATATATAGGGATAGGAACAAATTCGATTTACTTTCTATCATCGAACACTAGAGATCAAGGTCAACTGCAAGAAAATACACAATCATTTAATGAAATTAATCATTAAATGTCCTTAATTATCAAATAAGAACTAAACTCTTCAACATTATTTAAAATCTAAGTGGCCTAGACAATGATCTGAAGTTGCATTAAGAACAACAAGATTGCAATTGTGACGAATGAGAGAATGGATAGTCTAATCTAATATTCGATTTTTCCCTTGAGTTTAAATTAGTTTATGAATGCAAAACAAGTGGATTAGTCCCTAATTAAGCATTCACTCCCTGAATGTCACACCCCCTCCCAGGTTCCCTCCTAACCTAGGAGAAAGTGTGATGACAGCAGACACCGACCCTTTTACGACATCCACTGCCAACCTTAATCCTTGACCATCACCTAATAAGCAGATACACAATAATTAAACAACACATTTAAACTGGGGTTAAGTTATCAAACAAACAACCATGCTACCTTTCCATATATACAATTATATCAGTTTCTCAACAACTCCCTTAACCCTTTATATGTACAACATATGATTAAGTTCAAATATTTACAATTCTCAAATTACTGAACACTGATGATGTGCCCAGACGAGTTTCTTTGTGTAGGCTAAGCACCCCAGACTCGCTCACTACCTGGAAAACAGAAAAAAAAACAAGGAAAAAACATGAGCTAGGTTGCCCAGTGAGTGACTAGTTTTGTAAAACTTCCTTTAGCTCGGAAACTAATCATAGTGTAAACATTTTAACACAATGCGTATAAAACATCGGTTCAAGTCATATCCATGCAAAAACATGCTTAAATACCCTTGTCAAATCATATATGTTCGTTTTAGAAAAAGATACATAGAAAACCAGTTTACTTCAAAAATCTTTTCCTTAGTTGAGGTAGAGCAAAGCTCAATGCTACTCAACGTCGAAATATCCTTAGTTGGGACAAAGCACCCAACGTCGAAAATCCTTAGCTGTGTGGAGTAATCTCAACACATCAGCGTCTATCATCTCTCTATGTGCACTTTATGAATTATAATCCGAGTTGCCCATGTGCTGTCTCACCGTACTTCAGCATTGGGGTCCCATAACAAACCTTCACCAAGTCCCTCAACATTGAGGACTGTCACTCAACCTAGATGCCTTCTTTTAGTTCCTCGGTATAGCAAATCCAGGCTGCCCATATGCCTTCTCATCGTACTTCAGCATTGGGGTCCCATTTTCATAAACATTTTTCAAAAACATATGGCATTATATAAATTCACGCGCTTTTAATATTTCAAATCTTCACAATTCTATTTACAAGCTTTGATGTTTTTCATAAAATCATATATTAACAAACAGCATGCTTTTCATAAAGCTCATTAAACAACCATCATGCCTCAAATAATTTTCAATATAAAACACATAATATGCACGTTAAAACTGGTGAAAGCATAATCACATAATCATGTTTCAACATAATTTTTCAACCATGAAACTTTGTTTAAGATACATTTTAAATACAAGTGTCACTCACAACTTGTCTTGGGCCTTTAGCGAGTTATTGTCACACCCCATCCCGAACTACCCTCCTGTAGCCCGAGACGGAGCATGAAAACAATAGTCATCGACTTACTGATCGACTTCCATTGTCGAACTTCCTATATACCCATTAAACTATACTTCCTAGGACGGTGATACCATTAACTCTTGACAAACCTCGACTTCGACCAGCAATGAGAACTGTCATGCTACCTGAAAAATGGAAATATATGAAAGGGTGAACTAACAACTCAACGAGTAACAGTTTTTGTAAAACTATCTTTACTTCGGAAATAAGTATGTTAAATTACCATATACCATAATCATGAAACATGGATTTAAATCATCATTACCGGAAAACATATTTCTCGATAATTTAGTCAAATTACACATGTTCCACAAGCTACGTAAAACATAATTCAAACCTTATATCTGTAAAATCATACTTTCCATCAACTTAATCAAATCACATAAATTCTTTCCAGAATAGTTATATATGAAATCAGTTCATTCTTAAAAAATTTCCCTTAGTTGAGGCGGAGCCGAGCTCTACGCTACTCAACGTCGATTATCCCTGGCTGTGTGGAGTAATCTCAACACATCAGCATTGTATATTTCTCTATGTGCACATAGATATATTATAAACTGGGCCGCCCGCAATGCCTTCCCCAAGTACTTGAGCATTGGGGTCCCATTTCCGTATCCAGGTTACCCATCTGCCTTCTACGAGTCCCTCAGCATTGCCTTATATCTGTAAAATCATACTTTCCATCAACTTAATCAAATCACATAAATTCTTTCCAGAATAGTTATATATGAAATCAGTTCATTCTTAAAAAATTTCCCTTAGTTGAGGCGGAGCCGAGCTCTACGCTACTCAACGTCGATTATCCCTGGCTGTGTGGAGTAATCTCAACACATCAGCATTGTATATTTCTCTATGTGCACATAGATATATTATAAACTGGGCCGCCCGCAATGCCTTCCCCAAGTACTTGAGCATTGGGGTCCCATTTCCGTATCCAGGTTACCCATCTGCCTTCTACGAGTCCCTCAGCATTGCCTTATATCTGTAAAATCATACTTTCCATCAACTTAATCAAATCACATAAATTCTTTCCAGAATAGTTATATATGAAATCAGTTCATTCTTAAAAAATTTCCCTTAGTTGAGGCGGAGCCGAGCTCTACGCTACTCAACGTCGATTATCCCTGGCTGTGTGGAGTAATCTCAACACATCAGCATTGTATATTTCTCTATGTGCACATAGATATATTATAAACTGGGCCGCCCGCAATGCCTTCCCCAAGTACTTGAGCATTGGGGTCCCATTTCCGTATCCAGGTTACCCATCTGCCTTCTACGAGTCCCTCAGCATTGGGTACCTTTTTCTATATTCATATCCTGGCTACCCCTTGGCCTTCTCCAAGTCCCTAAGCCCTGGGTGCCCCTTTTCAAAGTTTTATAAATACACCAATTACGTTTTGGAACATCATATCATAAACTCATAAGTTAACCGTTTCCAAATAAAATTATCAAACAACATGCTTCCTGTAAACTAAAGTTCAAAGCTTTAATATCAACATCATGCTTTTCAGTAAATTATGAAATCACATATTATCAATCAGCCTGCGTTTTATAAAACATATAACAATTAACCAGCATATTCAAATGTTTTTCAAATAAACACATGCACTTACTCATCGAGAACTCATGAAATTATATTTTGAAGAAGAACGCTAATGTTACTCACATTATACTTGCTCAAGAATAGTTCCTCCTCCTTTCCACTATTTCCTTTTTCCAAGCTTCTCGGACGCAGCGCTCTAACCCTGGAATGCAAGGTTTATATTCCTCTGACAGCTCGGTTGGACGCAACCCTTCCTTTGAACATAAGGTTGATAGGTAACACGAGGTACAACCTAACTCTTCTTTACTTCTCTTTTGGATGCGTCGACCTCCCTTGGATGCAAGGTTCACCTTGAATGCATCATTCGTCGTAAACACAAGGCTGACCCCTTAGACGCAAGACAACTTCTTTAATACAAGATAGCTAAGTTGTCGAGAATATCTTCTCTCTTGGCCGCCGACTTCCACTATAGACGCAAGGATTCCTCCTTCTGCTTTCTCTCTTTCCTTTCTCCCGAGAATTCTCACTTCAGCAACATCAGTCCCTCCTTTTTCCTCAAGACCTTATTTATAGCTTTGGAACAGAAGACTTGTCATACTACTTCTCTTGTCTTTTTGCAACCTGTTACCATGTCACGCTGCATGCTTAACCAACCATGCATTTATCCAAGCATCTCCTTGCAGGAAATACTTGACAGGCCTTCTAACACCTCCCACTTATAAAGTGTCAAATCTATATGAAGCCACCTAGCCTTTACAAGCTTATCTTATGCGTCCAACATATTCCAATATACAAACTATTCATTCAATCATATCGTACTACCCCTATGCGTCCATTTAATTTCCTCTAAGGTTTTTAGCTTCTTTACTTACTTTCTTTACTCTCTGCCATAATACTTTTGAACCCATTTCTCCACCGCATACTACTAGGCATCTGTGCCCTACCGCATCATACCATGCGTCCAACTTTCTTCCCTTATGTCAAGTCTTAACTACAAATCCTTCTCTTGTGTGATCACACATCCAACGATGTAAATTACCCTTGTTAACCAAATCCAACTCAAAACCACCCTTTATGCGTTTTTGCGTTCACCTCCACTTCGTTTGGCGTCCATGATCTTCCTCCTATCCTTGAGGATTCCTTGATTATCCCTCTATGTGTTCTTGGGTTTGTAATCCAAGGTTATTTATTTAACCTTTTCCTTGTACTACAATATCTCTTATGATGATTTAGTATGCGTCCATCTCCTGCCCTAGTCTTTAAACTTAATTATTTTCTTTATAGGCTTTTCAACGCATCGATTTTTTAAAAGTAGAGTGTGACAGTTATACACCTTTCTTAGCTCTTCTCGGCCTGTGATAATACATTTTCCTTCATTAGATTTCTTTACCATTCCCTTTAACATAACCAATAAGCTTTACACATTTACACTTAATCAATGGTTCACCACCGAGACTAAGTCCATCAAAGTAATCAATAATGAACAAGACTTAAGCAATTAGCAACACTAACTAACAAAACTGAGCTGCAATCGCAACCATACCAGCGATACCATGAACTAGCGAGAGTTTGTGAGACACAAAGCCTCAGCAACATCAGTGACACTCGTCTTGCTGCTTCCTCTAGCGATACCTGTCTCCCTCAGCTGCTGTCTTCTCTTCTATCTATTAGAAATCGTATTTTCAGCCTGAATTAGGACTGCTTTCCTTCTACAAACTTGTAAATAAATTGGTTTTCTAGCTTACCTCAAAATTTCAGAGCTTAACTCCTCTTCGTTCGACAGATATCCCCAAATTATTTCACGCTACTTTAATCAGTCGAAAAATCTATATCAGTCACTTCCACCTAAAATTTAACATGTTTCTCTTCAAATTTAGCTCAATCATTATTTAATAAGAGTTGTTAAGAATTAAATTAACTTATTGACCTCAAATTTTTAGCCCTAAACTCGATCTCCACAGCTTGTTATCCTCCAAATACCAGACCTTGCTCAGATTGCACGACAGCAACTAGACCTTCTGTTCCAGCTTCAATTACACCACGAAACTGACCAGAATTCTACACGAATTTGCCCTAGACATCTTCTTCTACCTTTCTTCATCGCTCAGCTGAGAAATGGAATCTGTTGAAGCTTTTGAATATGCATAAAATGATCAGAAACTCAACTTTTCAACTTAAATGAGCTATCGACTTATTTCCATTTCCACTTTTATTTTATTTTATTTTATTTTCCAATAAACAAAGTAACTCCTTCATCATACGAACGCAACTTTCTTTGCTCTACTTGGAATGCTGGCTTGGACGCATAGCAAACTTGGATGCTACCTTGGACGCATAGCACCATGCGTCTGTCCCAAAGGCTCTCTTGATCCCAAGCTTCTCCAACACAACCCCTTGCTAACATTGATGCACACTTTTAGTGTTAACCACAAGTGTACAGGTCAAGTTATAATATAAGACGGTGAAGTCCGAATATCGTTCCATTGGAGATCCAATTGTGAAGGTTTATGTTACTTAGTTATTCTAGAATTGAATCAATTTTATTTGAGTATTGGAATTAATATTGTTAATTATGGAAATATAAGCCAAATAAAGAAAGTAATAAAGTGAGAAACACAAGAGTCAAAGAGAGTTCTAGGATAATGAATCCTTGTTTATTTCATCATGAAATATTATAGATTTCAATGGATTTTATTGTCATTCATATGCCTAAGTCTAGAAACTTAATTCCAAGTTATTTTCTCATGCAACTCGATTGATTACTAATCTCTTGAAACCAATACAAATTACATGGCATTAAATCATAGTCTTTAGCAACTTTTATTGTCAACCTAGCTACTCTCGTGATAGATTAACAACAATTCATTGTTATAGATCAAGTTAAACGTACAATCTCTCAATCATACATCTAACCTAACATGTGAAGATGGCCAATCCACATGAATTAAACAAAATAATAATGAAAACATGATCATGCCAACAAAACCATGAAAGTCTACAAGATCAACATGAATTCATAAACAATTCATCAAAACCCTAAAACTAAGGAGTTTAGCCACTCATAGCTTGAAGCAACATGTTCAAACAATATAAACAAAGAAAAAGTGTAAAGAAAGGGAAACTCCACTGAAAAGAGGCTCTTGATTTAGGTAGCACCGTCACGATCTCCTTGGCTCTCATGTCAGAATTCGAAGGGCACCTCGACTATCTCGAACTGTTTTCCTCTTCCTTGCAACTAACTGACTCCTTGAACTTTTTTATGAACTCTCACTTAATTTTCTCCTTCTTGTGCCTCTTTTGGTCTGTAGATTGATAATTAGGGTTGCTGGAAACCTCCAAATTTATAGAGTTGGCCGCCGCGACGCTACTATTGAAAATTTGAAGATGGCACCGCAGTGCTAGGGTTGCGTGCAAAATTGTTTACTCTCGGGTTTTAACGCCGCGACACTGCCCAATTTTTGTCATATTGAGTTTTTCTTCTCTTTTTCGCTATATTCTTGCTCAGTTTTGATCTTTTGGTCTTTTCTTCTAATTTTGCTCATTTTAACCTGAAAACCACTAGCAAACAAGTGAAATCAAATATAAACTCCCTTAATTTGAGAGGATAGAAAGCACTTTTCAAGTGCTTATCAAACATCAACCAATGCATGACCCCTTGCTCGACAGCTTCAACAAACGCGTAGCCACAACCTTCACCCATGCTCAACCTCATGGACGCATACCTTAACCTAGCAAACGCATAGCCTACACAAACCAAGGCTCTTGACCATCTTTCCTCAATCACCCGCCTACTTTGCTTGCCATCTTCTAAAGATAAGAGTAGAGTTTACACTGAACATGCAACTAAGTTCACTATTAATGCTAAACGCCAAATGAACATTGCAAAACAAGGAAATATTCATCAAGAATTGTCAATGCAATATAAATGCTCCAATGTAATAAGAATCCCAAAATTCAAGAGAGTTTACAACAAAAATTCCATCAAGAAAATTGCAAGTGCTTAAGAAAAATCAAGTCTAAAAATCCTATTCCCAAGTAAGAGTTACCTTAACCACTCATAGTCATCAAGAAACTCCAAAATGTTGAGGGAAATTACAAGGGAAAATTAAAATGATTGAGAGAGGGGAAGATGAAGATGAGAGCGGGAGATCATTAGTAATGGAGGTTGAAAATCGGGCTTATAAAATTGACCTAAAATTTCAATTGTATTTATAAGAATTGGCCGAGCATAGTTACGCTGATGTGTAGTGTCACTACGCACAACAAAGAATTTGCAGTGCTAGACTCAAGCATAGTGACTCAACTTACTACGCTCCTCAGATGATCAGGCATACGGGTGAATGGGGGAATTCTGTCAAACTTTGAAGCGTCGCTACACTCCCCTGTGGCGTTGTGGTGCTGCAAGAAAATCTACTCTCGAGTTGGGAGCGTAGCGCACAACATAAAGCATAGCATCACTACACTACCTAGAAACATAGCTACTGCCTTTAAGCATAGACCTGAGCATCAAGTGCAATGTAGCTATGCTCGTAGAGGCATTTTAGTCATTTTGACCTCCTCACTAAAGGAATGAGATCTTCAGTGGAATCGAGTGATCGCCATGTGCCATTAAATTTTTTTTAAAAAACATAAATTACAAAAAACATACAAAACTTGGATAAACATAATAATTAGCATGCTATTAAGAAGAATTAAAGGTTAGAAGTTTCCTATCTTTGAAAACCGTATCTGGTGTCGGAATTCTTCTTCTCACCAACTTACATACTGGCAGGAAAGATCTCCAACAAGTAATACAGGACTTACCTTTGGAACACCACTGCAAAACCTTTCTTGCTATTCTCTAGGAAAAACAAACTGAGGAGTTGTGGGCTGTGAATGAACTTTGGTAAGGGAGAATAAGAAACTTGAGATGAAGAGAGAATTTGAGAGGGAGAGAGTTAGAGAGTTTTTATAGAATTCTTTTTTACAAATTACACCTTCTTCTATCTTCTTCCCTCTTTTCTTTTACGTGGACAACTGTGGGAGTTAATGTAATATGTTGGGTCTTATGCCATAAAACTCATAGATAGTTAATGTAAACTAATTGACTATTATTAATAAAACGTTATTGATGTTATTTCAATAAGTATTATTGATTATGTTATACTTATTTTGTCTTAGTAATCCTAAAATCTAATAAACTAACATCATAGATTATTTTATGAGTCTTGAATAGTATGTAGGGACATATGAGGATTAATGATCAAGATATAGCTTAAAGGGTCTATAGTATAGGGATAAGGCTAGGTATCTTATCCCTAGTAGCACTATGGATACGACCCACTTTGTATTTGATACAAACACAATGATCCAACGGCGTCATGTAGATGACATGCAAGTGGGGGTATCCTATGTAATGAGTTTGCATAAGACCAGACCACAAAATAGTAATCACTAGATGTAACTCCGTTGACTAGTTAGGTTTCCATTTCAATAGGATGACCTAGGCAACTTAGTCTTAATCCTGAGTATATTATGAACTCTTGTTTACGAGGGATTGTCCTTTGATTTGTATGGGTGAGAGTGGCTTGTTTACCGACTCAATATGTCTATCATTTTAAGGATAAAGCTGAGTGGGGAGCTGGGAACATAATTATACGAGATGGATTTTGCTCCTTCTCGACTTTAGGGTAAGTTGATGAGTGTTCCCTTAAGTGGTGTCTCCGGGACTTGAACAAAAGGTCCTACCCTCTCATTGTCCCAAAAGGGGTTTCTGTTTAATGGTTGGACCATAAATAGGTTATTCATTAGAGAAGCATTGGTACTTAAGAATCTAGAGGTAACCTAGGGGTTAAATGGTAATTTGACCTAATTGATGTTACAAACACGTGTGAAGGACTAATTTGTTGTTATTGGTTTATATTCGTGGACACAGAAATATATTTGCAGTGAGAAGAGTATAGTTGTGGGTCTTTCCTATAGTTAACGAATATTGATTAATGCGGTCCATTAGGTCCCCCTCCTAGCTGGTAAAGGGTATTGAGGTAATTATGTGACACCCTAACCTTTGACCTAGTTGCTTAAAAGATATAAAGAAATGATACTTGGGAAAAGGGTGTAAACTTGGATCACAAGTCGTGAGTTAGAAACATTTTGAGGCAGAAACCTGGGCTTGTGGGGTTAGCCAAATTTTGGCCAGTTTGGACGGCACTACGCGTTGAGATGAAGAAGAGGAAGAAAAGTGTTTGTGTCAACTTAAGTTTTGGGTTAAGAACAAGCCGTAGGTGACTTTGGAAGAAAACCACGTTAAGTAATTCTCGAATCTTGGACGACAAGGTGGCCTATGCACTTAGGAAATCTTTTAAGTGTAACAGTTATGCTTGGAGAAGCAACTATGCTATGAGAAGGCAAGGGTTGGACGCATGGTTGTGGAGAAGAGAGGAAATTTCACTAAGTGTTAAAGAAGGAAGAGTTGGAAGCATAGTTGGGAGCTAGTTGTGAGTTGGACACATCCTTGAGGGAAAGACAACTATGTTGGACGCATGGTTAGTGAGTGTGGATGCATGATGACCCTAGTCTTAGAGGAAATTGGTTAAGTGTTGAAGTGTTGGAAGGAAATCTAAGTTTTGGGAAAGAGGGAGAAACGCATAAGGCAAAGTTGAAGGAGAAACCTCATTCTACCTAGGTTTGGCCACATAGGTCATTTTTTTAGGAAGAATTAGCTAAGTGTTGGATGATTTGTAAAAGTTGAGAAGCAACCCTAGGAAAAGAAAAGATGGATTGGACGCATAGTTGGAAAGATGGTTGAAAAATGGCTAAGTGTAAAGGCTTAAGAGAGGAACGTTGGAAGCATCGTGTCACGTGTCAGAAAAACGCCCTTTCAAATTGTGCCACTGATGCTCTTGACTTGCATAGCATCGCCAAGGAAGGGTCAAGGAAGAGAGGCAATGTCGTCTCTATGTCAGGCCAACCCAAGCGCCATGGCATTGACAAGGCTGCCCTAGCCTCAGACGTGCGCCTTTGTCGCAGCCCGACATTCCATTGAAAGCCTCGACGCATGCCCATATGCGTTAATGCATGATAGTGTGACTGCACGTATTTGCCAGGAAAGGCAGCGCTGCGCGCCAGCCTGCATAAGGTTGCCAAGTGTGCATGTCTAACGCATGTCTAAGATTCGTTCATGGCGGAAGTCCCGCAAACACGTCCTATGAGTGTCGACAGTGTGCGTCCATTGTCGCCTCATTAACACACACAACGCATAGCCCATGCGTCCAACAGAGTCTTTAGACGCATGGAAGATCCCAGATGCATCGGGAGAGTCTCGAAAGATTCTAGACGCATCTGGACAAGGCCAGAGGCTACGGCACGCCTTTAGGTGCATCTGGAAGGATGGACAGGCCGCTGGGTAGTGCCAGCGCCCATGCCATGGTGCCCGACGCATTCGAAAACATCTGGAAGACACGAGAGGGAGCTTGACTGCTCGCTCGTAGCCTCAACAGTACGGAAAGACTTCAGAAGAACCTCGAAGGCACTGGACTATGCGGGAAGGCATGCAACAGTGCTAGAAGACCCAAGAGGCATCTAGACAACTCTGGGAAGTCTTGTACCAATCGAGAACTAGTGCAATACAAGTGACTTTCCTTAAGCTTGTGCGTTCTCTCTTGGTTGGTGAAGCCCTCGAAGTTCTCATTCACTCAAACTCTCTCAAGTCCTCCTTGCTAAATACTTCCTTTGCCAATCTCACCTAGTTGTGCCTAGGGAGGAATTGATCCTTGGAGCTAGAAAAGCTTACTTGGCATGTCTTTGACAGCAAGCACTCCCAAGTGCTGAGCGATTGGTTAGTCTGAAACACTGACCACATGACAATAGGCTCGGGAGACACACCATGGACCCATAGGCGAGGAACTAAGGAGTCTATGGGGCTATGTTGGGATCCTTGGATGCATGGACTAAAGAGAAGAGGGTGTTGAATGCATGACTAAGAAATTTGGAGGAACCACACACATAGTGAGCCTTGTGAGTAGAAATTGGACTAAGTGTAAGAACCTTGGGTCAAGTTGGATGCATATTGCCTAGTGAAGGAAATTTTAGCTTACTGTTGGACTCTTAAAGGAAGCTTGGACACATTTTTGGTATGTTAGACGCATAGGAGGGTTTTGGCAAGAAAATTTTACCAAGTATAGGAAGATTGGAAGAAGAAAAGAGAGCAAAAAAAGCCAAACCCCAAAAGCATCACCATGGACGCATGGTATAGGACGGTTGGACGCATGATGAGTACTTTTTGTGCTAAGTGGCTTAAAAAAAAGCCAAACCTACGGGGGAGGTTTGAGTATAAGCTCGATATAGTATAGATGTACTTGCGTATGATTTAAATTATGGTTATCATGATTACTGTTTATTGAAATGGTTGATTGAACCCTAGTTTATTCGATCACTCACTTGGCTTTGTGAAACTCATTCTTTTCTTATGTTTTTCTTTCCTGGTAGCAGTCCAGTTTCCATTACTGTACGACATCAAGATCTGCCAAGAAATTATGTGCACTTAGCTGTAGGCAGTAGTTTAAATAAGATAGTAGAAACATGTCTTCTATAAACAAACGTGTTAAACAGTTGTAATAATAACTTATGCATGTTGATATGAATTAGTTTTCTTTCTCTCTATCTAAGTTACATGGGTCATGTTTAAAAAGGGGCAAAGTTTGACGGTAGATGTCCTAAGAAAGTCGACATCTGCTGTCCTCATACCCCATCTCGGGCTACAAAGAAGGGTGGCTCGGGTAGGCTGTGACAAATTAAGTCTTGAATGGAATTTGAAATGTTCAAATTCACTTAGATAAATAGCATAATGTATAATAATACATTATAATATAAAGTTTATATTTTAATTAAGCTTTATAGTATAAATTTAATTTTTGACACGATTCAAAAATTAAATTTATAAGAGAGAATTAAATATTTAAAGTAGTTCATATATTGATTTAATAATTAATGCAAATAAGATGTGCATTAAAAACTATATGTTATGGAAAAAATATAGTTGAATTTGATTCAAATGAAAGTTAAATTAAATGTTAGATATTTAATTTGGTAATTGATTAATTGGAGAATTAATTGATTGTTTGATTTAATTCAATTTAATTAAATCTGATTTAAGTAAATTAATTGAATTAGAACTATAGGTTATGTGAGAGTTATTCATTTAAATATGATTAAATGAATTTATTAATTAAATTAGATTTAATTGATTAAATTAGTTTTTATTTATTTAATTAAATAAAAATGAGTTTTTATTTGATTAAATAAATAAACGACTCCCGCATAGGGGAGTTATCTGAGACGTGGAGTGATCCCACGTTTGCTGTCTTCTTTCCCACATACCATTGATAAAAACCTCTCAATTCTCAGAGGTTTGAGAGGGGTGTTGATCAAGCAGGAAAGAAAAAAAAAAAAAGAAAACTCAGAACGGCTCTGCCATTTTCCCCACAAAAATTTATCTCAAGATTATTTTTCCAAATTTTCAAGGTTGGTTCCCACAAACCACAATCTCTAAAATCTCAGAGGACAGGAAGAGTTCTTTGTGGTGGTGTCAATTTCCAAACCCAAAACGATTTTCTCAAAGATTTGTTAGGAAAGGTATGTAATTTTCTTTTCTCGATTTTTTGCTTAACCTAAAATTTGTATAGTAAGTTTTTTTTTTCTGTGTAATTGTTAGTGCATCGTGTTTCTAATTTCTAAATTTAATTTAAAAAATGGTTCTATGTTTTTCTGCTGCATTATGATTTTCATCCCTTCAATATCATTTAATATAATTAAATAAAATTAATTAATTAACAATTAATTATTTAATAAATTAAATATCTTATATTTAATTTAAATTTTAATCATATTCCAATAACCTTCTCTCACATAACCTTTAGTTTTAAAATGAATCTAATTCATATTAATTTTAACCTACAGTTTTTAAATGAGCCTCTTCATATAATTAATATTTAAATCTTATTTAAATAATTCATCTCTCTTAACATAAAGTATAAATTTTGAATCTAATTCAAAATAAAGTTTATATTATAATGTATCTATATAGATTATATTAATTGTATCACATACAATTAACTCTCTTATTAATTTAAACAATTCTAATTAAACCAAAATACTTTTTATTCTTATGCAAAGCCTTAATGAGCTAGCAAGAGGACCTTATAGATGGTTTAGAAACTCCAATGATATGAGATAATCAATTAAACTCTTTAATTATATTAATTAATATTCATTAACTGTAGGTCACTCCACCAAAGACTTATAGCTACACTCCATACTATAGATATATTTTTGTGTCCATAGAATTAAATAATCAATAGTAAGTTCACCATTCACAAATTGCTCATAACTACAGTTGAGCTAAATTACCATTTTACCCCTAGAGTTACATTTATCTCCTCAAGTACCACTAATCCCTCTAATGAACAAACTGTTTATAGTCCAACTATAAACTTACCCCACTCGGCAGGGAAAGGGTGAGACCTCATTGTTCAAGACCTGGAATCAGCCCTTAAGGGGGTAATTTATCTACTTACCCTAAACATGGGAATGAGTGACTTCCATCTTGTGAAGATATGTTCCCAGCTCCCTATTCAGACAATCCCCAAAATGGTAGGCATATTGAGTCGGCGATCTGGCCACTCTCACCTATATAGGTCAAAAGATTACCTTCATAGACAAGAGTTCATTCTATGAAATGTCATTCTATGAAATGTTAACTTCTTCAATTAATGATGTTACAAAGAGAAATCAAACATTTCGCAGTTGGACCTTGTACAAACTCTTTACATAAGATACCCCCACTCACATGTCTCTACATGAATGATTAGGATCAACTTTTTGTAATGATTATAAAGTGGGAAATATCTGTGGTGTTACCAGAATAAGACACTCAATCTTATTCCTATACTACAAACTTTTTGGTTATTACTTAAACATGAACCAATCATGTATGTCAACCACATATATGTTTAAGTTCACATAAAATAACCATGAAATCTTAGTTTATTGGATTGAGTTAATGGAAAAGATAAATAAAACAACTTCTTATTTTATTGAATAAATGAAATGTATTTACAATTTATAAAACTACGAGATCCCAAGAGATCTAGGACACCAATCCAAACACTCACTTGACTGATGCTCCCAAAGCTCCATTTGTACGTGTTTTCCCACAAATGCTCAAAACCTACAAAATTCAAGGAATAGCTTGATACAATTGCGGAACAAGCCCAAATAAAGTTGAAAAAGATAGCTCTTTTTAGAAGCTACCAAATCACCCTAACTTAATTCTTGCTCATCCCCAAGCAAGGTAGAAATACACATAATCATGCAGTAGTTTGTTCACTAGGTTACACGGCTCGTGACTCAAGTTTTAACATTCTCAAGGCATGCTTGCAATCACTTAGACAATTCAACTACAGATAATCAATTAAGATGCATTTCAAAACACTTTTCAAGTTAAATGATGCATGAGTGAGTGCAGAGCTTCATTATTTTAACTTTCAACATATTCGTAAAGGTTTTATCAAGCTCCAACTTGTTTTCCCCCAACTCTGGTCCGGTTATTGGCCTTCAACTTACCTAAACTCATCAATAAGGTAGTACTTCAACTAGGGTGCCTACATGCACATAACTAAATAGTAAAGGGCATCGATTTTACCTAGAGTCATTAGCTTTCGCACACCCATCATACGGATTTGTACCCATTATTTTCTTGCAGGCATCCTAACTGTCAAAATGGGGTAACTCTTTTTGCCCCTATCCATGCACTCATATACACTCTTTTTCTTTTCTTTCTTATTCTTTTTTCTCTTTTTCGATCGTTTTCTACTATCTTTTTTTTTTTCTTCACACACTTTTCTTTTGGCTCTTTTTTTTTTTTTTTTTTTTTTTTTTTTTTCTCTTTTTTTTTTTTTTTTTTTTTTTTTTTTTTCTCTTTTTTTTTTTTTTTTTTTTTTTTTTTTTTCTCTTTTTTTTTTTTTTTTTTTTTTTTTTTTTTCTCTTTTTTTTTTTTTTTTTTTTTTTTTTTTTTCTCTTTTTTTTTTTTTTTTTTTTTTTTTTTTTTCTCTTTTTTTTTTTTTTTTTTTTTTTTTTTTTTCTCTTTTTTTTTTTTTTTTTTTTTTTTTTTTTTCTCTTTTTTTTTTTTTTTTTTTTTTTTTTTTTTCTTTTCTTCTTCCCCTCTCTCATTTCTTTTATTTCTTTGTCACATAGGCTCGTTACTCTTTTATTCTCTTAGTCTAGCTTTACACTCTACTGAGGAAAGTTACTTTCCAACCAAAGGTGGACCCACGCGGGTGACAACAAAAATTCAAGCAAGATAATCCAAATTAAGCATCCAAGATTCAAAAAGACTCAACAAAGTACTTAAAGATGCATGAAATACTAAGAAAACTTTTTAGAATTAGGCTAAAAAATCATGAATGCTTCTTCATCCAAGATCATGCAAGTATAGACAAGAAAGGTGCATCATCAACTTCCATAGAAATGAGCACAGGCAACAACAAACAACATGCAATTCAATCAATTTCATAAAAAAACCTGAGCTTCGATAATCAAGGGCTCACCAAGCCAAATCATGAATGTATCATAAACCAAACAAACAAGGATAACATGTAAGCATGCTAAACCCAACCATCCTCAACTTTTGAATCATGCATTATCCTCAATGTATAAAAATAGCAATAGAGCACAAGGACAAAGAAAAAGGGAGGGAAGCATAGAACTTCCCTAATTTTGGGCATGTACAAATGTAACACTCTACTTTTTAAACCTATGCGCTTAAGAGCTTATAAGGAAAAGAAGTAAGACAAGAGAGGTGGAATTGGATCACAAGTTTGTGGAGTTGGCCGAGAAATGTTGCCAAAATAGGAATAAGTATGCGTTGAACTTAAAGGAAAGAGAGGTTTGTACTTAAGTATTGGGTTAAGTATAAGCCGTAGATAGGTTTGGAAGGTTGCATTGAGTGATTTCCGGATCTTGGACTTTGAAGTAATTCTTAGAGTTAAGAATTCTTTTAAGTAGAATAACTAGACTAGGAGAGCGCAACTATGCTTTTAAGCTTGGAAGCATGATCTAAGGTAAAGAAAGGAAATCTCACCAAGTGATGGCAAGAGTTAAAAGCATAGCTGGGAGTTAGTTGAGTTGGACGAATATTTGGTAAGCAAGAGACCATGTTGGACGCATGGTCAAGACTAAGAAAACGCATGGTAAAAGTAACCATTGTGGGAAAGAAAATGATTTACTGTTGAAGTATTGTAAGGAAACTCGAGAGCTTAGGGAAAAGAGGTGAATGCATAGGAGTAACCCGAGAGCTCAAGGGAAAAAAGGTGAACGCGTACGAGGTAGTTAAGGAAGGAGATGTAACTTTGGCATAAGTAGGACGTATGAGCAAAAAGGATTAAAGTTGAGTCATGTTGTAACCTAAGTCTCCGGAAGAAGGATAAAATGCATAAAGGTGAAATCGAGGAAAGTGTTGGCTTTTTGGCCCTTAATCTCAAATTAATTAATTTTAATGGATTGATTAATTAGTGTTTTGATGATAACAAACTTGATTTTATTTATTAACCATTTAAATGTTTTGAAGTGTCTATTGTGTGGAGCTTGGAACAACGGTTCCAATGCAATTTGAATCACTCAAATCGAAGTTCAAACGAAGAAGATATGACCGAAACAAGCTTAATAGAAAAATCCTGAGTTGATGATGTGGCATATTATTTTAATCAAAATGGACAAATTGAAAGGTGTCACTTAAAACAATGAAGAAGTGACAACTGGTGGGTTTTTTATTTTTGGATTGATGTTAAAAAGAAAATGATTTTAAAAAGAAAATGAATTTAAAAAAAGAAGATGAATTTCATATTATTATATATGTTTGTGTCTAATGGCTAATTGCTTTTTAAAAGGATTAATTTAATATTATTATATATTTGTGTCTAATTGCTAGTTGAGTTTAAATCTCCACCATTCAATTTTTTTTACAAAGATCTAATGACCCAAATTAATTTGGTTTTCACTCACTTTCATTTCTTTTTAAACACTTCATCTTCTGCAAAAAGTTTTTTTCCAACTTTTACAACTTTACAATCCTCAAAAATTGAAAAAGGTTACCATTGTTGCTCTCTCTCCAAGCTTTCAAATTTCTTTCTTTTCATCTTATTCTAGAGACATACTTTCATTGTATTGTGAGGATTGAGTATTGTGAGTTCAAATTTGTACATCTACTCTTTTTAGAGAGTTTTAGTGTGTGATTTAAAACTTCAAGAATATTCTAACGGTTGGATCCTAACCCGTGGAAAGGATCGAGTTTGCTCTTGAACCCAAAAAAAGGAGCAAGGTAGTGGTTCAGCTCTCATCCGTGTAAAGAGTCAAAGGAGATTTTTTAATCGAAATTCCAAGAGGCGCTTGGGAAAGTGGATGTAGGTCGAGTTTGACCAAACCACTATAAAAATCACGGTGTCTTCTTCTCCAACTCTTTTTCAATTAATTTTGCATTCAATTTTTAGTAGCATGTTATAGATTACTATCCTTCTTTGTTGAGATTGATTGAATCTTGTGTTTTATATATTTTTATCAATCTTGATATTTAGCATCAATTAAGGTTTTTATTAATTTAATTCAAAAATTAATTCAATTAGTTTAATTTGAGCATATTTAGGAATAAGTTTAATCAAACCCTATTCACCCCCCCCCCCTCTAGGGTTGCCATATCGGTCCAACAATTGGTATCAGAGCGAGGTTGCTCATCTTGAAATTTTATTTTCTTGATAAACTTTATTGTTGGAGCATTATGGCAAACCTAGTGGCAAGTGGAATTATTGAAGGTAAATCTACTTCTAGACCTCCTTTCTTTGATGGTTCAAATTATGCATATTGGAAAGCTAAAATGAAAATCTATTTGCAATCTATTGACTATAATTTATGGCTAATTGTTACTAAAGGTCCATATATTCCCATGAAAAAGGTTGATAATGTTGATAAGCCTCAATTGGAAGAAGAGTATAATGAAAATGAAATGAAAAAGTATAAGGAAGAGGTTAGAAGCATAACCCTGGTATACATCTCAGGAACGCATAGAAGGACAATCAAGGGTTCCTTAAGGATAGAAGGAAGGCTATGGACGCATAGCAAAATAGTGATAAACGCATGGTACAAACGCATGAAGGAATGTCTTGAGATGATTTCGGCTAAGTAACTGAGTAACAAGCATAGTCGGACATTTATCACTCAAGAGAAGGGTTTGTAGCTAAGATGTGGACATAAGGAAAAAAGTGATGGATGCATAACAATAGGCACAGACGCATGGTAGTATGCAAGGGAGAAACCTGGTCAAAAGAAGGAAGGTCGGGAGGAAGAAAAGGGAACAAAGAAGCTAAAACCTTAAAAAGAGAAAAATAGACGCACAACGACACTAAGTTTGATGCATTGTTCGTATCTCGAAACGAGTCAAACGCATAAGATGAGTTTTTAAGAGCTATGCAGCTTCATTTGGACTTAACAGCTCATAAGGAGAAGGTGTTGGGTTGCATGTCGGATGTGTCATATAGTATGATAGGTGACAAACAAGTGGCAAATAGAGAAGAGAAGTTGGATGACAAGCCCTTTATCCCAAAGCTATAAATAGAACCTTGAGGAAAGGGGAACAGGTGATGATCCTAAAGTCTGAGTTCTTGCGAGAAAGAAGAGAGAGAAGGCTGAAAAGAGCAATCCTTGCTACCGTAGTGGTAATCTGCGACCAAGAGACGAGATGTTCTTAGCTACTTAGCTACCTTGCATTTAACAGTTGTTGGTACTTAGGGAAACCAAATCTACTTTGCGTCCAATAGTGCTGCCAGAAGGAGGAAATTATCTACCTTGCGTCCAAGGTGAACCTTTTGTTCAAGGTAGACCCTACGTTCAAGGTAGATCTGTGCATCCAAGGGGTGAAGCTGGAAGAGCAGAATTCTTGTTGGTAGGCTGCACATTGCGCTCAAGTTATTAGCCTCGCATCCAAGGTGAAGGATTCTGTTCAACCGAGCTGTCAGAAGGGAAAATCAGTTGCTTTGTGTTCTAGACTTCCAAACCCTGCGTCCAAGAAGCTCGGGAAAGACAGAATTAGAAGGGAGAAAAGGGAACTTCCCTTAAGCAAATATTTAGCTTTGTGAGTAACACTAATTTTTTCTCTGTGAATAATATCAATGTATATGATTATGCTTTCACGAGTTTTAATGTGCATATCATGCTTTTTATATTAAAAAGCATTTGAGTGTGTTGGTTGTTTGAATGAGTTTTATGAAAAGCATGTTATCGATAATATATGATTTTATGGAAGGGTTGAAAATGTTTAACTTATGAAGTTATGATATGATGTTTTTCAAAACATGTTGTGAGTTTTTATAAAATCTTTGAAAAGGCTCCCAAAGCTCAAGGACTCAAAGAAGGCAAATGGGTAGCCGGAATATAAAAATGGGACCACAATGCTCAAGGATAAGATGAAGGCATGGGCAGCCCGGATTATGATACCTATGTGCACATAGAGGAACATACGATGCTGTTGTGTTGAGATTACTCCATACAACTAAGGATAATTGATGTTGGGTGCATTGAGCTTCGCTCCGCCTCCAGTAAGGGAAATGATTTAAACATGTTTTCGATGTTGGGTATGTTGAGCTCTTCTCTGCCTCAATTAAGGGGAATGATTTAAACATGTTTTCGACGTTGGGTGCATTAAGTTCTGCTTCGCCTCAACTAAGGGACATTATTTAAACATGTTTTTGACGTTGAGTAGCGTTGAGCTCTGTTCCCCCTCAACTAAGGGAAATGATTGAAACAAATGGAATTTCTGAGCCTCTTTTTATGAAATAAGCATGTATGATTTGACAATGGTATTTGAGCATATTTTGCATGAATATGACTTGAATCAATAGTTTATACGCATTGTTTGACAATGTTTATATTATGATCAGTTTTATAGTTAAAGTAAAGTATTTCCAAAACTGTTACTCACTGGGCTATTTAGCTCATTCTTTCATATGTTTTCCATTTTTCAGGTAGCATGACAGTTCCCGTTGCCAGTCGGAGTCGAGGTTTGTTGAGAATTAATGGATTAATGGATTCATCTTTCAGAGAAGTGTGGTTAAATAGAAAGTTTAAGTAAGTTCGACAGTAGGAGTCAACCGGGGAGTGGACGATTGCTATCCTCACGCTCCATCTCGGGCTAAGGAAGAGTAGTTTGAGATGGGATGTGACAACAAAGGTTAAGCATGCTCTATGACTTGCTATGCATGAGATTATCTATCAAGAAAAATCATAAAGACCCTCAATCGATCCAAACTATGAAAAAACTAAATCAAAAATAAAAGAAAGCATTTAAATTTCAATGCCTGGCTGCCTACAGGAAGTGAAAATCTTTAATGTCGGTTGCTTGACGTTTGGAAACTACAAGCTCAAGAATACGAAGGAAGCAAAAGGCCCATGCTCAAGCAAGCTGGTGAAGACTTTCAAACGATGCTCATTCACCTCGAACATCTTCCAAGTATCAAAGCTCCCAATTTCAATTGCATCGGGAGGAGAAATATTAGTAATTTCAAAAGGACCTAACCACTTGAACTTCAACTTACCGGGGATGGATTGGAGGCAAGAGTTGAAGATGAATTTTTGACCAACTCTAAAGTCCTTCCTAATGAGCATCCAATCATGAAATAGCTTGGTCTTCCCTTTATAAATATGGGAATTCTCATAAGCTTCCATTCTCAATTCCTCAAGGTCTTGGAGCTCCAACAATCTCTCCTCAGGTTTAAGTTCATTTTGTAGTTCTTAACAGCCCAATATGCCTTGTGCTTGATATCCACTGGCAAGTGACAAGCCTAAAGGGGGAAGTCCCAATAGGTGTCTTGTAGGTCGCCTGATATGCCCAAAGAGCTTCATCGAGGCATAAGCTTCAGCCCTTTCACCTAGGGTTCACGATATTTTCCTGAATGTTTTTCACCTCTCTATTTAAGATTTCTGCCTGGCCATTGGTTTCAGGGTGGTATGGTGTAGCCACTCAATGGTGAACACCATACTTTCTAGGATTGCCTCAACGGTTCGGTTGCATAAATGGGTGGCTTGGTCATTGATGCGCACTTTTCGTGTTACCGCAAATGTACGGGTCAAGATATAATATAGTTAAAACGACTTGTAAGGTTGAGTATTGTCCTCAAGGAATTGGTTTGATTATTCTTTTAGCTATTTAGTGATCATCCCAATTTTATTTAGGGAACCAACGTAAGCCCTACTCTTATCTTTGGAAGATGGCAAGCAAAGTAGGCGGGTGATTGAGGAGAGATGGCCAAGAGCCTTGGCTTGAGTGGCTGTTCGTTGGTTTGTTGAGGCATGCGTCTGTGAGGTTGAGCATGGGTGATGGTTGGAAAATAGGTGGAGACTTTGGGTAGTCGAGCCCAGGCATGAGGGTTAATGCGTTTGTTGAGGTCGTTGGGTAAGTGGCCATGCGTTGGTTAATGTCAGCAAGGAGTTGTGTTCGAGAAGCTTGCGATCAAGAGAGCCTTTGGGACAGACGCATGGGTGCTGTGCGTCCAAGCTAGCATCTAAACTTGCTGTGCATCCAAGCCAGCATCCCAAGTAGGCCAAAGAAGGTTGCACTCTTATGATGAAGGAGTGACTTTGTTTATCGGAAAATTAAATTAAATAAAATAAAAGTAAAAGTGGAAGTAAGTTGGCAGCTCATTTAAATGTGTAAAGCTGAGTTTTCGATCATTTTATGCATATTCAAAAGCTTCAACCGATTCCATTTCTCAGCTGAGCGACGAAGAGAGGTAGAAGAAGGTGTCTAGAGTGAATTTGAGTAGAATTCTGATCGGTTTCATGGTGTAATTGAAGTTGGAATAGAAGGTCTGTTATTTAAAGCATAGCAAGCTGTGGAGATCCAGTTTAGAGCTGAGAATTTGAGGTCAGTAAGTTAACTCACTTCTTAACAATTTTTATGAAGGATGGTTGAGATAAATTTGAAGAAAAACATGTTAAATGTTAGGTGGAAGCAACTGGTATGGATCTTTCGAGTGAATTGGAGCAACTCAAAGTAATTTGGATTTATTTGTCGAATGAAGAAGAGTTAAGCTCTGAAATCTTGAGGTAAGCTAGTAAACATATTTCTTTATAAGTTTGAAGAAGGGAAAGAAGCTCTAATTTGGGTTGGAAATACAATTTTTAATAGATAGAAGTGAGAAATAGACGTGAAGGCAGAAGCTGAGGTAGATGGGTATCACTGGAAAAGCAGCGACACTAAAAGTTTAAGGGTGAGCAGCAAGACGGGTGTCATTGGTATCGTTGGAGGCTCTACATCTCACAATTCTCATTGGGTATCGCTGGTATCTCTGACCAAGTAAGTCTCGCTGGTCTTGCTAGTCATGGCATTGTTAGTACAGTTTTATCCGTAACTTAGTCTTACTAGTAGTCACACTGGTTGTGTGAAATCTTGCTTATTAATGATTATTTTGTTGGAAATTGGTCTCGGTGGTGAACCATTAAATAAGTGTAAATGTGTAAACTTGCTGGTTATGAAAAGGAAATTTTAGGGAAGTCTAACACGAGAAATGTATTATTATAGACCATGAAGAGCTAGGAAAAGTGTATAATCCACTAAAGGCCAGGACAAGTTGTGAGTGACATTTGCATTTAAAATGTGTTTACCTTGAACCAAATTTCATTGTTGAAAGATCATGTTTGGAATGTGATTATATGATTATGCTTTTATGAGTTTTAACGTGCTGCTTATGTGTTTTATAATGAAATCATTTGAAGCATGTTGTTTGTTTAATGAGTATATGAAAGGCATGTTCTTGTTAGTGTATGATTTAATGGAAAGCATTGAAACTTGTGAAGATTTGAAATGTTAAAACTCGTGAATTCATATTATGCCATTGTATTTTTTAGTGTGATGATTATGAATATTGTTTGTGAAAAGACTCCCAATGTTGAAGGACACAGAGAAGGTATGTGGGCAGTCGGGATACGAAAATGATTCCCAATGCTGAAAGACTCAAAGAAGGCATATGGGATATGAAAAATGGTTTCCAATCCTGAAGGACTAGGAGAAGGCATATGAGTAACCTGAGTATAGAGATAACCCCCAATGCTGAAGGACTCGGAGAATGCATGTGGGTGGCTGAAATCTTATATATGGGGCCCAGTACTGAAGGACTCGGAGAAGGTACTCGGGTAACCCAGAATATGATATTTATGTATGCATAGAGAGATGGTAGACGCTGGGTGTGTCGAGATTACTCCACCCCAACTAAGGATGTTTTCGACGTTGAATAGCGTTGAGCTTCGCTTCGCCTCAAGTATGGGAAATGGATTGAGATAAACAGATTTTTTGAGTATCTTTTCCTGGTATGAACATATTCGATTTGATAATGCTATTTAAGCATGTTTTGTATTGTGTATAGCTTTGAATTGATATTTTATATGTATTGTTTAAATCTTTATACTATGATTAGTTTCTGAGCTAAAGGTAGTTTTTACAAAACTAGTCACTAACTAGGCAACCTAGCGCATGTTTTTTTTTTTTTTTTTTTTTTTTTTTTTACAAAACTAGTCACTAACTAGGCAACCTAGCGCATGTTTTTTTTTTTTTTTTTTTTTTTACAAAACTAGTCACTAACTAGGCAACCTAGCGCATGTTTTTTTTTTTTTTTTTTTTTTTACAAAACTAGTCACTAACTAGGCAACCTAGCGCATGTTTTTTTTTTTTTTTTTTTTTTTACAAAACTAGTCACTAACTAGGCAACCTAGCGCATGTTTTTTTTTTTTTTTTTTTTTTTACAAAACTAGTCACTAACTAGGCAACCTAGCGCATGTTTTTTTTTTTTTTTTTTTTTTTACAAAACTAGTCACTAACTAGGCAACCTAGCGCATGTTTTTTTTTTTTTTTTTTTTTTTACAAAACTAGTCACTAACTAGGCAACCTAGCGCATGTTTTTTTTTTTTTTTTTTTTTTTACAAAACTAGTCACTAACCGGGGTGCTTAACCTACACAGAAACTCGTCTGGGCCCATCGCTAGTGTTTATTATCTTGAGAATTGTAAACATTTGAACTTAACCATGAGTTGTACATATTGAGGGTTAAGGGTGTTGTTGAGAAACTGATGTAAATGTATATTTTGAGTGGAGAACATGTTTGCATGATAACTTAACCCTAGTTTAAATAAGTTGTTCAATTATTGTGTATAACTGTGTATCAGGTGATAGTCAAGTCTTAAGGTTGACAGTGGATATCGTAAAAGGGTTGGAGTCTGGTGTCATCACACATTCTCCTAGGTTAAGAGGGTATCTGGGAGGGGGTGTGACAACCAATTTATAATGACACTTAGGCTAACCTAATCTAAGAAAGCAAATAAAAGTGATCAAGATATGGAAATAATAAGAAAGAGTCGTTTTTTTTCCCCAAAATTGTTGATTTTTCAAATAAAAGTGATCAAAATTGCTGGAATCCCTCCAATTTATAGAGTTAACCACCCAAATATTTGTCCAAAATTGTTTATTTTTCAAATAACGAAAGCTGGGCATGCGACGTTGGAAAATGGCGCCGCTGCACTGACCAACATAAAAGGGTGCCGCCGTGGCGCTGTGAGATGGCACCGCGTGTTGTGTGTCATCAAAACCTACCCTCGGCACCAAGCCACAACGTCGCGTTAGCGCTGCTGTGCTATGCTTGACTGATGCTCTCGGGAAAAAGCGTCAGTGCCGAGTTGGCAACGTGGCGTTGCCTTATTTGTGGGAATTTGGTGATTCTTCCTTTGTTTCACTTGATTTTGGCTCGGTTTGGTTCTTTCAGCTTTCGATGGTCGTTTTCTTTATATTGACATGAAAACCACTAGCAAACTAGTGAAATCTAATAAAGCTCCTTTAATTTAAGAGAATCAAAAGCACTTTTCAAGCGCTTTTTAGTCATTAATGATGGCATAAGGCACACCAAACCGACAAAATATTTTTTTAAGAAAACTTGAAACCATCGCAAATGTGTTAGTTTTAGTAGGGATTGCCTCGACCCACTTGGACACATAATCAACTGCCAACATAATATACAGATAACAACAAAAAGAGGAAAAATGACCCATAAAATCCATGCCCCACACAACAAAGATTTAACAAACCAAAATTGACTTCAAAGCATTTAACTACACTTAGACAATGATCTAGCCTTTTGACATTTTTTACAAGATTTGAAATAAGCATAAGCATCGATGAACATAGAATTCCAGAATAAACCATGGTCTAAAATCTTACGGGATGTTCTTTTTAGATTAAAATACCCTCCACATGCCATCTCATGACAAAATGAAAGAATAGATTCAAATTCATGCTCAGGGACTATTGCATGTCAATAGTTGTTATGCATGTGCTAATATATCAATCAAGTTTTCCGAAATTCAACGCAAGTATAAGCAGAAATTAGGTTTCTCAGTGAGTTCAAGACCGAACACAGGGACTCATGCATATTTTAAACTCTCTAAGTATAACGGCTATTTTTTAAAACAAAAATTTAATATGGTGTTGCATTTAACTACAAAAGCAACAAAACTATAGGTCAATAATGGATGGAGATGGTGAAGGATGCGTTTATAGCAAGCAATCAACAAAAGTTAACAGGAATGGGAAAAATAGGGTTAGGAGGTTGTTACTGTCCATCTTCAGTAATGTAGTGTAGATTATTTCACGTTCTCAACTTATAATCTGCACCTCTCGACTAACAGATTGCATGTTGATATGTATATGATGCATGGATGAAGTATTGTTAAACCTTAAGGTTGATTCTATGTCTAGAAATACTACTTAGTTTTCTTACTGAGTTCCACAATCATTTACTCTCTTAAGCAGTTGATTATTTATACTTATTAGCAAAATGGAAACAAGTAATTTATCCTCATACATTAAACAAAATGAAATAAGCTAAACTTTGTTTCTTAAACAGAAAATAACTTTGCCCCAACCCTCAAGAGATTTAGCTACTCATGCTTATTAACGAGAAAGTTGAAACAAATGTAGAAATGAAAGTCATGGACAATGATTTAGATTGATGAAACGGAGCAAGTGTTACAAAAAGTACAATCTCTTGATACAAGATGTAAACCACAAAAAAATAAAGATAGAGATAGAAAGCAAGGATGGTCGCGTGATGGGTACAGTGGTGGGATGGTTGATCGGAAAGGAGACTACTCTTTAGAGCGTTCTGTCTCTGGTTGCCTTGTTGGGAGAGTCAACTACTAAACTAATGAATCTGCAGGAAAGTCAACAACCTTCTCAGCTTTTGAATCTACCTTTTTATAGAGGTTGTGTTGTAACATTGGCAGGATCGCGTCATTACCGGCTGATTTGTGGCTTTGCGTCAATCTAACTGCTCCTTGTGCTAGAGATCAAGCAAATAAATCTCCAACTGTCGAAAATCCTAAAGCTTGCGTCTGATGAATTACAGCTTTGCATTTATCATTTGGAAGACATCCATGTTACGTCATGTGTTTCCTACACTAAACAATGTGTTTTAGAGAAAGTTTAACTTGAAAGCATTTATCTTCAGCAAATCAAGAGTGTAAAACACAAGGAAGGTTTTCATCAATGAATTCAAGTCAATACTATCGCATTATCATTTTTACAAGTTATCACACTCCCAAATTTAGAATAATGCTTGTCCTCAAGCATATCTTTTAATAAGAAAATTCATTCAACCTTGTTTTTCTCTCTGTGCATTGAATAGCCTCTCAGTATACTGCACTCTAATGTTTACCCTCGAGTTACACTACTCCATTAGCTTTATTCTCTTCCTTTAGAAATGGTTTATAGTTTGAGCGTAGCAAGCACTTTTTCAGTACTCTTTACTCATTTTTCACACATTTTTTGTTTTTCATTTTAGATCATGCGTCTGAAAGATGAAAGTATAAAATCTGTTTCCTTCTTCCTATTATATATTGTTGTCTTTGTATCAATGTGTTGATGAAAAGCACCTAAAATGTGCCTTTATTTCCTTCGATTTAGGGATGTTTTTATAAGATTGTTTTCAAGTAATTATGGCAAAAACTAAGTGCCAAAGCCGAAAAAGACCAAACCGAGCCAAGAAAACCCTAAAAACAAGGCAGCGTAGCCGAAAGCGTCCCTGCAGGAGCACCTAAATTCAACATTTGCTTGAGCATCATGTCTCTGCATTGGGAAAAGCAATGTTGTAACGCGGCGGCACTGCGCTTGAAACTAGGCTTCCATGATGGACAATGTCGCGACGCTGTATGGGAGGGTCATTGCGCTTACCTTTTATGACGGATATCTTTCCTAAATTGAAAAATCTTTACTTTTGGAAAAGATTTTGGGCAGCCACTTCTATATATTGAAGGGTTCTCAACAACCTTAGACATCAAGAAATTACACAAGAGAGTCCCCACAAGGAAGCACACGAAATTAGAGAGAAAAGAGAGCCCAAAAGGTGTGAGTTTGCTACCATCAAGTGAAGATCGAAGGAGTGCAATGTCGAGAAGCAATTCAAGAGTCTTTCTTCCTAAGTTTTTCTTTCCCATTTACTTTCATTCTTGAGAACTCATATGCAAATATGTATTTGATGGCTATATGTGGTTAAACTCATTGTTTTAGGGTGTTGGATGATTTAATTATGGATTTATGTCAATGACTTAGTACTTTTCATGGATATTGTTGAATGATATGTTCTTCAATGCTATTGTGCTTATTCTTTATCGATTGATTATCAATAAGTTTTAGGTTGGATGTATGATTGAGTGATTGTATATCTAATTGGATCTATGGCATTGAATACCTACTAATCTTTTATGAAAACAAATAGGTTACTAGAGAAAGTTGATCATGACTAATCTCAATGCTATGCTTCTTAACTTGGTTTCAAGAAATTAGTAATCAATTAGGTTGCATAAGAAAGGGTTGTTTTTGAGAGAAAGTAATCCGGATATTAGTTTTTAAACTTAAACATATTGTTTGCACATAATTCCATGGAAAACCTAAAACATGACTCAATGAAGTAACTAATGACCTCAACATCCCCAAAACACTTTTATCCCTTGAAGTTTCACTTGTTCTTGTCTTCTTGTTCTCTTGTTCTAAAAAAAAATCTAAACTCAAGATCCATCCCTTAGATAAAATCAATTCAATTCTTGAATAACTAAGTGAATCTATCCAATTCAATCCCCAATGTATATGATACTCAGATTTAAACCAATTTATATTATAACTTGAGTCGTACACTTGTAGAATCGCATCGAATTTACACATCAAGTTTCTAACGCCGTTGTCGGGGATTGAAGTAACGGTATTTTCACTTAATATTTAATGAGTTGACAGATCTTAATCTAAGGTGTATTTTACTTTATTTCTTTTTTCTAAAATTGGTTGGTTGTTCTTTGGTGTATGCCACGTGATAATTCTAATCTTCTTCCATTTGATCCCAAGATTGATAGGACTTATCGGAGGAATCTAAGAGCTCAAACAAATCCAACTAGTGAGATGGCGGACGAAGTAGCACCAAAGGCAATTAGGGACTAATTCGAACCAAGTCTTACGTGCCCATAAATGTCAACAACTTCAAACTCAAACCAAGGTTGATCCAAATGGCACAAGAGCTTTCTTTTAGAGGACGTTCCACTGAGGACCCTCATAAGCACCTTCGATCTTTCCTAGAATATGTGGGGTGGTAAAGATGAAAGGAGTTTCTAACAATACTATAAAACTAAGACTTCTTCCTTTCTCTTTACAAGACCGAGCGAAAGATTGGCTTGAAACTATACCTTTGAAGAGCATAACTACATGGGATGCACTTGCTCAAGTTTTCTTAAACAAATACTTCCCACCAACGAAGTCACAAAGATTGAGGATGGCGATAAGCACATTCCATCAATTTGAAGATGAGCAATTATATGAGGCTTAGGAGAGGTACAAGGACCTTTTGAGGAGATGCCCACAACACGACTACCTGGATTGGTTGCAAATCGAATTGTTCTATTGTTTCACCCACTCCCAGGTGCCCTCTTAACCTAGGAGAAAATGTGAGGATAGCAGACACCGACCCTCTCATAGCATCCACTGTCAACTTGTTCAACCTTTAAATGTGACCATACACCTAATATGCAGTTAAAAACTATAATAGGATATTTATCTTTTACTAGGGTTAGGTATCATACAAATACTGGCTTACATTCAACCTTAAAAGTCACAAGAGTTCACTAACTTCCGCTCCTTAACACTCTATATGTACAACACATATTTAAGAACGAATATCTTTTGCTGTGTGGAGTAATCTCATCAATCATACCTCTATGTGCACATAGATATCATATTCTGGGTTACCCGTATACCTTCTCGAGTCCTTCAATATTGAGTCTCATATACAAGATTTAGGCCACCCACATGCCTTTTCCGAGTCCTTTAGCATTGAGGGCTATCTCTATACTCAGGTTACACATATGCCTTCTCCTAATCCTTCAGCATTGAGAACCATTTCTATATCTAGGCTATCCACATGCCTTCTTTGAGTCCTTCAGCATTGGGAGCCTTTTCTAAAACATAATTGAAAAGCAACATGCTTTGAAAATAACATAATAAAAATTCATGAGTTTGTAGCATCTCAAACTTTCACAAATCCATTAACAATCATCATGCTTCCATAAAACTATAGACTAATACATAGCATGCCTTTCGTAAAGCTCAGTTAAAAACTAGTATGCTTCAAATATTTCCAATGCAAAACCATAATATGCATTTACATGGAAACACACGCTTCCTTCAAGCAAATAGTCAATGTAGCACATTTAAAACCCGTGAAAAGCATAAATACAAGAACATATTTCCAAGCAATGGTATATAACATAAAATCATTGTATAAAGTATGCTCATTTTGAATAAAATTGTCACTCATGACTTGCCCCAAGCCCTTAAAAGATTATACGTCTTTCCTAGCTCCTCTCGGCCTGAAATGGTACATTTTCCCTTTGTTAGGTTTCCTTAAAATTCCATTTAACATAGTAAACTAGTCTTAAACATTGATGTTTGTTCACCACCGAGACCAAACTTCATAAGAAAATTCACTTATGAACGAGATTCAATCCACCAGCGAGACTAGACTAGCGAGATCAATGATGCAAACAATTATGAACCACAGAAACCAGTCGATTAGTGAGATTTTACCTGTCTAGCAAGACCAGCAAGACCAGCAAGAGCTAGCAAGATTTGTGAGACAAAAGGCAACCAGCAACACCAGTGAGATGCGTCTCGCTCCATGCCTTAGTGTCGATCTTCTTTCCTAGAGAGACTTGTCTCACACAGCTTCTGTCTTCACTTCTAACTGCTAAAAGTAGCATTTTCAGCTCGAATTAGTATTTCTTTCCTTCTACAAACTTGTAGAGAAATGCGTTTCCTAACCTACCTCCAAATTGTAGGGTCTATCTTCCCTTCGTTCGTCAAATATTTCAATTGTACCTCACCTTGATCCCTATCACTCGAGAAATCAACACCAATCACTTCCACCTATAATGAAACATGTTTCTCTTCACATTCAGCTAAACCATCCTTCACAAAAGTTTTTAAGAAATGAATTAACTCACTAACCTCAAACTGTCAGCTCTAAACTCAATCTCTACAGCTCGCTATCTTCCAAATGCCAAACCTTGCTCAGATTGCGCGAACACCAGACCAGTCTCGATTTTAGCTTCAATTTCACCACAATTTCTTCCACAATTCCAACCAATCTGCCCCAGTCATCTTCTTCTTCCTTCTCTCGATGCTCAACTGTAGGTTTGGGAAATCAGGAATGTCGGGTGCAAGTTCAAATTAAAAAAAAAAATGCATTACACCGACTTCCCCACTCCCACTTTTTCTTCTTCTTCCTTTTTTTCCTTTTTCTTTTTCTTTTCTTTGCTTTCTTCAATTTCTCTCTTTTTTTTTCTTTTCTTGCTTTAATCCTCATCTAATTTTTAAATTTTCGTTTGCATTTTGATAGCACCTAAAATGTGCTATCTTCCTTAGCTTAACTAAGGATTGTTGTGCTGTTTAATGAGTCTATTATGTTATTTTATAGGTTTCGAGCACTTAACAGGTAGAACGGAGTGTTAGCACCAAAATCGAGCCAAAACCAGCCAAAACGAAGTTCCACGGCATCAACCGAGAGATAGAACTCCAAAAGGACAACATTGCACTTAAAGCCCCAACGCCTGATAAGCACTTAAAGAGTGTTTTCTATTCTCTCCAATTTAGGGAGTTTATATTAGATTTCACTTTTTTGCTAGTGGTTTTCAGGTTAAAATGAAGAAAATCAGAAGAAAAGACAAAACGATCAAAACCGAGCAAGAATATAATGAAAAAGAGATGAAAAACTCAAGTTTGCCAAAATTGGGGTAGCGTCGCAGCCCTAGGATGACGCTGTTGCGGCGTTAAAACTCGAGAGCATCACTACCACAACACAGCAGCAGTGCCGCGAGGCTCTCCAACAGCGCTGCCGCGCTGTCGTTCCATATCTGGCAGCGCCGTGGCGCCAGTTTCCATAAATGAAAAAAGGTGTATTTTTGGTAAGTTTTTTATCAGCTAACTTTATAAATTTGAAAGTTTTCAGCAGCCCTAATCAGAAATGTACAGACCAAAAGAGACACAAAAAGAGAGAGAATTGATTGAGAGTTCATAAAATAGCCTCAAAGAGTGAGTTAGCTGCAAGGAAGAGGAAAAGAGTTTAAGAGAGAGTCGTGGTGTTGTTCAAGTTCTGACGTGCAAGCCAAGAAGATTGTGATGGTGCTACCTCAATCAAGAGCCTCTTTTCAGTAGAGTTTCCCTTTCTTTACACTGTTTCTTTGTTTATTTTGCTTAAAATGTTGCTTCAAGCTATAAGTGGCTAAACTATTTAGTTTTAGGGTTTTGATGAATTGTTTATGAATTCATGTTGATATTCTAGACTTTCATGGTTTTGTTGGAATGATTATGGTTTTCATTGTTATTGTGTTTAATTCTTGTGGATTGACTACCTTCACATGTTAGGTTAGATGTATGATTGAGAGATTGTATGTTTAACTTGATCTATAACAATGAATTGTTGTTAATCTATCACGAGAGTAGTTAGGTTGACAATAAAAGTTATTACAGACTAGTCTTAATGCCATGTAATTTGTATTGGTTTCAAGAGCTAAATCAATCGAGTTGCATGATTGAGAGAAAATAACTTGGAATTAAGTTTCTAGACTTAGGCATATGAATTACAATAAAATCCATCAATTCTATAATATTGCATGATGAAATAAACAATGATTCATTACCCTAGAACTCTGTTTGACTCTTGTGTTTCTCACTTTATTACTTACCTTATTTAGTTTATATTTTCCATAATTCATAACTTCAATTCCAATCCTCAAATAAAATTGGTTCGATTCTATAATAGCTAAGTAACATAAACCTTCACAATTGGATCCTCAGTGGAACGATATTCAGACTTTACCGTCTTATATTATAACTTGACCCATACACTTGCAGTTAACACATAAAGTGGCACAATCAAGTTTGCTGAAGAAATGCAGCAAGCATTGCGGTGCTCTGGAAAGTAAGCTTGGACAAATTATCGTCAGCGTCGCGGCGTTGCCCTATAGTGCCGCGGCACCATTTTAATTTTGGTTTAAATTAGCCCTAGCCGCCAGCCATTCGGGAGGAGAGAGCAGTACGAGTCACAAGTCTGTTTTTGGAGTTTTTCATTGTATTTTTCCTTCTTTTCATCTTGAGAAGAGTTTCTTTGAACAATTATTGGGTGAACAAGCATGTATCGAGGCTAAGGTAACGTTTTCTAGCTTGGGTATTAGGGATTTTCCATTGTAATTGATGTGTCTTTTGAGGTTTTGAACTTAATTCAATGTATGCATGATTTAATTCCGAGTTTTCAAGAATTACGATCAATTTGTAACGTTGGTGTTTATTTTGATTATTTCTTTTGGTTGTATTACAATTCATGACAATTTGTTGTATGCCAATCATAGGAAGCAATAGGTTAGGTTAGCTTCCAAATCAAGATGGTGATGCTATTGTTCTAATCAACCTAGAATTAAATTGACAGAACATTCAATCTAGGTCTATCCAGTTGCATGTCCCGCCTAATTTTCCCTTGAACTTAATGCGGTTAGGTTTAGCCAAATTTTGCATGCTTTCATCGACTTGCTTCAATCTAACTTGTCGACTAGGGCAATTCAATTATGGCATTTCCATTTGAATTGATTAGGTGCTAGCTACAATGAATGTAGTAATGACGAACCAATGATAAGAACATCGAACAAAGAAAATCTGGCGTAACCCAAGCTAGAGCTTCTTCCATTGAATTTTTACTCTTTTTACTTTCTGCATTTTATTTTCATGCAATTTACTTTTTCTTGCAATCAACCTTTTTCAAACTCCCCTTTTGACCTTGAATTGAAAACTTTTCAACTGTAAAATTCGAGGGCTCCCTGTGTCGACCCAGCTTGCCACTACTAGGGTGGGTAAGTTAGAAAAATTTATTTGGCACGAAATTGGAGGACAAATTTCGTCCGTCACATTCTAATTAATATTTCAAGATAAATCCCAAGTTCGATTTACCTCATAATGATTTAGAATTCAACTTACCAATAATATTCAGGGCTTTCCTTCACTTCTCCCTTCGATCTACACGAGAGAAAACAAATAAGTCTACAATGATACCATGTACTTAAGTTTAGTACTTACAAATGAAAGTAGGGTTTACAATTTACCACCTCCTTACAAGAATTTTGTCATCAAAATTCAGTGGAACTGCTAGTTTCTCAGAAACAGATGTGGATACTTCTTTATCATATGCTCCTTGGTTTCCCACGTAGCTTCTTCAACACCATGATTCCTCCAAAGAACACTGACCAACAGAATCACCTTGGTTCTAAAATTTATTCCTTCTCATCGAACACTTGAACCTATTCTTCTTCATAACTTAGATCTTTCTTTAGCTCAACCGGTTGCACCTCAAGTACGTGAGTACGACCAAGAATATATCTCCTTAAAACTAAGACGTGAAACACGTTATGAATCTTGGACATCTCCATTGGCAAAGCTAACTTGTAAGCTGCTGGTCCAACTCTTTCCAAGGTCTCGTAAGGTCCAATATACCTTGGACTCAACTTTTTCTTTCGTCTTAAACCTCGTACTCCCTTCCCCGGTGATAACCTCGGGATGCTCTATCGCCAACTTTAAACTTGAGATCTCTTCTTCTGTTATCAACATAACTCTTTTGCCGATCTCGTGTTGATTTAAGGTTCGCTTTAATTATTTCTACCTTCTCTATCATAATCCGTACAATCTCTGATCCAACTAGCTTCCCTTCTCCAACCTCTCCCCAGCACACTGGGGTTCTGCATGGTTTATCATATAATGCTTCGTATGGAGCCATACCTATGCTCGATTGGTAGCTGTTATTATAAGCAAACTCCATTAAAGACTAATGTACATCCCAGCTACCTTTGAACTGTAAAGCACAAGTTTGAAGCATATCTTCTAAAGTTTGGATCGTCCTTTCTGACTGTCCATCAGTCTGAGGATGGAAAGCGGTACTGAACTGCAACTTGGTTCATAAAGCCTATTGCAAACTCATCTAGATTTTAGAATTAAACCTAGGATCCCTGTCCGATACAATAGTCACTAGAACTCCGTACTGACTTACAATCTTCTCCACATATATTTGAGCCAATCTATCCAGTGTATAAGTTGCTTTAACTGGCAAAAACGCGCTTGGTTAATCTATTGACAATCACCCATATTTGCTTTTTCTATTAGGTTCTTAATCACATGATCTTCTGACTGCTTTCTTATCACTCATTAAATAGCTTGGGATTCAACTAGAAATGTGCTAACAATGTACCATTATTAGTCATTTTTAAGCTAGCAGCACTACTCCTGAATTTCTTAAGCAAGGCATTTAGAGTACTTGTACCACTCCTACATTTCCTACTTAAAGCATCAGCTACAACGTTCGCCTTCCCTAGGTGATAATCAATGGTACAATCATAATCTTTGATTAGCTCCAACCACCTCCTTTGTCTCATGTTAAGTTCCTTCTGATCAAAGATATATTTCAAACTCTTGTGATTTGTATAGATATGACACTTTTGCCCAAACAAATAATGCTGCCATATATTTAATGCTAGAACAAATGCAGCTAATTTCAGATCATGGGTGGGATAGTTACTCTTGTCAGGTCTCAGCTGTCTAGAAGCATAAGCTATCACTTTCGTGTTCTGCATCAACACACAGCCTAACCCCTGGCGAGAAGCATCATAGTAAACTTCAGACTCCTTACCTGACTCCAAACGTGCTAGGATAGGTGTAGCCACTAATCTCTTCTTTAGTTCCTGGAAACTCTGCTCGCACTTCTCGTTCCTCAAACTTAGTATTTTTTCTAGTCAAACTGATGAGTGGTAAGGCTATCTTCGAGAACCCCTGAACAAATCTCCTGTACTATCCTGCTAAACTTAGGAAACTACGTACCTCTATCACATTCTTAGGTCGTTCCCACCTGACTATAGCCTCAGTCTTTTAGGGATCTACATTGACTCCAGCAGCTGATACCACATGGCCTAAAAACATGACTTGATCCAACCAAAACTCACATTTACTAAACTTAGCATATAACTTCTTTTCTCTCAAGGTCTGCAAAACAATCTTGAGATGTTCAACATGCTTTTCTCTATCTCCAGAATATACCAGTATGTCATTAATGAACACAATGACAAACTGGTCCAGATAAGGATGGAAAATCCTATTCATCAGGTCCATATATTGTTGGTGCGTTCGTCAAATCGAATGGCATCACCAGAAATTCATAATGTCCATACCCTGTTCTAAAAGCCGTCTTAGGTATGTCCGATTCTCTAACTTTCAAGTGATGATACCTTGACCTCAGGTTTATCTTCGAGAACATCGAAGCTCCCTTGAGTTGGTCAAATAGATCATCTATACGAGACAAAGGGCATTTGTTATGTATTGTTACCTTATTTAGTTGATGGTAATCAATACATAACCTCGTTGTGCCATCTTTCTTCTTAACAAACGAAATTGGCGCACCCCATGGAGATACACTCGGTTTAATGTATCCCTTGTCTACTAACTCATGTAGTTGTACCTTCAGTTCCCTTAATTCCGCAAGTGCCATACAATATGGTGCTTGAGAAATAAGTGTTGTACCAGGTACTAAATCTATAGTAAACTTCACCTCTCTATCAGGCGGCAAACTAGACAACTTCTCAAGAAACACATCTAGATACTCTCGTACTACTAGCACATCTTCAAGTTTCAACTTTTCCATCTTTTCAGTTACATGTGTCAAGTACGCTTCACAGCCTTTACTCAACAACTTTCTGGCCTTCACTGAGGAGATTACACAGGTAGGAAGAACTCTTCTTCTTCCTTTAAAGATCAGCTCAACCCCATCGGGCTTCACAAATCTTACTTCCTTCTTAAAGCAATCAACATTAGCATGATACTTTGACAAGAAGTCCATGCCCAGAATAATGTAAAATTCTATCAGATTTAAAGGTAACAAATCAGCTAGTAGCACCACATTATCAATCACCAACTCGCAATCATAATAAGCATGCTCTATAGTTACAGATTCACCAACAGGAGTATGCACTAACAAAGCATTAGGCAAAAGCTTTAAACTCCTATTCACATGCCAAGCAAACACACGTGAACAAATGAATGTGTAGCTTATAAATCAATTAACCACATTTCATTAACAAGTATAAGCACCAACAAGTATCAATCCCTGACCTCCCTTTTATTTACCAATTTAAATAAAATACCAGAGATAAAAAGGTACATAGCTTCTGAATTATTCACACATAAATACTCTTAAGGCCAACATATAATGTACTCGTCGTAATACTTAAAGTCTTTTCAGGTACTTGCTGAACTATGTCATATTCTTCCTGACGACTTTTGTCTACATATTTGCCAATCATGTCTTACCTTGTTATTACATTCAACAATCTCTTCTTTTCAACTAGAGTTTCCTTTACTCTCATATAGCCTTAGCTAAATCTTTGGAACAATTCACTTTATACTAACTAATCACTGGATTACGATTTCGATTCTACAAGTCTCATTCATACCGCTTGCACATAACCAACCCATCAGTTATAACTATCATATCATACTTTACAACTTAGCATTTGTAATATCTATCGTTCTCATAATTGCAATGGCTCGTAAAGCTTTAAATTCTCTTGATCCCTACTCTTCTTTTGAGATCTACCTCATGCTATTTTGACATTATCAGCTAATTACTGAGTTATTCAAATAAACACTTAATTATTCAAGCTCATACTTGCTTGAAGATCATCAGAATTTACCTTCAAACTTTCTTAAGCCTCTGGTAGCTTGCAAAGTTTCAGCGTCTGCCTGCCTACCTCGTTTGGTCCATCTCGACATGTTTCCTACAACACATCATAACATCAATATATTACAAACTCAACATGCTCCTAGCTACTATGCATGTCCTCACTTCCCAAAATCTTATGCTGTGATACCAACTTGTCACACCCCTTTCCAGGTACCCTCTTAACCTAGGAGAAACTGTGAGGACAGCAAGCACCGACCCTCTTAGGGCATCCACTGTCAACCTGTTCAACCTTTAAATGTGACCATACACCTAATATGCAGTTAAAAACTATAATAGGATATTTATCTTTTACTAAGGTTAAGCTATCATACAAATACTGGCTTACATTCAACCTTAAAACCACAAGAGTTCACGAACTTCTGCTCCTTAACACTCTATATGTACAACACATGTTTAAGATCAAATATTTACAATGTTCAAAGTTCAGAGACACTGGTGGTAGGCTCAGACGAGTTGTTGTGTAGGCTAAGCACCCCAAACTCTCTCGCTACCTAGAAAAACAGAAAAACAAGGAAAACATGAGCTAGGTTGCCCAATGAGGGACAAGTCTTGAAAAACATTTTCGAGATTAGAAATAAATCAAAACAGTGTTGAAATTATGATAATGAATAAACAATAATAACTCGTTTACATGCCCAGGCAAATCATGCTCGAATAGCTTTATCAACCATAGACGTTTCATTTCTGAAAAAACCATAAAAATATAACATATTCTAGAAACATTTTCCTTAGTTGAGGCAGAGCGATACTCAACGCTACTCAACATAGAAAACAATCTTAGTTGGGGTGGAGTAATCTCAACACACCTAAAGTCGAATATCCTTAGCTGTGTGGAGTAATCTCATCAATTATACCTCTATGTTCACATAGATATGATATCCTGGGTTGCCCGTATACCTTCTCGAGTCCTTTAGTATTGAGTCTCATATACAAGATTTAGGCCGCCCACATGCCTTTTCCGAGTAATTTAGCATTGAGAGCTATCTCTATACTCAGGTTACATACATGCCTTCTCCGAGTATTTCAGCATTGAGAACCATTTCTATATCTCGGCTATCCACATGCCTTCTCTGAGTCCTTCAGCATTGGGAGCCTTTTCTAAAACATGCTTTGAAAATAACATAATAAAATTCACGAGTTTGTAGCATCTCAAACTTTCACAAATCCATTAACAATCATCATACTTCCTTCTAGAACCTAAAATATGCTATCTTTCTTAGCTTAACTCGGGATCGTTGTGCTATTTAATGTGTCTATTGTGTTATTTTGTAGGTTTTGAGCACTTAATAGGCAGAACAAGGTGTTAGCAACAAAACTGAACTAAAATGGACCAAAACGGAGTTCCATGGCATCAACCGAGAAATAGAACTCCAAAATGACCAAAATTCCCTTGAAGCCACGGCGCCATACCACTTTTTCCCGAGGAGTTCCACTGGTAGGAGCGTCGCGGTGCTCCGAAGGTATTGTGCGGACAAATTCGCGTCAGTGCCGCGGCGCTAGAGACTAGGACAATTCAATTCTGGTCTTTCCAGTTGAATTGATTAGGTGCTAGCTTCATGAATTTAGTAAAGACAAACCAATGATAAGAACATCAAACCAAGAAAATCTCGTGCAACCCAAGCTAGAGCTTTCTCCAGTTGAATTTTACTTCTTCTACCTCCGCATTTTACTTTCATGTAATTTAAGTTTCTTGCAATCAACCGTTTCTCAAAACCCCCCATTGGTTACTGATTGTGCCAATTTTCGTGTTAACCGTAAGTGTACGGGTCAAGTTATAATATAAGACGGTAAAGTCCGAATATCGTTCCACTAAGGATCCAATTGTGAAGGTTAAAGTTACTTAGCTATTCTAGAGTTGAATCAATTTTATTTGAGGATTGGAATTGAGTTTGTGGATTATAGAAAAAATTGAGTTTGTGGATTATAGAAAATATAAACTAAATAAGGAAAGTAATAAAGTGAGGCACATAAGAGTCAAAGAGAGTTCTAGGGTAATGTCACACCCCATCCCAAACTACCCTCCCGTAGCCCGAGACAGAGCGTGAAGATAGCAGTCATCGACTTTCTGGTGGACTCCCACTATCGAACTTCCTTTATTCCCATTTAACTACACTTCCTAGGACGGTGGTACCATTAACTCTTGACAAACCTCGACTTCGATCGGCAACGGGAACTGTTATGCTACCTGAAAAATGGAAAACATATGAAATGATGAGCTAACAGTTCAATAAGTAACAGTTTTTTTTTAAAAAAATATTTTTCTTTAACTATAAAACTGATTATAATATAAACATTGTCAACAACGAATATAAAATATCGATTCAAATCATATTAAATCATCCTCAAATACCATTATTAAATCATGCATGCTTAATTCAGAGAAAAACACTCAAAATTTTCGTTCGTTTGAAATCATTTTCCCTTAGTTGAGGCTGAGCAGTGCTCTACGCTTCTCAACGTCGAAAACATTTCATATCATTTTTCTTAGTTGAGGCGGAGCCGAGCTCTACGCTACTCAACGTCGATTATCCTTAGCTGTGTGGAGTAATCTCAACACATCAACGTCATATATTCCTCTATGTGCACATAGGTATTATAATCTGCGCTGTCCATATGCTTTCTCCAAGTTCTTGAGCATTGGGGTCCCATTTCCATATCCAGGTTACCCATTTGCTTTCTTCAAGTCCCCCAGCATTGGGTACCTTTTATATCTCGGGCTACCCATATGCCTTCTCCAAGTCCTTGTGCATTGAGGTCCCATTTCTAAGATTTCCTAAAATACTCAACGTGTTTTGAAAGCATCATATCATAAATTCATAAGTTAAAGTTTCCAATAAACTCAATTCCAAATCTTTAATATCAAACAGCATACTTTTCAATATGCTCATTTCCAAATCTTTCATAAAATCATATAACATCAAACAGCATGCTTTTTAATAAACTCATTTCTAATAACCAGCACACTCAGATGCTTTTTAAATATAAACACATGCTCTATATGTTGAAACTCATGAATACTTATTCATATTCAAAAACCAATGATATTAATCACTGAGAACGCATTCATATTTTGAAGAAAACGTTAGTGTTACTCACATAATACTTGCTCAAGGGTAGTTCCTTCTCCTTCCTTCTAATTCTCTTTCCCAAGCTTCTTGGATGCAAGGTTTGAGACTCTAAAACCGCAAGGTAGCTATTTTCCTTTTCTGGCAGCTCAGTTGGACACAACCTTGCTCCTTGAACGCAAGGTTGATAGCTAACGGAAGGTGCAACCTAACAAATAACTCTTCTTACTTCCCTTTTGGATCCGTCGACCTCTCTTGGACGCAAGGTCCAACTTGAACGCAGCGTTCACCTAGAATGCAGGGAGATAGCTTTCTCCTACTTCCTCTCAGAAGCTCCGACTTTTGGATCCTTCCCCCTGCTCCTCTTCCCTCAAAGTCGTACTTATAGCTTTGGAATAGAGTGCTTTCCATCTCACTTCTCTTCTCTTTTTGCCACTTATTTGCCACCTATCACGCTGCATAACATATCCAACATGCAATCTTGACACCTTCTCCTTATGAGGTGTTAAGTCCAAATGAACCCATGCAACCTTTACCAACTCATCTTATGTGTCCAACTGACTCCAATATACAAACTATTCATCCAACATAGTTTCCCTTATGCGCCCATTTAATCCCCTTTCAGGTTTTAGCTTCATTACTTTCTTCCCTTACTTTCGGCCATACTACCTTTACCGTTTCTCCACCGCATACTACTAGGCGTCAATGTCTCAGACGCACACTGCTATGGGTTTGTACCTTTCTGCATAATACCATGCGTCCAACTCTCTTCCTTTATGTCCAATCTTAGCTACAAGTCCTTCTCTTGTATGATAACACATCTGACGATGTGGTTTACTCTTGATAACCAAATCCAACTCAAGACCTTCCTTCTATCCTTGAGGATTCCTTGATTATCCCTCTAAGTGTCCTTAAGTTATATTCCAAGGTTATTCATTTAACCTTTTCCTTGTGCTTAATTATTTCTCTTATGATAAATTAGTATGCGCCACCCCTTGCTCCTTGTCTTTAAGCTTACTTCTCAACCTTCTAATTTATCCAACACTCGAGAACATCCCTCGATAGAAATCTATGCGTTACTCAGTTTGTAGTAGTATTCTTCCCCTAGTTTCTTCTTATGCGTTTATCCTTCCTTTCCGAGACTTGAATTTCCTTTCAACGTACCACAACTCCTCTTTAGTCCTCCTGCTCATACGTCTTACTTAAGCCAAGCTTACACCTCAATCTTTAATTACCTCCTTTGCGTTCATTTCTTTCCCTTGGGCTCTTAGGTTACCTCACAATACTTCAATACTTATTTTCTTTTCCACAATGGTTACCTTTATCATGTGTTTCCTTAGTCTTGACCATGCATCCAACATAGTCTTTTACTTACAAAGTATGCGTCCAACTCAATCTAACTCTTTCCATCACTTGGTGAGATTTCTTTTTTTTTTTTCCTTAGATCATACTTCCAAGCTTAGAAACGTAGTTGTGTTCTTCTAGTCTGGTTATTCTACTTAGAAGACTTCTTAACTCCAATAATTACTTTAATTCCAAAATCCAGAAATCACTCAATGCAACCTTCCAATCCAATCCTTCTAATCCAAACTTATCTACGGCTTATACTTACCCAATACTTAAAGCACAAACCTCTCTTTTCCTTCAAGTTCAACACATACTCATTCCTACTTTTAGCAATATTTCTCGGCCAACTCCACAGCCTTGTGATCCAATACCACCTCTCTTGTCTTCTTTTCTTTATAAGCTCTTAAACGCATAGGTTCAAGAAATAGGGTGTTACAGGTAATAAATCCTTGTTTATTTCATCATGCAATATTATAGAATTCATGGATTTTATTATAATTCATATGCCTAAGTCTAGAAACTTAATTTCAGGTTATTTTCTCTAAAAAACAACCTTTTCTCATGCAACTCGATTGATTACTAATCTCTTGAAACCAATACAAATTACATGGCATTACGAATAGTCTGTAACAACTTTTATTATCAACCTAACTACTCTCATGATTGATTGACAACAATTCATTATTATAGATCAAGTTAAACATACAATCTCTCAATCATACATCTAACCTAACATGTGAAGGTGCCAATCCTCAAGAATTAAACACAACAACAATGAAAAGCATAATCATTCCAGCAAAACCATGAAAGTCTATAATATCAACATGAATTCATTAACAATTCATCAAAACCCTAAAACTAAAGAGTTTAGCCACTCATAGCTTCCAGCAACATGTTCAAACAATATAAACAAAGAAAGAGTGTAAAGAAAGGGAAACCCTACTGAAAATGGGCTCTTGATTGAGGTAGTACTGTCATAATCACCTTGGCTCTCACGTTGGAACTCGAACGGCACCACGACTCTCTTGAACTCTTTTCCTTTTCCTTGCAACTAACTCACTCTTTAAACTCTTTTATGAACTCTCACTCAACCTTATGAATTCTCTCCTTCTTGTGACTCTTTCAGTCTGTAATTTCGTGCATTGATTCTTTGTTAGGGCTACTGAAAACCCCCAAATTTTTAGAGTTGGCCGCCTAAGAAAACTTTCAAAAAATTCAAATTTTATAAAAAAGGAAACTGGTACCGCAGCGCTGCCAAATTTGGAAAGAGAGCGCCACGGCGCTGTGGCTGTGTTGTGTAGACCTGCTCTCGGGTTTTAGCACCGCGGCGCGGTCCCATTTTCTCATATGACAACTTTTTTATTTTCTTCTCTTTTTCACCATATTCTTGCTTGGTGTTGATCTTTTGGTCTGTTCTTCTAATTTTCCTCATTTTAACTTGAAAACCACTAGCAAACAAGTGACATTTAGTATAAACTCCCTTAATTTGAGAGAATAGAAAGCACTTTTCAAGCGCTTTTCAATTACTTGAATTGAAAACTTTCAATTGTGAAATTCGAGGGCTCCCTGTGTTCGGCCCAGCTTGCCACTACTACTATGGGTAAGTTAGGAAATTTATTTGGCACGGAATTGGGCGACAAATTCCATTCATCACTTCTATAAAACCATAGATCAATAAATAGCATGCCTTAGTAAAGCTTAGTTAACAACTAGCATGCTTCAAATATTTCCAATGCAAAACTATAATATGCATTTAAATGGACACACATGCTTACTTCAAGAAAATAGTCAACATAGCACATTTAAAACCAGTGAAAAGCATAAACATAAGAATATGTTTCCAAGCAACGGTATATAACATGAAAACTTTTTTATAAAGTATGCTCACATTTAAATAGACAGACATTCAAATAGCATAGTAAAAAAAAAAAGAAATAAAGAAAAGAGTAAATAACCAATGTCATTTTAATTCAAAAAAAAAAAAAAAATTGACTATCTAATTGAGATTAACACATTAATTATTGATACACATCCATTTGATAAATAGATCAAAATTTTCTATCGCTATATTCTATTAATCGATATAAATATTATTATGTTCTATAATAGAACATTATTGAATTCGGTTTTTCTTTTCAGCTTCCCTTCCATCCGACTAAGGGCGAGGGTGGTGGCCTTGATTGGGTGTCCCTCTGAATAAAATTGTCACTCATGACTTGTCTCGGGCCCTTAAAGGATTATATGCCTTTCCTAGCTCCTCTTGGCCTGAAATGGTACATTTTTCTTTGTTAGTTTTCCTTAAAATTCCCTCTAAAATAGCAAATACGTCTTAAACATTGATGTTTGTTGACCATCGAGACCAAACTTCATAAGAAATTCACTAATGAAGGAGATTCAATCCACCAGCAAGACTAGACTAGCAAGACTAATGTTGCAAACCATTATGTACCAGAGAAACCAGTCGATCAGTGAGATTTTACCTATTTAGCGAGACCAGCGCGACCTAGCAAGAGCTAGCAATATTTTTTAGACAAAAGGCAACCAGTGACACCAGCGAGATGCGTCTCGCTTCACGCCCCAGTGTCGCTCTTCTTTCCCAGAGAGACTTGTCTCACACAACTTCTATCTTCGCTTCTAACTGCTAAAAGTAGCATTTTCAGCCCGAATTAGTATTTCTTTCCTTCTACAAACTTGTAGAGAAAGTTCATTTCCTAACCTACCTCCAAATTGCAGGGTCTATCTCTCCTTTGTTCATCAGATATTTCAATTGTACCTCACCCTGCTCCCTATCACTCAAGAAATCCACACCAGTCACTTCCACCTATATTTAAACCTATTTCTCTTCACATTCAGCTCAACCATCCTTCAAAAAAGTTGTTAAAAAATGCATTAGCTCACTAACCTCAAACTTTCAGCCTTAAACTTGATTTCTACAGCTTGCTATCTTCTAAATATCAGACCTTGCTCAGATTGTGTGAACAACAGATCAGTCTCGATTTCAGCTTCAATTTCACCACGATTTCTTCCATAATTCCACACCAATTTGTTGGTCGTCTTCTTCTTCCTCCTCCTAATGCTCAGCTATAGGTTTGAGTCGGTTTAAGGTGTGGGAAATGAGGAATGTCGGCTGCAAGTTCAAATTTTTTTTTTTAAAAAAAATGCATTATGACTTCCCCCCTCCCAATTTTTCTTCTTCTTCTCTTCTTCTTCTTTTTTTTTTTTTTCCTTTTTCTTTTTCTTTTCTTTGCTTTCTTCAATTTCTTTTTTTTTTTTTTTTTCCTTTTTCTTTTTCTTTTCTTTGCTTTCTTCAATTTCTTTTTTTTTTTTTTTTTCCTTTTTCTTTTTCTTTTCTTTGCTTTCTTCAATTTCTTTTTTTTTTTTTTTTTCCTTTTTCTTTTTCTTTTCTTTGCTTTCTTCAATTTCTTTTTTTTTTTTTTTTTCCTTTTTCTTTTTCTTTTCTTTGCTTTCTTCAATTTCTTTTTTTTTTTTTTTTTCCTTTTTCTTTTTCTTTTCTTTGCTTTCTTCAATTTCTTTTTTTTTTTTTTTTTCCTTTTTCTTTTTCTTTTCTTTGCTTTCTTCAATTTCTTTTTTTTTTTTTTTTTCCTTTTTCTTTTTCTTTTCTTTGCTTTCTTCAATTTCTTTTTTTTTTTTTTTTTCCTTTTTCTTTTTCTTTTCTTTGCTTTCTTCAATTTCTTTTTTTTTTTTTTTTTTTCTTTTTTTTTTTTTTTTTTTGCTTTTCTTCCTTTAATCCCCATCAAATTTTTAAATTGGTTCACGCTTTAGGTATTAGCACTATGGCTTTCAACTTAAATGGTTAAAATTTCAACCAATCTGTAGTTGATAGTCAAGGTCGTGTAGCGGTCGGCTGTTAACTGACTGGTCGTGGGTTCAAATCCTACTTGGGGAGAATTTGAGTTGTCCTTTTCATTCTAATTAATATTTCAAGGTAAATCCCAAGCTCGATTTACCTCATAATAATTTAGAATTCAACTTACCAAAAATATTCATGGCTTTCCTTCACTTCTTCCTTCTATCTACACGAGAGAAAACAAATAAGTCCACAACGATACCAAGTACTTAAGTTTAGTACTTACAAATGAAAGTAGGGTTTACATCTATAATGAGTTGTCAAGCTCCACCAAATCTATCTTGGATGCTACTGTCGGAGGTTCCATATTCTCAAAGACCGCCCAAAAAGCCTACAAAATTCTTTTGGTTTCTCTTACTAATGTTTTGTCTAAATTGTCTCAAGGAGGCCAAGCCCAAGCAAGTCCACCAACCATAGCTTTCTTTGTGGCCATGTCGAGTCAACAAGAACCAAGTGAGTTGGAGATGGCTAACTATGTGTATAGAGGACAATATTGAGGCCAACAACAATTTCCAAGTCACTATCACCCCAACTTAAGGAATCATGAGAATTCTTCATATGCCAACAACAAGAATGTGTTGCAAGCACCTCAAAGGTTTCCATGGAGCGGGGAATGCAAAAGCATCATCTTTGGAGGACATAATGATTGACTTTGTCAAAGAGTCAAGATCAAGAACAACCACATTAGAGAATTCGGTCCACGCCATAGCAAGCACCATTCAAAACCAAGGAAAGGCAATTCAAAGCTTGGAGGTTCAACTTAGTCAAATTGCTACCTTTCTCCACACAATGCAAAAAGGTAAATTTCCAAGTTGTCCAGAGAATAACCTTAAGGACGAATGCAATGCCATGACCCTAAGAAGTAGAAGGAGTTGAACAAGCACATAATTGATGACAGTGAATCACCACAAGAAGAGGTTGAGGCCACCATAGAGGATGCACCAACAAGAAAAGAGAGTGCACCTAAGGAGAAGGAAAAATCAAAGACTAACATAGGGAGTACTTTTAATTTTCTTCCTTTTGTCCCTAACACTTTACCTTTTCCTCAAAGATTTCAAAAGAAAAAGATTGATGTTGAATTTTCTAAATTCTTAGACATATTCAAAAAGTTGGAAATTAACATTCCTTTTGCAGAGGCATTGGAACAAATGTCAAATTCATGAAGGATGTGTTGCCTATGTAAAATAAATGCAAGTTAGGGTTCTATAGTTTGAGTTCAGGCACCTCAATTGAAATATTACTACTTTGATTTGTTTGGACACTTGAAGATGTGTGCCTGACCCACCATTCGGGGAAAGCAAATTGAGAGCATTTTAATGCAATTTTAGGGTGCTAGAGACTCAATTAGAATGGCTTTGAACTCACTCTTGCATGAATAGGTCTATAATTAGTTTTAAACTATGCTTCATTGATTGATTATGAGCTGATGACATTGTAAATGCAAGTTGAATCCTAGTTGACTGTTGAGACTTGAGTAATGAACCTTGCATTATTGAGTGAGCATAAATTTGTGTGACTGTGTGCATTATTCTACCTTGCTCGAGGACGATCAAGATTTAAGTTGGGGTGTTTGATAGCACCTAAAATTTGCTATCTTCCTCAGTTTAACTCGGGATCGTTGTGCTACTAAATGTGTCAACTATGTTATTTTGTAGGTTTTGTGCACTTAACAGGTAGAACGGGGCGTTAGCAGTGAATTAGAGTTAAAACGGACCAAAATGGAGCTCTATTGCATCAATCGGGAAAGAGAACTCTGAATGACCAAAATGCCCTGAAGTTACAGCGCAACGACGCTACCTAGGTGCTGCCACGACGCTCCGACTGTGTTATAAAAAGGAAGCTCGATTTTTAGGTCAACAACAACCACAACCCAAATTCTCACCTCTTTCTCTCTATTTTTCTTCTCCCTTTTCATTGTTTTCATGTACAAACCCAATCCTTAGATGCTCGTTAGGATGTATCAAGGCTAAGGTAACAATCTTCTAGTTTGGGTATTAGGGATTTTCCTTGTAATTGATGGTCTTATGAGGTTTCGAATTTAATTCATTGTATGCATGATTTAATTCTAAAATTTATATAATTATGATCATATTATGGACGTTGGTGTATGTTATGATTATAGCTTTGAATTGAAATACGACTCGTGACACTTGGTTGTATGTCGATCATAGAACCCATAGGTTAGGCTGGCTTGCAATTCATAGAAGCAAGCTTTGTAAAGTTACTTGTTTTTTTTTTAGTTTTCAAATTTTGGCTTAATTTTTAAACTGTTGGTAAAAAGTAGATAACAAAGGAATAAATTTATAGGTAGAAGTAGTGTCTATAAGCTTAATTTTCGAAAACAAAAAGCTAAAAACCAAATGGTTACCTAATAGGACCTTAACAATTTATTTATTTAAATCCGAATTGACTAAAAGAAATAGAGATTTGAAAATTTAAGAATAACTAAAAACTCGTTAATGAAAATAAAAATATAAAAATGACAAAAAGGAATAAAAGGAGAGAGATATAAACAAAATAAAAAAACAAATGATAATTGAATATTAAAAAAAAATTTAGAAAGAAAAATAGTTAAGATTAAAGAGAGAGAGAAAAAAAAAATAGATGGACTTAGAAGAAGAAGAGAGAGAAATATAAATTGCAGTGAGTTGGAGATTGAAGATTCCAAACCAACCCTAAATCCAACGAACCAAACATCTAACTGGGATCAAATTTCATTCTAACCAACTCTATCACTACCTCCCAAACACCCTACACAAGTCTCACTATAAAGAAAACAGAAGTGTTTTAAACTATATATAGAGTTGGGAAACAAAAAATAGAAATAACAAATTTTATACTACATCACTCAAATGTGAGCTAGCCACTTCTAATCTCTTTTAATTCCATGGATTCAATTATATAATCAAACAAAATAAAGTAGAGCACTCTAGCGAGTATTTTATTATATTAAATATTTTAACTTCGTATTTTTTCTTCCATCAATTCTATCTTAAAAATTCTTTCTAGAGTGCTCTCAAGTGTTACATAATGGGTGTGTTACGAATAAATTTTTAAGTGTTTAATTAAAAAAAAAAAACATTTGGAAAAAAATACAAGTGTTTGACAACCACTCAAAATAAATTTTAAAAGTCATTAGTGTTTTTATTTTAAACCATATTCTTATCAAAAAGTATTTATATGAAAATGGATTTTTAAAAATCATTTAAATCCAAACGGACCCAAAATCTATGATAACAACAATATAGGCAAATCCTTCCTTCCATAATTCTCATTGGACATTGTAATTTACTTGATATCACTACTATAACCATCCATAAGCAAATTAAATGGCTGTCTAATGTCATTTTCAAACAGAACTCCATAATAGAAAAGGGTCAAATGGACACAACCTTATTGCTTAATCTTACAAAGAACGGAAGGAACATTCAAATCTTTCAATGATCCTCAATGCTTCATACAATGGCACATGGTTAAATCTTCAATCTCTTCTCATTATTGAAGCTTTTAACAAACAGAATATATATAATTAAAAATAAATATGTAAAGAAACTTTTTTTTTCTTCTTGGACCCTTGAACTTTACATTCAACTTTAGCTAAAAATGATTTAGTTCTTAGTTTGTATTTTCAAATATGTAACAATTTAGTTTCTATACTCTAATCATTAAATGACGAAGTAGTTCTGATACTTTAAAATTTCCCGAATAAATTTTCATTAAAATTAGGTGTGAATTCTAATGATTTAATCTTTCTAATTCATAAATAAATTTGATTTCCAATTAGTTTATCAATTTGTACATGTAACACATTTCATTAAAGCATACTAATAATTTTCATGATAGGAACTAGAAATTATTACAAACCATAAAGTTTATGGACTAAATTGTTATAAATTTGAAAGTATATGGATTAAAATTCCAACTAAAATTGCAAAGACTAAATTGTTATTTTCATATATATAAGTAAATAGTTTGAAATAATTGTGAAGTTGACAATCATACCCTTGAAAGATGACTCTTTGGGAACCAGACAGATGCCAACTGTCTGCTGATTTTTCTTAGCTGGAGAGCTGGCTTTAACATGTTCTCATCCCAATTTCCAACTTCTGATTATTGCCTTTTTCATTCTTTTTTTCTTCTCTTTGTCAAATTAATTGAAATTTCTGATGGACTTTAATCATTCTGCTCCATTTCCACTTCTTTAATTAATGGGGAAAAAAAAAAAAAACCTTAAAAATGGCTTTAATTCAAATCTCCTATTTAACTAATTTCTAATTTGTATCTCTTTTTTTTCTCTCATTCCCGTTTGCAGAATAGATTCTTCCTTCCCTCACCCAAAATTTGTTCTCTGGCCATTACTCTCTCACTTTCCCATATTCTCTCTCTCTCTATCTCAACTTTCTTATATATTTGTTCTAAAGCAATGAATCAAAAACAGAGTTCCTTTTTGTGATTCCATGATTGAACTTTTGGCAAACCCCAAGATTCTTTCTTCTTCCTCTGGGTTTCCTCTTTGTTTCTTAATAAAATAGTGTGAAACAGAGAGAAAGAGATATGAAAATACCAAAATCAAAGGTTAGCAATATGGTTTCAATTGAGAAAAAGACATCCAATGAAAATCAAAGGCACAGAGTTTCAGATTTGGAAATTAGGCCTGGAGGAATGTTAGTGCAAATGAGGGATTTGAATTCAAATCCTTCTTTTCCCACCATCAAAGTTAAGGTCAAATTTGGCTCTTCTTACCATCATATTCAAATCAACTCCCATGCAAGCTTTGGTAACACACTTTTTCTTTTTCTTTTTCTTTTATCTATTCAATTTGTTCATTTTGTTGTGAATATGATTTTTAGTTCTCCATTAGTTATGTGGTGATAAATGTAAATTCTTTTTTGTATGATTCCATATTGAACATATATATTTGACATGTTAAGAAATTCTTGAATATATGATTGTATATGAAGTTTTTTTTTCAGTCCCAAGTCCAGTAAGCCCTTTGTATAACATAACATTTCTATTTTGGTATTAGCCATGTGGGGTTGAACAGGGTGGGTTTAAACTTAAATCATATTGTAGAAAATACAGAAAGGCTAATTTTACAAATAGTTAGATAAATAAATTTCCTTTTTTCTAAACAATTAAATACCTTTATTATAAAAAAAAAAAAAAAAAAGTTTCAATATTATTTGTTAGATGATACAAGATTAAATTTATCTTCACCCATTAGCTTAAGCTTTTGGGTCAATCGGAGATTTAAGATGGTATTAGAGTAAGTGGGTTAGGAAAACCCTGCATTGTTGTTTCTTCTACAATTAACATTGATTTCCGTTTATTGGATATTTTTCATATTTCAAGCCCACAAGTGAGGGGAATCTTAGATGACTCATAAATGTTTTAAACGATATCTTATGATTAGTATTCCATTAGAATGTTGAAAAATAATTGAGATTGAAATAAGTGTGACAGTGTCCATCTCCCAATTTTTGTTCTATAGTCGCCACCACATTGTTCTGTGTTATAACCGAATTCTATTCTAAAATGTAGTTTTAAAATATTTATTAAATGTGTCAAGAATATTATAGTAAATTCGAAAGACTATATGAATATCTTTGAAACAAAGAGTAAGGTTGAGGTTGGTTTTTTGTAATTTAGTCTAAAATATTAAAAGCAAAATCAGTCCATCAATTTAATTTAAAATGACAAAATTTCATATTATTTTAAAATGAATGTTGTTGAGCAATAATATAAGGAATTGATGAGTGTTGTTAAATATAATATAAGCAAAAATTTGGCAGGTGACTTAAAAAAGTTGTTGGCAGAACCAACTGGATTGCACCCAGAAGAGCAAAAGCTAATATACAAAAACAAAGAGAGGGATTCAAAGGCTTATCTAGATGTGACAAGAGTCAAAAATGGCTCAAAAATTGTGTTGGTTGAAGACAGTTTAAGCAAGGAAAGAAGATGCCTTGAAATGCTTAAAAATGAAAAGTTTAAAAAGTCCTCAAAGTTGCTAAATGAAATGAACTTGGAAGTGAATAACCTCTCTCAAGAAGTATGTATATATTAGATTTCAAAGGTTATTTTCTTCCATTAAATTACAAATTTGGTTCCTATAGTTTGAAAAGTCAAAATTTAGCTCCTATGATTTTAAAAGCTAAATTTAGTTCTTCTATGGTTTGATGAAAATCTTCATAAATTTAGTTCATACCTTAGGGATTATTTATGAGTAACTTATCAAACCATAGAGACTAAATTCTAACTTTAGCAACCAAATTTGTAATTTTAACTTCTTTTCTTACATGAAAAGTTGGAAAAATTTTCATATATATTTTCCAAAAGGTGTTTTCTCTTTTGTTTTTTATAGGTTGGATCTCTTCATGTGAAAGCTTGTAAAGAAGGGAGAGTAACAGAAAAGGAAGTGGATGATTTGACTGAATTGCTTATGAGAAAATTGATCCAGTTAGATGAAATTGAAGTTGTGGGAGATTTGAGGCTACAAAGAAGAGAACAGGTAATCAACCCTTTTAGCCCATTTGACAAGTTTTCACATTTTCTAGGGCCCTTTCACGTTTTATTTATTTATACTTCGTCATTTTCAAAACTATTGTGGCAAAGTTTCAAAAACCAGAATGTAGATATTTGAATAACTTTTATGCACAAACACAATTTTAATTGGCATGCTGAATAAGGTTTTGAAAACAAATTTGGAAAAGGAAAATTACCAGGGTTGTAAAAAAGAAAAAAGTTAAATTATATATTTAGTCTTTAAAATTTTAAGTTTGTATCTAAAATTTAACTATCGTACTCAATATTGATATAAATTGAATTTTATTTCACCAGTAAGACTAACCTAAGTTTAAAGGTTCAGTGATACAAAACTTCTAATTTATCAATTAAAAAATTCCTACTAAATGTCATTTTTAAGAATAATCGAACTACAAAAATCCTCAAATTTTGATTAATATTAAATCAATTCTTAATAGGTTAAATTATAAATTTAGTCCCTAAACTTTGAGGTGTTTGTTTATTTTGTCATTCAACTTTTAAAGTTGTTTAATAACTAGATTTATGGACTTTCAATTTTTTGTGCGATAGATTTCTAAATTTTGGAAATGTCTAATTGATCACAACTTTCAATTTGATGTCTAACATGTCCCTAATATATTCAAAACTCTATAACTTTAATTGATTTATTCGATATAAATTTTGATGCTATGCCTAATTATGTTCTAAATTTTAACGTTACATCTAATGAGATCTCTGAATTTTAAAAATATTAAAAAGCCTAGAGTATCTAATAGACACAGGATTAAAAACTAAGTGAGATATTGGGCCAAATCAAAATTTTAATAAATTTTGAAACCTCGGATACAAATTTTGAATTTTGGAGACTACTCTGTAATTTTACCTTTCATTCCATATCTGTTGTTTCTCTTTTTTTTTCAAAATGGAACGAAAATGTTTTTTTTTTCTTCTCTCTTTACTAAGAAAAAAATCATTTGGTAACAATATTTAATTTTCTTTTTTTTTTCAGAAAAATAAAAATCATAGTTGAAACCAAACTTTTTTTTCCAAAAAAAAACAAAAAAAACAAAAAAAAAGAAAACTATGATAATTATATTTGAAAATATTTGAACCTTATTTACAAATATAACAAAATGTCACTTTTTTATCTGTGATAGACATGTGATAGACATTAATAGACTAATATTATCTATCATTGTTTATAGATACACTGTCTATTATTCCTAGGTATTGACATTTCATTATATTTGAAAATATTTCCAGCAGTTTCATCATTTAAAATACTTCATAAATAAATTGTGAATCAAAACTAAAAAAAATATGATAATTAGTTGAAGTTTTGAAACAGTAAAAGCTCTTTTTTTCAAAATTTGAATAGAAAAAAGTTTTAGTAACAGTGTTCCTAGTAACAATACACACAATAACATTCTCATCTCATACATTTATAATTAATTCCAAACTAAATTATTTTTAATTGGAAAAGGTGAGAGAAGTTCAAAAGCAAATTGAAACTCTTGACATGATGAAGCTGCAATATTGTTCCATTCCTAGTAGCAATGATGGAGATGCAAACTCAAATAGCGATTTTATTTCCACTACAAAGGGAAAACAAACTTTGAAGCCAAAGCAAAAGTGTTTGAGAATAGTGAATGAAGCAGCTCTAAGAAATTCTGAATCTGTTGTAGTGACAACAAAATGGGAAACTTTTGATTAGCAGAAATATATATCATCATGCTTAAAGACTAATAGTTTTATCTTAATATAAATCATATCATACAAATTATATTATTCAAAACTAATTTATTATACACACACTAGACAGAAAAAGAAATGTCAAATACTTTATTCTTAGTTCTTATTAGTAGCGAAATTCATGAATAGAGTGGATTATGTGGTTATGCAAGCTACTAGTGAGTATAAGAAAGGTTTAAAATAATTTGATAATTACTATATATCAATAAAACATACGAATCTTTGTAGAAACTTTAAAGTTAATTAATTATGTGTCTAATGTAGAACAATTATATATATCTGTTGACCTCATGGTAATTTTCTTATAAATGAAAATTAAACATGCTAAAAGGGCTGTTGACTAACAAATATTCACTTTCAAAAGACATCTCAAGTAAAACAAGGGCCACATGTCCAAATTGAATGCTAAAATCCAAATTGTTCCAAATTTGAGTTTAGATCATAGTGCTAGATATTATTCTAAAGTTTTGAGTACTTACTTTCAACCATAGCAATCACAATTTAATCAAATTTATAGATTAAATGCACATTTATAAAGGGCTAATTGCATATTGGATAACCTGACACAAAATAATAACAAGAATCTAATACAATCTAAAAACTATTCGCCAATGCAGTATATTTTTAATTAACATCTATCAGCTGGACCTGTCAATAACTATAGTCTATCATCGATATATTCTTGAGAGGTGTTTGTGTTATATAAAGAATATCACCAAAAGTATCCGGAAATATATAATCTTATATGCATGAGAGGATCTAAACTCAATGACTTTACGTTGTTACCTTAAGACAATTTTACTCTCTCTAGTACCTGAGTTTCGTGAGTAATTGTCTCTCAGGATAGAACAGATTACCTTTCTTATGGAAGTAATACCTCATCCACAAGATCCAATGAACTATACTTAGCGGAAATAAACCGAACTTGAACAACTTTTGAAATAGAGAGAATTGGTATGGAAGAAAAAATGTTGATGGAAAAAGTTCCAAAAAACAATTTGAAGAAATGTCATATTTATAGACTAATTTGTGGCTATTCGAATAGTTGTGTCCTTTTTTCAATTTGGTTATTTATGAAAAAGACACATACATTCATGAAACAATGCAACTCTACATGAATAGTCACATACCATTTATTCCAACAATCCCCCCATAAATGGTAAGTTGACAATTTAAGATCAAAGGAAAAAGAAAATGTTCGGTATTCCCAATGAAGAATTTGCATTGGGATAAGTAGTAAAAATTTTGAAAATTTCCTAGTGTGACAAACCAAAACTTGTTGAAACTTTTGATCCAATCAAATAATGTTCTATTTCCTACTCTAATTTCGTAATATTAGTGTAGTTATAAGTTGATCCACATAAAGCTAGTCGATTTCCAACTTTAAAACACTTATGTTTAGGTAACCAAAAGAGGGGTTTGGAATTGTTGTGATTACTTACATTGTAAAGAAAATTTGGGAAAATAAAAGGGCACAAAATTAAAGATTAATTGGATTAGTATATCAATGAGGCAAAATATCAAGCCTGAGGTATATTAAGGTTGCTCTAAATTTGCTAGTCAATCATTGATTGATTACACAAATTGCTTATAAGACCCCAACTCAGAATTCTTAAGATGGCTAGTAAGAGAAGAAGTAAGAAAAGAAGTAAGACTAGTTGAACGCCTGATATTAGGAAAACAACGGATATTCCACTAAGAGTGAGAATGAAGGATTGAAAGCATAGTTTGGAGATTAGTTAAAATTTAGATATATTCTTGAGCACAGTTCGGTTAATGCATAGATGGTAAGCACTAAAACATGGTACCTTAAATTGGAGGGAATTTGATACTGAATTTTGAAAAAAAAAAAAAAAAGAAACAAGCATCAGGAAAAAGAGGAAACGCATGGCTCACACTTAGTCTTGGAAACTAACAGGTTATGGGATTAGCTTTGAAGGGTGTTAAGTAGAAAGAAAAGAGAAACCAAAGAACCTTGGGGTGTGAATAGCACGTGTTAAAAGATTTATTAGGCGTTAGTAAGGATTTTGGTGTTAATAAAGAAGTCTATGCCCAAAGACCAAATGTTTAAGGCAACTACGAACGAAGGGTTGCTGTATGTTGAGGGGTGACTACCAGCTATGCGTTGAGGAGCTCAATTTCATGGTAAATGGAAATATAATTTTGATTTCGGATAAATGCATAGGTTATAATTAAAAAGTTCAAAGAGTAGGAAGTTGGACGTGTAAGCCCCGTACTTGTTATTAAGAGAAAGTAAGTAAAAAGAAATTATGGGGCAAGTAAGTAAAGAAAATTTGCTAAGTTGGGGGAGAGTGAAATTGGTTAAGTGTTGGCCATGCGATGAGTGACCATGCGTTGAGGGATATTTAAGATTGACAAGAGTTGCCGCTGATAAGCATGTGTTGAAGAGGGCAGCTCGGCAGGGAGAAAGATGTGAAGGGAGAAGGATGCCATATGCGTTAATAGAAGTATGCGTTGAAGGCTACTATGTGCTAGAAGTTGGCATCACTATGCGTTGAGATAGCCAATGCATTGAAGAATGGTATGCGTCGGACATAGAGAAGTGGCCTAGAGGGCCATGCAGTAATCAGCTATCCGGCGTGAAGCAATCAGTGGCATAGTAAGTGGAGACTATGCATTATCGAAGCCATGCGTGGAAGGTGGCACTGGCTAATTCTAGAAGGAGGATGAAGTTAGAGCTGGTAAGTCGATGACTTATCTGGACATATAAAGGAGTGCATCGAATAATTAAGCCTTTTAAATACATTTTCAAACTCAGATTAACTCTATTTCGCAGACAAACAACGAGGAGAGGTAAAAGAAGTACTTGAATAGAATTTGAGTAGAAATCAGATCAGTTTCGTGATGATTTTGAAGTTGGAACTAGAAGCTTGATTGTTGCTGATAGATTTGAACACCAATCGGTGTTTGAAGGAGAGTGAACCGAGGGCGTCGAAACAAGAACTAAAATTTTGAGGTAAGTAAGTTGAATTAATTCTTAGCAACTTCCATGACGTATGTGTAAGCTAAAACCGAGCGAAAATGTGTTAATCTCTAGGAAGAAGTAAGCGGAGTTGAACTGCTAAGCAAAGCAGGACAACCGAAGTTATTTGGGAATAATTCTCAAATGAAGATGAATCATGGCCTGAAATTTTGAGGTAAGTTAGAGAACTCATTACTTTACAAGATTGTAGAAGGAAGGAAGTTCTGATTTTGGCTGTATATGGTTTTTAGCAGGATAAAAGAATAAGTTTGAAGGAAGGAAGGAAATTGTGATATCAAGTGTCGCTAGACAGTGATATCGCTAAGGAGCGGGAGAGTGAGCAGCGGAATGGGTGTCGCTGATACATGCAAAGGAGCTTTGCATCTCACAATTCTCACAAAGCTAGTCTAATTCACTCCAGTTTCGCTAGTGCAGCTCCCAGTAGTGTGAATCTCGCTAGTAGTCTCGCTAGTGGCATAGAGTATCGTTAGTTATTAACATGCATACCTAATAATTTTGAAAAAGGAGTTCAAAGGAAACCTAATATGAGAAATGTGTTTTACAGGCCAAGAAGAGCTCGAAAAAACATACAATCCGCTCAGGGCCTAAGACAAACAGTGAGTGACTCTAAAATTGTCTAAAGTTTATCGTTATTAATGTACAAGTGGAAAAGAATATATAATAAGTGAATTCCTGTATGTGTGCTATTTAAATGAAAACCATGGCCGAAGGACCCTGTGTGAAGGCCTATGGAGATATATGATACATAGTGCTGAGGGACCATGAATGAAGGCACTAGTGAGATTGACTGAGATAGTTTTTAATGCCGAAGGACCTCGTGAGAAGGCATATAGAAACCAGTATATGATGGCTCAGTGCTAAGGGACCATGAGTGAAGGCACTTGAGCAGTGACTTAATATTGAGATTCAGTGCTGAGGGACAATATGAGAAAGCACTTGGAAGTTGAAACACCAAGGGACTAAATGTGAAGGCGTATGAATATATGAATACTAGCAGTCGAAGTATGAGGTTAATAGCGTTGAGCTTTGCTCTGCCACTCATTAAATAAATGTTTATGTTTCCTTGTTAAATGTCACGAGTGGCCCAGTAAATTGTACTAGTAAGCTATATAGTAGTTTTATGATCAGCATGAATTCGAGGATTGAACTGATAATTTAGTCACTCACTAAGCTTAAGCTCACGCCTTTTGTTTATTATTATTTATTTCAGGTAGTGAGCGTGTCCGGGACGCCTAGCCTGCAGAAGATCCTCGTCTGAGCTTACTTGGCTTAAGTACTCTGGGATAGTTGTAAATACCTAGTCTAAGCACATATTTTTGTTGTATATGAGCACTGTGGCATAACGAGTGTGGGGTTTGTAACATTTTCGAACAAATACTCCTGTATGATAAATTCTAGTGTTGAGAAACCTTATGTATAACTTATGATTACCTTAGAATGTTCTCATTAGTATAGAAGTTTGTACATTTGAATAGGTTTTCAATTATGCTTCAGTATACAGGATTACGAATATACGTATAGGTTGCAATTACTCCTAGGTTAAAGGGTAATCTGGAAAGGGGTGTGATATTTTGGAATCAGAGCATAATATTTTGGGCTGTGAGATCATGCATAGTAGTTAGCAACATGCAATAGTAAATTGATCACGTACTATGTTATAGGAACATGCCTAGAGGAACCAGACGAGGTAGGCGGGAAGGCGCCGAGACATCGCGTGCTACCGGAGAGGAGAGGCAAACGTCTGAAGGAGAATCTAGCAATCCTCAGGCGAGTATTAATATGGAAGAACAAATCTTTAGCAGAATAGCACAGAGATTGATAACCAGTATGGAATCAGCTCAGGGAGACCCTGAAAGGAAGTTCGGAATAAAACAGTTTAAAGCATTAGGTGCCCAAGTGTTTGAACGCACTATAGATCCTGTAGAAGCTAAAGCATGGTTAAACCAGAAGGAGAAATGTTTCAGAGTTATGCATTGTCCAGAGGACATGAAACTTGATTTAGCCACTTTCATGCTCCAGAAAGGAGCTGAAGATTGGTGGCATTTGACTAAGCATCGAAACTTAAATATGGGCTCTTTAACATGGGCGGACTTTAAGAAATATTTTCAGGAAAAGTACTATCCTAAGTCTTATAGCGACGAGAAAAGGAAGGAATTTCTAAATCTAGTACAAGGGAATATGTCACTTGTAGAATATGAGAAGAAATTTACCGAGCTTGCCAGGTATGCCCTGGCATTAGTAGTAGAAGAAGTGGATAAGTGCAAGCGATTTGAGGAAGGCTTGCGCAATGAAATCCGAACCCCAGTGACGGCAAGCACAGAATGGACTGATTTTCCAAAATTAGTAGAAGCAGCCATGAGAGTAGAGAAGAGTTTGGCGGGAGATGGAGCTGGCAGAGGTGGAGGAAGGACTGGGCATAATTATTACTCATCTCGGGAGCAGACCTACCGAGGTGAGGGACAACGTTTTGCACCAGGAGTCTCTGGTAGAGGAAAGTTTAAAGCCCGATCTAGTGGTTCATTCTTTCCAAGGGGACCACAAGGTGGGAATTTGCAGAGGGGACGAGGGAAGTTTCCTCAGACATCTGTACCTACAGGACGACCACAATCCAGTCAACCCAATGAATCTGGGGCTAGCTCGGCACAGAAACCATACTGTACTTCTTGTGGTAACCATCATTGGGGACAGTGTTTTGCAGGATCAGATGTTTGTTTTAATTGCAAACAATCAGGGCATTTCAAAAGAGATTGTCCTCAACCTAAGAAAGGAAAAGAAGCAACACAGAGAACTGTATCACAGACAGTCAACCAGCCTAGACGAGAAATAGAAATGGGGGAAGGAAATAGAGAAGGACGACAGAGAGGTTTTGTAGGGAGACCACGACAACAGGTACAGGTGTTCGCTGTGACACAGCAGAAGGCCGAGACAGCACCAGATGTAGTCACGGGTATGCTTACTATTTGCTCTAAAAATGCGCATGTATTGATAGATTCAGGGGCTACTCATTCATTTGTGTCTCGTGAATTTGCGGTGCATATAGATAGAAAACTAGAACCCTTGCCTGAAACATTGTTGGTGTATACCCCTATTGGGGAAATTATTGTAGTAGATCATGCTTATTTTGAGTGCGAAGTTGTGATTGATGATGTGGTATGGTTCGTCAATCAGTTACCTCTAGCATTATTGGAGTTTGATGCTATTCTTGGCATGGACTTTCTATCCAAATATCATGCGAAGGTTGATTACTTCAAGAAAGAAGTGGAGTTAGTGAAATTTGATGGGATCGAGATAGTTTTTAAAGGGAAGAGACGAATTCTTCCTGCCTGTGTGATTTCCGCAGTAAAGGCCAGAAAGTTATTGAGTAAACGCTGTGAAGCATATTTAGCTTATGTAGTAGAAATTAAGTCAGAAAAGCTGAAACTAGAAGATGTACTAGTAGTGCAGGAATTCCCTGATGTGTATCCCAAAGAAGTGTCAGGATTGCCACCTGATAGAGAGGTGGAGTTCACTATTGATCTAATTCAGGGAACAACACCTATTTCACAGGCACCATATCGTATGGCACCATCAGAATTAAAAGAGTTGAAGGTGCAGTTACAATAATTAGTAGATAAGGGGTACATTAGACCAAGTGTATCCCCATGGGGTGCACCGGTGTTGTTCGTGAAGAAAAAGGATGGTACTCTAAGACTATGCATTGATTATCGTCAACTAAATAAGGTAACTGTGCATAACAAATATCCTTTACCTCGTATTGACGATTTGTTTGATCAACTTAAAGGAGCATTAGTGTTCTCAAAGATAGACCTAAGATCTGGGTATCATCAGTTGAAGGTCAGGGAGACAGATATATCGAAAACAGCTTTTAGAACGAGATATGGAAATTACGAATTTCTCGTGATGCCTTTTGGACTGACGAATGCTCCAGTAGTTTTTATACATTTAATGAATAGGATATTTCATCCTTATCTGGATTAGTTTGTAATTGTGTTTATTGATGACATTCTAGTATACTCTAGAAGCAAGGATGAACATGGGAAACATCTTAGGATTGTCTTGCAAATTCTGCGAGAAAAGAAATTATATGCGAAGTTTAGCAAATGCGAGTTCTAGTTGAAACAAGTAATGTTTCTTGGACATATTGTTTCAGCTGCAGGGGTATGTGTAGATTCTCAGAAGACTGAAGCAATTACCAAGTGGGAACAGCCAAAGACTGTATTGGAGGTTCGTAGTTTTCTGGGACTTGCAGGATATTATCGGCATTTTGTGCAAGGATTTTCTAAGATAGCATTGCCATTAACCCACTTGACTAAAAAGAATATTAAATTTGAGTGGGATGAAGATTGTGAACGAAGCTTCCAAGAATTAAAGACCAGATTGGTAACGGCACCTATTTTAGCACTTCTAGAGATGGGAGAGGAATTTGAAGTGTATTGTGATGCCTCTCATCAGGCGCTAGGTTGTGTACTGATGCAGGAAGGTAAAGTTATAGCCTATGCCTCTAGGCAGTTGAGGCCACATGAGGTTAACTATCCTACCCACGACCTGGAACTGGCAGCGGTAGTGTTGGCACTAAAGATATGGCAGCACTATTTGTTTGGAGAGAAGTGCCATATCTATATGGATCACAAAAGTCTGAAATACATCTTTGATCAGAAAGAACTTAACATGAGACAAAGGAGGTGGTTAGAATTGATCAAGGATTATAATTGTACCATAAATTATCACCCAGGAAAAGCAAATGTTGTAGCTGATGCTTTAAGCAGGAAAAGTAGAAGTGTAGCCGGAAGAGTAAATACAATTAGAGCAGTGGTATTACAAGAATTCAAAGATAATATAGCTAGCTTGAGTGTAACCAAAGCATGAGCTTTACTAGCACATTTTTAGCTGAGATCCAAACTTGTGGATGAGGTAATAAGAAAATAGTTAGAAGACCTCGAAATAAAGAAATTGATGGAAGAAGTAAAAACACAGCAGAGATCAGATTATGAGCTTAGGTCTGATGGTGTACTTTTGAAGCAAGGTGGAACTTGTGTGCCAAAGAATGAAGAAATTAAACAGTTAATTTTGGAGGAAGCACATAGTTCGGCGTACGCTATGCATCTTGGTAGTACCAAGATGTATAGAACATTGCGGGAATTCTATTGGTGGCCGAATATGAAAAAGGAAATAGCTGAGTATGTGGCCAAGTGTTTAATCTGCCAATAGGTCAAACCCGAATGCCAAAGGCCAGCAGGATTGCTACATCCGCTTCCTGTTCCTGAGTGGAAATGGGAACATATTACTATGGACTTTTTATTTGGATTACCGAGAACACCAGCAGGTATGGACGGTGTATGGGTAATAGTTGACCGATTGATTAAGACGGCCCGGTTTCTACCAGTTAAGACAACATTTACTCTGAATAGATTAGCACAGCTTTATGTGAACAGAATTGTGTGTTAGTATGGTGTACCAGTAACTGTAGTATCTGATAGAGACCCTAGATTTACTTCTAAGTTCTGGGAAAGTTTGCAGAAGGCGCTAGGGACCAAGTTGCAATTTAGTACTGCTTTTCATCCTCAAACTGATGGACAGTCAGAGAGGACTATACAGAGATATGTTATGAGCTTATGTACTACAGTTTAAGGGTAGCCGGGATGAACATCTGTCTTTGATGGAATTTGCTTATAATAATAGCTACCAAGCGAGCATTGGAATGGCACCATACGAAGCCCTTTATGGTAGACTATGCAAAACCCCGGTGTGCTGGGGAGAAGTGGGTGAGAGGAAATTGATTGGACAAGAAATTGTGCAATCTACAACAGAAAAAGTAGAGTTGATTAAAGTAAATCTTAAAGCAGCCAGGGACCGACAGAAAAGTTATGCAGATACAAAGGAAGGACCTTGAATTTGAAAAATCGGTGATAAGGTATTCTTAAAACTATCACCATGGAAAGGGATCCTAAGATTTGGGAAAAGAGGAAAGCTAAGCCCTAAATATATAGGACCGTTTGAGATTTTGGAAAGGGTGGGACCCTTGGCCTATCGTTTAGCACTACCAGTGGAAATGTCTAGGATACACAACGTATTCCATATTTAAGTCTTAAGAAAATATGTTCCAGATCCTAGTCAGTGTTGGAAATACAACCAATGGAGCTTCATGAAGACTTAAGTTATGAAGAGAAACCTGTGCAGATATTAGATGAAAAGAAGCAAGTGCTGAGAACCAAAATAATTCCATTGGTTAAAGTTTTATGGAGAAATCATAAGATAGAGGAAGCAACATGGAACCAAAGGAGCAGATGGTGAAACAATATCCCCATTTATTTGCTTAGGAATCGATCATTTCTAATTTTAGAGACAAAATCTTTATAAGGAGGTGATAATTGTAAGCCTCGTACTTGTTATTAAGAGAAAGTAAGTAAAAAGAAATTATGGGGCAAGTAAGTAAAGAAAATTTGCTAAGTTGGAGGAGGGTGAAATTGGTTAAGTGTTAGCCATGCGATGAGTGACCATGCGTTGAGGGATATTTAAGATTGACAAGAGTTGTTGCTGATAAGAATGTGTTGAAGAGGGCAGCTCGACGGGGAGAAAGATGTGAAGGGAGAAGGGTGCCATATGCGTTAATAGAAGTATGCGTTGAAGGCTACTATGTGCTAGAAGTTGGCATCGCTATGCGTTGAGATAGCCTATGCGTTGAAGAATGGTATGCGTCGGACATAGAGAAGTGGCCGAGAGGGCCATGCGGTAATAAGCTATCCGACGTGAAGTAATCAGTGGCATAGTAAGTGGAGACTATGCGTTGCCGAAGCCATGCGTGGAAGGTGGCGCTAGCTAATTCTAGAAGGAGGATGAAGTTAGAGCTGGTAAGTTGGTGACTTATATGGACATATAAAGGAGTGCATCAAATAATTAAGCCTTTTAGATACATTTTCGAACTCAGATTAACTCTATTTCGCAGACAAACAACGAGGAGAGGTAGAAGAAAGTACTTGAATAGAATTTGAGTAGAAATCAGATCAGTTTCGTGATGATTTTGAAGCTGGAACTAGAAGCTTGATTGTTGCTGATAGACTTGAACACCAATCAATGTTTGAAGGAGAGTGAACCGAGGGTGTCGAAACAAGAACTGAAATTTTGAGGTAAGTAAGTTGAATCAATTCTTAGCAACTTCCATGCGGGATGTGTAAGCTAAAACCGAGCGAAAATGTGTTAATCTCTAGGAAGAAGTAAGCGGAGTTGAACTACTAAGCAAAGCAGGATAGCCGAAGTTATTTGGGAATAATTCTCAAATGAAGATGAATCATGGCCTGAAATTTTGAGGCAAGTTAGAGAACTCATTACTTTACAAGATTGTAGAAGGAAGGAAGTTATGATTTTTGCTATAATATGATTTTTAGCAGGATAAAGGAAGAAGTTTGAAGAAAGAAAGGAAACTGTGATATCAAGTGTCGCTAGACAGTGATATCGCTAAGGAGTGGGAGAGTGAGCAGCGGAACGGGTGTCGCTGATAAACGCAAAGGAGCTCTGCGTCTCACAACTCTCGCTGAAATCTCGCTAGGTATCGCTCTCTAAGATGATATCGCTAGTCTAATTCACTCTAGTTTCGCTAATGCAACTCCCAGTAGTGTGAATCTCGCTAGTAGTCTCGCTAGTGACATAGAGTATCGTTAATTATTAACATGCATACCTAATAATTTTGAAAAAGGAGTTCAAAGGAAACCTAATATGAGAAATGTGTTTTACAGGTCAAGAAGAGCTCGAAAAAACATATAATCCGCTCGGGGCCTAAGACAAACAGTGAGTGACTCTCAAATTGTCTAAAGTTTATCGTTATTAATGTACAAGTGGAAAAGAATATATAATAAGTGAATTCCTGTATGTGTGCTATTTAAATGCAAACCATGGCCGAAAGACCCTGTGTGAAGGCCTATGGAGATATATGATACATAGTGCAGAGGGACCATGAATGAAGGCACTAGTGAGATTGACTGAGATAGTTTTTAATGCTGAGGGACCTCGTGAGAAGGCATATAGAAACCAGTATATGATGGCTCAGTGCTGAGGGACCATGAGTGAAGGCACTTGAGCAGTGACTTAATATTGAGATTCAGTGCTAAGGGACAATATGAGAAAGCACTTGGAAGTTGAAACACCAAGGGACTAAATGTGAAGGCGTATGAATATATGAATACTAGCAGTCGAAGTATGAGGTTAAGAGCGTTAAGCTTTGCTCTGCCACTCATTAGATAAATGTTTATGTTTCCTTGTTAAATGTCACGAGTTGCCCAGTAAATTGTACTAGTAAGCTATATAGTAGTTTTATGATCAGCATGAATTCGAGGATTGAATTGTAATTGATAATTTAGTCACTTACTGAGCTTAAGCTCATGCCTTTTGTTTACTGTTGTTTGTTTCAGGTAGCGAGCGTGTCTGGGACGCCTAGCCTGCAAAAGATCCTCGTCTTGGCTTACTTGGCTTTAGTACTCTGGGATAGTTGTAAATACCTAGTCTAAGCACATATTTTGTTGTATATGAGCGCTGTGGCATAACGAGTGTGGGGTTTTTTAACATATGCCGAACAAATACACCTATATGATAAATTCTAGTGTTGAGAAACCTTATGTACAACTTATGATTACCTTAGAATGTTCTCATCAGTATAGAAGTATGTACATTTGAATAGGTTTTCAATTATGCTTCAGTATACAGGATTACGCATATACGTATAGGTTGCACCTACTCCTAGGTTAAGAGGGTAATCTAGGAAGGGTGTGATAGGACGCATGGTACGATGCGGTAAGGTACAAACACATAGTAGTATGCATTTGGGACACTAACGCCTAGCAAGATACGGTGAAGAAATGGTTTCAAAGGTATTATAGCGGAAGGCAAAGGAAAGTTGGTGAAGGCACAAGGCAGTATGATCAAATGAAAAGTTGTATATTGGAATATGTTAGACGTATAAGATAAGCTTATAAGGGCTAGGTGGCTTTATAAAAACTTGACACCTTATAAGCAGGAGGTGTTAGAAGTATGTTAAGTATTTCATGCAAGGTCACGCTTGGATAAATGCATGATTGGTTAGACATGCAACTTGACATGTGGCAAGCAAATGGCAAAAAGGGAGAAGTAGTATGACCAGCCCTCTACTCCAAAACTATAAAGAGGACATTGAGGGAAAAGGAGTGACTGATGATGCTGAAGTAAGGATTCTTGAGAGAAAGAAGGAATTCTGGTGTCCGTAATAGAAGTCTACGGCCAAAGAAGAAGATGTTCTAGACAACTTAGCTATTTCTTGTGTTAAAGAAATTGTCTTGCGCCCAAAAGGAGTTAGCCTTGCGTTTAAGTTTCAAGGTGAGCGATGCGTCCAAGTTAGACCTTAAGCGGTCAACGCATCCAAAAGAAAAGTAAGAAAGAGTTGGGAAGCACCTCGCATTAGCCATCAACCTTGCATCCAAGGGCAGGGTTGCGACCAACCTAGCTGCCAGAGGAATATAAGGCCTTGGGTTCCAAGATTAGAAAGCTGCGTCCAAGAAGCTCGAAAAAGGGGAAATAACGGATAAAGGAGAAACTATCCTTAAAGATTTCTGTGAGTGACACTTTTCTTTCTTTTAAAACGAAACTTATTGAAATATATAGCCTGGTTTGCTGATGAGATATGGCTTGAGATGAACTGTTTTCTTGAAAAGCATGATGTTTGATGATATTGTTCACAAGGCATGTTTCATCCGTTTTCTATAAGATGTTGAAAGGCATGTTGTGAGATGTTGTTTATCGAGAAATATTTTGTTTTCCATGAAAGGTTTCATATGAACTATTTATGTGAAATGTTGGTTTCTAAAATGTTTTAGAGGAGGCTCAATGCTAATAAGGCATGTGAGTTTCCCTGGGACCTAGTACTGATGGACTCGGAAAAGGTATTTGGGCAACCCGCTTATAAAATGTTTTAGAGGAGGCTCAATGCTGATGGACATGAGAAGGCATGTGAGTTTCCCGGGACCCAGTACATAGGGACATGAGAAGGTACATGGGCGACCCGCCATATTCCTATGTGCACATAGAGGATGATATTGCTGGTGCTTTGAGTTTTGCTCCGCATCAAGCCAGGAATGTTTTTTACGTTGAGAGCGTTGAGTCTTGCTCCGCCTCAACTAAGGAAAATTGTTGAGAACAAACTGATTTCATGTACAATTACTAAAGTATGTAATTACGTGATTTGATTAAGCAGCTGAAGAGTATGATTTTATAGAAACGATGATTTGAATTAAGTTTTGTGATATAATGATGATAACATGCCGCTATTGAAATAAAGATAGTTTAAAAAAACTAGTCACTCATTGGGCGTTCAGTTCATGTTTTCATATGTTTTCCATTTTCCAGGTAGCATGATAGTTCCTGTTGCCGATCGAAGTCGAGGTTTGTCAAAAGTTATAGGTATTGCCGTCCTAGAAGGTGTGGTTAAAAGGGCTTAAAGGAAGTTTGACAGTAGAAGTCGATAATATGGTCGATGACTGCTGTCCTCACGCTCCATATCGGCTACAGGAGGGTAGATCGAGAGAGGGTGTGACATTGCTTCTAATCTTATAAGTATAACTTAGCCTATCGCATTTTGAAAAGTTAAATGGACATCCTATTAATCAAATTGACTTTTTTGTTTAGATGAAAAGCATTCAATATTGGACCGGTATGACAACCCTAGAGGGGGTGAATAGGGTTTAATTAAACTTATTACAAAATATGCTCAAGTTAAACTAATTAAATTAATAAAAACCTTAATTGATGCTAAATATCAAGATTGATAAAAATATATGAAACACAAGATTCAATCAATCTCAACCAAGAAGAATAATAATATATAACATTCTACTAAAAATTAAATGCAAAATTAATTGAGAAAGAGTTAGAGAAGAAGACACCGTGATTTTTATAGTGGTTTGGTCAAACTCGACCTACATCCACTTTCCCAAGCGCCTCTTGGGATTTCAATTAAAAATCTCCTTTGACTCTTTCCACGGATGAGAGTCGAACCGTTACCTTGCTCCTTTTTCGGGTTCAAGAGCAAACCCGATCCTTTCCACGAGTTAGGATCCAAACATTACAATATTCTTGAAACTTTAAATCACACCTAAAAGTCTCTAAAAAGAGTAGATGTACAAATTTGAACTCACTATATTCAATCCTCACAATACAATAAAAGTATCTCTCTAGAATAAGATGAAAAGAAAGAAATTTGAGAGCTTAGAGAGGGAGCAACAATGGTAGCCTTTTTCAATTTTTGAGAATTGTAAAGTTGTAAAAGTTGGAAAAACTTTTTGGAGAAGATGAAGTTTTAAAAAAAATAGAAATGGGGTAAAAAGTGGCTTTTAATTTGGGTCGTTGGATTGATGAAAAAGTAAAACTAAAGGTGGAGATTAAAAGTAAAAAGTATTTTTTTTATTATTATTTTAAAGACAACTAGCCATTAGACACAAACGTATACAATATTAAATTATTCTTCTTTTCAAACCAACTAGCCGTTAAACACAAACATAAAATAATATTAAATTCATTTTCTTTTTTTAAATCATTTTCTTTTTAAAACCAATCCAAAAATCAAAACTCAACCATGTGTGACTCACTCCATAGCTCCAACTGGACTCTCCAAAATGGTCCAACTTGATGATTTGGCCGCCACGTCACCAACTTGGGTAATTTTCCATTAACCTTATTAACACTATAACTTCTTCGTTTGAACTCTGATTTGGGTGATTCAAGAGGCATCGTAATTGCTGTTTCGAGCTCTATTCTATGGATTATTCAAAATATTAAAATTGTTAGTAAACAAAATTAGCTTTGTTATCATCAAAACATTAATTAATTAATTAAAATTAATTAATTTGAGACTAAGGACCAAAAAGCCAACATCGTAAATATGCAAATCAATTCGCATTAAGATTTAAGGTTATTGCTAAGACGAACGAAATAATTCGGAATTGCCTAATTAAGTTCTTGATGTAAATCTCACCTAAGTTAGTTAGATGAATGCTAATAATTTGGAATTGCCAAATCAATTTGTAGCCCTAACTTCACTTTTGCTACTTAGTAATCTAAGAACCTAATGATTACATATTAGGTGTAGATCTATAGCAATTAACTAGACATACTTGACTAACTCGTCAGATAATTCCAAACACATTCAGTCAATGAAATAAGAACAAGATGAGAATTCATTAAACCATAAAACTACAAGATAAAAGTGTTCATAACTTCATAAGTTTGCAAATCAAGAATTAAACCTCAAATCTCGAGCTAGATAATTGTACCTTAACCTTCATACATGTTGGAAATCACCAAATATTAATCAAGGGAGGTCTCATTTGGGTGAAGAAATTGAAATACAGAAGAAAAGAAAAGAATGCTTGAGAGAGTTCTGTAAAAAATCATGATAGATCTCCACACCAAAAACTGCAGGCAACTAGGACTGCTATTGGAATATATGTGATAGCGTCGTGATGCTATGAGCGTGTTTTCGTCCATCAGGTTTCGTAGCATCATGGTGCTCCTCTAAGAGTAGTGTGCTCTCAAGTCTAAGGCGTCCTAGCAAGCGCCACCATGCCAGCCCTATTTTCTTTTATCCTCGATTTTGGTCCCCATTGGCACTCTAAGTCTCCAAATAGGCATGCTTTAACTTAAATTTGATACTGAGGGCCTGGTTTACTTAAATTATGCTTGATACATATAAAATTAAGAAATAAACTCGAAAAATGCAAGAACAACCCTAAATTCAATGAAGCCAGATAACACATTCTTAGTGCTATCAAAATCAACCTGAACTTGATTATTGATCATCATTGAGTAAGGTAAACCATGCTATCATGCAGAAATTAAGTTTGCTATGTTACAAGGTTCCTTACTTCAGTTTTAACAATCATTCAAGTGAAGGAATTGAATCTCAACAGAAGCGAGTGTTCGCCATATGCCGATAATTTTATTTTTGAAAACATAAAATTACTGAGAAGAAAAACTTGGATAAAAAAAAATACTCAGCATGTCATAAGAAGAAATTAAGAGTTTGAAGTTCTTTACATTCGAAAACCGTCTTCGGGCAGGCTTTCCTTCTTCTTACCAAATCACGAACAGGAAAAAAAATTCCTTCAACAATGAATGCAGGAAACTTCTTGAGACACCACCAAGCATGCCTTCTTTGCTATTCTCAAGAAAAATCAAGAGGAGTTGTGGACTCTCTTGATATTGGTGAGGGAGGAAGAGATTGCAAGAAAAGAGAGATCTTGAGAGAAATGTTTATAGAGAATTTTCATAGATTTTCTTCTGCCAACTACACACTCACATACTTAATTGTCTCTCCTTTCTCCCGTACGTTAGGAAGAGAATTTAATAACTCTCCACTACTTGTAGTGGGAGCTAGTTAAATTAATATCAATATTAATTTAATTATAATATATTAAATCATATTTAATATATATATAATTAAATAAAATTAATTAATTACCAACTAACTAATTAATAAATTAAATATCTCATATTTAATTTAATTTGAATCATATTCAGATAACCTTATTTCATATAACCTATATTTTTAATATGAATTTCACTCATATTAATTTTAACATATAGTTTTTATATGAATCTCATTTATATAATTAAAGTTGAAATCTTATTTAAATAGTTATAACACAAAGTATAAATTTTGAATCTCATTAAAAAACAACTTTATATTTTAATGTATCTATATACATTATATTGATCGTATAATATACAATTAACTCTGATATTAATTTGAACGTTTCAAATTAATCGAAAATAATTGATTCTTATACAAAAGCTTAATGAGTTAGCAAGGTAACCTTATCGACCTATAGATTAGAAGTTTCAATGATATTCATTAACTATATGTCACTCCATTAAAGATCTACAACTACATTCTTCGCATTATAGATATATTTCTGTGTCTATGAAAATAACTAATCAACAGTAAGTCAACCCTTCACAAATTACTAGTAACTAGTTGGGTCAAATTATTGTTTTACACCTGTAGTTACATTTAACTCCTTAAGTACCACTGATTCTTTTAATGAACAAACAGTTTATAATCCAACTATATACTAACCCCTCTCAGGCTAGTAAGAGGGTGAGGCATTTTTTTTCAAGACTCGAAATTAGTCCTTAAAGAACCAATTTATCTACTTATCTTAAACATGGGAAGGAGTGAATTCCATCTTGTGAATATATGTTCCTAGCTCCCTATTCAGACAAATCCTCAAAATGATAGACATATTGAGTCGACAATCTGGCCGCTTTCACTCATATAGATCAAAGGATTGTCCTCATAGGCAGAAGTTTATAACTCACTCAGGATTAAGGCCAAGTCACTTATAGTCATCCTATGAAATGTTAACTTCTTCAATTAACGACGTTACAAAGAGAAATTAAACATTTCGCAGTCTAACTTTATACAAACTCTTTGCAGAGGATACCCCCACCCGCATGTCTCCACATGAACAATTAGGATCAAATCGTTTGTAATACTTTACAACTCTTGTAACAATTACAAAATGAGTCATATTCGTTGAACGAGGCACCCAACCTTATCCCTATACTACAGATCTTTTTGTTATTAGTTAAACATGATCCAACCTCATATGTCAACCACATACATGTTTAAGTTTACATAAAATAACCATGGATATTTGTTTATTGGATTGAGTTAATGCAAAAAACAAATAAAATAATTGCTTAAATAAATAAAATGTATTTACAACTTAACAAAATTACGAGACTCTAAGAGATTTAGGACACTAGTCCCAATAATATCCCACTTGTTCTAAAGCTAGTGGCGTGTACCATACATATAAACTAGGGCATAATTCTATACCCATCTCCCACTTGTCGTAAACTATATGATGCATGTCTCGTAAACCTGGACTCTCCAAGTGAGCCTCAAACACTTTAGCTGTGAGAGCCTTTGTAAATGGATCAACAACATTGTGCTCCAAAGCAATCTGTGTGACAATCACGTCTCGTTGTTGCATAATCTCCTATATCAAATGATACATACTTTCGATATGCTTTCCTCGTTTGTGACTTTTAGGCTCCTTGGAATTTGTCACAACACCACTATTATAAAACTAAAGAGTGATGGGCATTGGCATGTTTGGAACAACTTCCAAGTCTATCAAAAACTTCCTAAGCTAGACAGCCTCCTTAGCAACTTCACAAGCAACTACATACTTTGCCTCCATGGTAGAGTCAACAATACATCCTTGCTTTGTGCTACGCCAAATTATAGTCTCTCCATTATGAGTAAATATTGATTCTGATGTGGATTTTTTAGAATCCTTATTAATCTGAAAATCAGAGTCTATGTATCCCATAAGGATCAAATCCTTAGCCCCATACACAAGCATGCAATTTCTCATTCTTCGGAGATACTTAAGGATGGTTTTAACTGCAGTCTAGTGATCAAATCTTTGATTGGACTGATATCTACTAATAATCCAACCTGCATAATAAATGCCAGGCTTTGTACACAACATGGCATACATTAGGCTGCCCACAACTCATAAGGAATCCATCTCATTTCCTCAACCTCTTGAGGAATCTTAGGACACTGTTCCTTAGACAATACAATTTGATGTTGAAAGGCAATAAGCTCCTTTTCGTATTGTTCATCGAATCCCTGACGAGCATCTTGTCAATATATGATTCTTGAGACAATACTAACATTTTGTTCCTCCAATCCCTTATGATCTCGATCCCTATAAAAAATTGCACCTCACCCAAATCTTTCATTTGGAATTGGGCTGTTAGCAATTTCTTTATATCAATCAGTAAACTGAAAAGCACCTAAAAGGTTTTTTTTTTTGCCATTGATTTAGGGACGTTTTTATTGGATTCAATGTGTTTGTTGGTGGTTTCCAGGTACTAATTGAGAAATTAAGTGTCCTAAGCCAAAAGAACCAAACTGAATTTAAATCGAGCAAAAAACGAAAGAAAAAGTGGGAAAACCTTAGAAATAAGGTAGCACAGCTGAGAGCATCGCTGTGCTATCTCGTTACGCTCTAGACTCTAGACTTGAAATAGGGAAAAGATGCCAGATAGCGTCGCTATGCTGCCTCTTTTATGATGGACAAGATCGTTACGCCCTTGGGCGACAACTTTCCTTTTTTGGAGATTTTGCAAATTTAGAAAATATTTTGTGTGGCCACTTCTATATATTGAGGGCTTCTCAACAATCCTAGAGACAAGAGAAAATCCACAACAGAGTCCCAAAGGAGGAACATGAAATTATAGAGGAAAAGAGAGCCCAAAAAGTGTGAGTTTCCTATCACGAGGAGTGAAAGAGTTGGAGAAGAGTTGAAGGCCATTCGAGATCCCGAGGTGTTAACAAAGAGGAGATGGAAGGAGTTCAACACCGGGAAGCAATTCGAGTTTTTCTTCCTAAGTTTGTCTATCCCATTTACTTTTATGCTTGAGAACTCATATGCAAGTATGTATTTGATGGTTATATGTGGCTAAACTCATTGTTTTAAGGTGTTGGATGATTTAATTATGGATTTATGTTAGTGGTTTAGTGTTTTTCATGGATGTTGTTGTATGATATGTTTTTCAATGCTTTTGTGTTTGTTCTTTATTGATTGATGATCAGTAAGTCTTAGGTTAGATGTATGATTAAGTGATTGTATGTCTAATTGGATCTATAGTATTGAATCTCTACTAATCTATGAAAATAGTTAGGTTATTAGAGAAAATTGATCATGACTAATCTTAATGCTATGCTTCTTAACTTGGTTTCAAGAAATTAGTAATCAAGTAGGTTGAATAAGAAAGGGTCGTTTTTTGGAGAAAGTAATCTAGATATTAGTTTCTAGACTTAAACATATTGTTTGCATAAAATTCCATGAAAACATAAAGCATTACTTAATGAAGTAGTTAATGACATCAACACCCTTGAACACTCTTATCCCTTGAAATTTCGATTGTTCTTGTTTTTTTGTCTCCAAAATCCAAATTTGAGGTCCATCCCTTAGATAAAATCTGGAGCAGGGGAGAGAAATTTTGAGTTATGTGTGGAACGAAGAGGAGTTAAACCCTGAAATTTGGAGGTAAGCTAGTTAACTAAATTATGTAGAAGTTTTTAAGAGGAAGTAAATTCTAATTCAGGCTAGAAATAAAATTTGTAGTAGTTGGAAGTGAAGACAGTATCTTTGTGGCTGACGAGTGAAGCTTGGGTGAGACAGGTCTCGCTAGTAAGGACAGCGACATTGCGGGGGTGGAGCAAGAAAAGTCTTGCTAGTCTCGCTAGCTACATATGTGTCACATATCTCGCTGGTCTTGCTAGTCTCGTTGGTCTCACTAGACTCATTGGTCTCACTAGTCTCGCTCGTTTTCATCAATCTCGCTGGTTTTGCCTGGTCTCGCTAGTGCTGATCTCGCTGGTTTTGCTTGGTCTCATTAGTAAGTTAAACTTTAATGCTAAAGACCTATTTGATATACCTTGATGGGAATCCTAAGAAATCTAACAAAAGAAATTATACTATTTCAGGTCGAGAAGAACGAGGAGAAGCTTATAATCCATTAAAAGCCCGGGATAAGTAGTGAGTGACAAAATTCTATTTAAAATGATCTGTTTTCTCAATATATCTTGTATGCTTGATTTATTTTTAAAGTATGTGTTATTCTAGCACGAGTTGAGCATGAAAAGCATGAGTTATTTAATATGAGTTTGAGCATGATTTTATATGGCTTTAATGATTATGTATGATATTACTTGATCTCAAAATTTATTACGAAGCATGTTATTTTTAAACGCTATGAAACTCTAAGGTTTTGTTTGACTTGTATTTATGAATGTTTTATTTATTATCAATAACAAGCATGCACTATTTACAAAAGGATTATAAAAGGTCCCAAATACTGAAGGTCACAGAGAGGGCATATGGGCAGCCTGAATATTAAAAATTGTCCCCATTGCTGAAGAACATGGAGAAGGCATATGAGCAGCCTAAATATTGTATATGGGAGCCGGTACTGAAAGACTTGAGAAGGTATACGGGCAACCCAGGTTATGATCTGTCCTATGTGCACATAGGGGTATATTCGATGTTGTTGTGTTGAGATTACTCCACACAGCTAAGGTTATTTGATGTTGGATGTGCTGAGATTACTCCACCCTAACTAAGGTTGTTTTTGACATTGAGTAGCGTTGAGCTTTGATTTGCCTCAACTAAGGAAAACTTTCAGGCATATGCAGAACTTTATAGTTTTCGATGATGAAATGTTTACTGTTTTAATACCATTTATCGAGCATATTTTTGTTGGGTTTGATGCTAAGCATGGTTTTCTAAACTTGTCACTCACTGGGCAACCTAGCTCATGTTTTCTATTGTTTTTCTGTTTTAGAGGCAGCGAGCGAAACTAGGGTGCTTAACCTACACAATACCTTGTTTGGGCTTGCCGGTAGTATGTATACATTGTAAATACTTGTGCCTAAGACATGTGTTGTACATATAAAGGTATAAAGAGTCGGAGCTTGGAGTCATACGTTGCTTTTAAGCTGATGATTGAAAGTTTATACTTGTATGCTAGCTTATCTATAGTTTTGAGATTGATGTTCGACTGTAAATTATAAACTGTTATTAGGTGCTAGATTTTGATTAAGAGGATTGTATAGACTCTGCTATCTTCACACCTTTTCTTAGGTTAAGAGGGTAACTTGGGAGGGGTATGACAAGTTGGTATAAGAGCATAAGATTTTGGAAAGTGAGGTCATGCATAGTAGCTAGGAGCATGTTGAGTCTATAATATATTAATGTTATGATGTATTATAAGAAACATGCCCGACGAGGTAGGCAAGCAGACGTCGAAACGTTGCACTCTACAGTGACTTGAGAGAGGCTTCTAAGGGAGAGTCTAGCAACCCTCATGTGAATGTGAATATGAAAGATCAAAATTTCAATATAATATCGTAGAGGTTGGTAGCTAGTGTGGAGCTAGCTTAGGGAAATCCTGAGAGAAAGTACGGGATTGAGAGGTTTAAAGCCTTAGGTGCTTAGGTGTTCGTGGGTACCACCGATCCCGCAAATGCTGGAGTATGGTTGAATCAGGTAGAAAAGTGCTTCAGGGTTATGCATTGTCCTGAAGACGTGAAACTTCATCTAGTTACTTATATGCTCCAGAAAGAGGTTGAGGATTGGTGGAAGCTAATAGAAAATAGGAGAGTTGATGCGAATCCTCTAACATGGACAGATTTTAAGAAGGCTTTTCAGGATAAATATTATCCTAAGTCTACTGTGATGAGAAGAGGAACGAGTTCCTAAGACTGGTACAAGAGAGTATGACCATAACTGAATATGAGAAGAAATTTACAGAATTAGCCAAGTATGCCTTGGCGTTGATAGTAGAAGAAGCTGATAAGTGCAAGCGTTTCGAGGAAGGCTTGCAAAGTGAGATACATACTCTGGTGACAGCTAGTATGGAGTGGACAGATTTTGTAAAGTTAGTTGAAGCTGCCTTGAGGTTGAGAAAAGCCTGACAAAAGGAAAGACAAATAGAGGAGTAAACAGAGCAGGACAAGCATCTGGTACATCTCAAGAACAGTCTCACCGAGGTGAGCATTGATGTTTTGCATTAGGAGTTTCTGGTAGGGAAAATTTCAAAACTCGATCAAGTTTCATAGGGGGTTCCAAAGGTGGTGGTTCGAGGAAAAGTCAAAAGAAGTTTCCTCAGACTTCAGATCTTATAGGTGGTTCGTAATTTAGCTAACCTAGTGAATCGATAACCAGTGCAACAAGGAAAGCATTTTGTGGTATGTATGGTAAATACCACTGGGGTCAATATGTAGGAGGGGTAATGTTTGTTGTAACTGTGACTAGTTGTAAGCACTGGCTTATAATACTAAGTGTTGGGAGAAGACGAGTGAAATGGTGGCTATGCGTTCCTAGAGGAAAGTAGCCTAGAGTGGAAGAGCTAAGCATTGGCCAAGAGTACGCGTCGATGAAAGCAGAAAAGAGCATTGTTCTTTTGAGTGACCATGCGTTGAAGGTGAAATCATGAACAGTTATGAGCTGAAGCAGTCACTTTCGTTGGAAGAGAAGTTGATCATTGGCGGGGAAGGAAATGTTTTTGAACTACCATGCATTGGTAAGGTTGCATGCGTTAAGGTCTCCGTGCGTTGCAGATGGATATAATTGATTAAATTGTATGCGTTGAAGGTAGGAAGCGTTGAGGGTACCATGCGTTGAGGGTGGCTGTCTGCTGAGGGTGTTGATAGTACACGACGTTGAATGCCTTACCTTGAATTGAGAAAGGAAAACCCCGCGCGCCAGCCTGCATAAGAAAGTTAAGTCGATAATATATATATAGGTGAGTAAATTGAAATTTTATCATTTTTAGACATTTTTGAGAGCTTAAGTCGGTTCTATTTTTCAGACGAACTACAAGAAAAGAAGAAGATGGTGTTCTTGTGGATTTTGGATAGAAGTCTACCTGTTTTGGTATTGAAATCTAAGCTCGAACAGAACGTTATTTGTGGACGCACAAACTGGACAGTATCGGATGTTTGGAATGAAACGAATAGAGGAGATCGAGTCTAAGGCTGAAATTTTAAGGTTAGTAAGTAAACTCAATTCTGAACAACTTTTATGAAGGATGTTTGAGTTAAAATGGAATAGAAACATGTAAAATTTTAGCTGGAAGTTACTGATAACGAATTTCTGTGCAATCTATAGTAGAGCGGAGAAATCTTGCAATATTTGACGAACATGGACAAGTTAAGCCACAAAATTTTGAGGTAAGCTAGAAAACACATTTCTCTACAAGTTTGTAGAAGGAAAAAAGTTCTAAATTTGGCTAAAAATATGACTTTTACTCGACAGAAGTGAGAACAAAAGGAAAGGAGGAAAACTCTGTTGTCTGGTGTCGCTAGGAAGCTAATATTCCAGAGAATTGGAGAGTGAGTAGCGAGACAAATCTCGCTGGGGGCACAGAGAAGCTTTTTGTCTCACAAATTTCGCTGACTCTTGCTAGGCATCGCTCTCAAGTAAATCACACTAGTCTCGCTTATCCTAGTGTCGCTAGTATCGTGTCCTGTTGGTAGTATCGCTAGTAATCTCGCTGGAATGTGGGAATTTTGTTAGTAGTCTTGCTTATTAAGTTTACTTTGAAAAAAGGGGAGACTCGATGATGAATCATGATTTGAGTTTAATTATGTAAGTTAAACGACCAAGTAAAGGAAACGTAATATAAGGAAAAATGTTTATTTCAGGCCAAGAAAAGATAGGGAAGGCGTATAATCCATTCAAGGCCTAGAAAGAGCTGTGAGTGACACTTCTTTTCTTGTTTCAACGATTCCATTGTACATGTCAGTTTGGTTTTCTAATTTATTTATGATTTTGTAATCAATCAATTTACAAAGCATAGTTTATGTTATGCTAAACGATATTGAAAAGTATGTTTATGAAATGTTATTGATTTATGAATTGCCCTGTTTTATCATGAAAGATTGGTATATGAACTATTTATATGAAGTATTGTTTTTCTTAAAGAAAAATGTTTTAGAGGAGACTCAGTGCTGATGGAGATGGAGAAGGCACGTGAGTTTCCCTAGGACCCAGTACTGAAGGACATGGAGAAGGTACTTGGCAAACCAGCCATGTTCCTATGTGCACATAGAGGTTATATACTGATGTGTTGAGTTCTACTCCACATCAAGCCTTATTTGTTTTCGACGTTTGGGTGTTAAGTTCTACTTCGCCTCAACTAAGGAGAAGTATTGTAATTGCACTGTTTTATTTACGAATTGCTGAAAAACCATGTATGATTTGATAAGGGCATTTAAACGTGATTTAATCAATGAAAATGAGATGATTTTATGTTTTACTCATGCTGACAAAATTTGTTCAAATCCTGATAATTTTCGAACTAAATTAGTTTGTTAAAAATTAGTCACTCACTGGGTTGTTAGCTTATGTTTTCAAGTTTTCTTTTCCCTCCAGGTAGAAAGGACATTCCTAGTGCTCTGCCCACTCCAACTCGCCCTGCTTAAGCTTCAAGTTTTCAGGATTTTGTCTTGTTTTGAAGTGTTGCATGTATGTAAAACCTTACATAGGTGGCATGTAGACCTAGTTGTACATTTTCTGGGAGTTGAAATACGGTTTTGTATAAGGGCTTTATGGATGAGTTGTAAATTTGAATTATGAATACGTATATAACTTCCTATGTGTTATGGTTGAAATATACTAAGGAATGATATGTATGTTGTGAACAGTATAGGATAAGTGTGTAGAAATGGATGGTATGCGTCACAAGAAGGGTGATGTATGCTGTCCTCACATCTTCTTTCAGGTTATATAGGCAAATCTGGGAAGGGGTGTGACACTAGTCATGTCATTTCAAGAGAGATTGCCCTCAGCTGAGATTAGGAAATGAGGCAGAATAGAGAATAATATCACAAACGGTAAATCAACCAAAGCAGGAAACAAGTATTGGTAAGAGCAGTAGTAGTGGCAGACAGAGAGGCCAGGTAGGAAGGCCAAGGCAGTAAGGGAAAGTGTATGCTATGACTCAACAGGAAGCCGAGGAGACTCCAGATGTGGTGAATGGTATGCTAACTATTTATTCTAAGCATGTTGATGTGTTAATTGATTATGGAGCTACGCATTCATTTGTTTCCCATGTGTTTATTGTGCATGTGAATAGGAGTTTAAAGCCTTTTCCTGATACCTATTACCTATTAGTGCATACTTCTGTTGGTAATTCTGTAATCATAGAGCATGTTTATTATGGTTGTGAGTTGGTGATTGATAATATGGTTTTGTTAGCTGATCTATTACCTTTAGAATTTGTAGAATTTGATATTATTCTGGGCACGGACTTCTTGTCGAAGTATCATGCTAATGTTAACTATTTTAAAAAAGAAGTAAGATTTGTGAAGCTAGATAGGGTTGAGGTAGTATTTAGAGGGAGAAGGAGAGTTCTTCCTACTTGTGTAATTTCTGTAGTAAAGGCCCGGAAATGGATAAGTAAAGGGTGTGAAGCATACTTGGCACATGTGACTGAAGTGAAGATGTACCAGTAGTACAGGAGTATCTAGATGTGTTTTCTGAAGTGGTGTCAGGTTTGCCACTTGATAGAGAGGTGGAGTTTACTATAGACTTAGTACCAAGTACAACACCTATTTCTCAAACACCTTATCGCATGACACCTATAGAACTAAAGGAGTTGAAGGTGCATCTACATGGGTTAGTAGACAAGGGTTATATCAGACCAACTGTATCTCCATGGGGTACACCTGTTCTGTTTGTTAAGAAGAAAGATGGTACAATAAGGTTATGTATTGATTACCGTCAGTTAAATAAGGTAACAATACGTAACAAATATCTTTTACCTTGTATAGATAATTTGTTTGACCAGCCCAGAGGAACTTTAATATTTTCCAAGATAGACTTGAGGTCAAGATATCATCAACTAAAGGTTAGAGAATCAGACATACCTAAGACGATTTCTAGAACAAGGTATGGACATTATAAATTTCTGGTGATGCCATTTGGTTAGATGAATGCACCAACAGCATTCATGGATCTTATGAACATGATATTCCATCCTTATTTGGACCAGTTTGTTATTGTGTTTATTGATGACATATTGGTGTATTCTGGAGATAGAGAAAAGCATGTTCAACATCTCAGGATCGTTTTGCAGACCTTGAGAGAAAAGAAGTTGTATGCTAAATTCAGCAAGTGTGAGTTTTGGTTGGAACAGGTTGTGTTCTTAGGCTATGTTGTGTCAGCTGTGAGAGTTAGTGTAGATCCCCAAAAGATTGAGGCTATAGTGAAGTGGGAACGGCGTAAGACCATGACAGAGGTTTATAGTTTCTTGGGTCTAGTAGGATATTACAGGAGATTTGTTGAGAGATTTTCGTGATGGATAAATGAGCATGCAGTAGAAGTTAATTTAATCAATTTTCACTCTAAGATGCTCAATTTAGAGGATTAAACATGCAATTAAGAAGAAAAACCAAAGTTTCAAGAACACTTACCCTTGAAGTTTCAAATTCTCCTTCAATTCTTGATGAATTTCAGCACCACTTGGTTATAAACTTCTCTGCTATTCTTTAGGCTTAGATTGGATGGTGGGATCCAAATTTGTGGTGAATTTGAGAACGAATGAAGGTTGGGAAGAAGATGAACAATGGATAGAATTTTGCAAAATTAACCCTTAATTTCACAAAATCCTTAACCATTTTTATGTCAAAATCATCTCTATTTATTAAAGAATAACATACAATCCAATTTCATCATAATTTGACAACACAAAATGGTTAATTTGTTGGTTAATTGTGAAGAGGACAACCAAGCTCCTAGTTTAGTTAGTGGGAAAATCCAATCTTCAAAAATCAATTTTAAAATTAATTTTCAATGAATTTCCAAAATTGAACTAAAATTGATTTTTAATTTAAATAAATAAATAAATTATTATTATTTTAATATTAAATAATAAAATAATATTATTTTTCCCACTTGTCCCTATTTTTCTAAAATACCGATATGAATCCCAATTCATATGATTAATATTTAAACCATATTTCAATATTATAATTAACTTTATTTCTACATTTAATTTGTAATTAAACGTCGATATATCGTATATATTTGACTTTCATTCCTTAAGCCAAGATTTGAACGGTTCAAACTTATTCACCACATTATCTAAGATTTTAGTCCATTTATGAGCTAGTAGAGGAACCTAATGGACCTACAAATCATGAGCTCCAACCATCCGAGATTAATCGGCCAAACTCTTTAACCTAGTTAACCAACATTCGTTAATTAACGGGACACTCCACTAAAGCCCTTAGCTGCACTATCCTCACTGTAGATATATTTGTGTCCATTTGATATAACCGTCATCGATAAGTCAATCCTTTACAGGTTGTTCATAACTTCAATTAGGTCAAATACCGATTTACCTTTGAGTTACATCTTTTCTCCTTAAGTACCATTGTCCCTTTAATGAACAATTGATTTAGGATCTAATCACTAAATTCATTCCCTCTCGGGTCAGTGAGAGGATGGGGCCCCTTGTTCAAGTCATGGGAACAACACTTAAGAGAACAACCTCTCTTTTATCCCTAAGTTGGGTAGGAGTGAATTCCGTCTTGCAAATTCTATGTCCCCAACTATCTACCCGGTCTTATCCCTGAAATAGGAGGAATGTTGAGTAGCGCTATTGAGCTTACTCTCACCTATGTAGATCAAGGGATAATTCTGAATAAACAGGAGTTCATAGATAGCTAAAGATTCAGATAAAGTTATCTAGGTCATCGATAAGTGAAATTAATCAGTGTTAATCATAAACAGTATTAATACGTAACAATGATTATTTCGAGGTCAGTCTTACACAATCTCATTATGTAGAATAGCCCGCTCACATGTCTCTACATGAGCAAATCAGGATCACTTCATTTATGACACTTTACAACATTTGTAACAATCATGAAGCAGACCGTATTAAATAGTGTCTCTAGGAAGAGGTACCCAACCTGATCCATGTACTATAGACTATTAAGGCTATTTACTTGAACTTGATCCTGTTTATGTCTCAACATAAAGTCCAAGTACTCATGATAGTAGCCAAGGGTTCATAATTTAATTGGATTTAGAGTTAATAAATAATTAATTCACTTGAATAACTTCATATATACTAAAATTCACCTATTTACAAAAACTACGAGTTTTAGGACATACAACCCAACATTTCGAAGATAGCTTTGTTACTTACTAGTTTGACTAAGAAAAATACTAAGTTTGAACGGAACGAGAAGTGTGAGCAAAGTTTTCAGGAACTGAAGAGAAGATTGGTGACCACACCTATTATAGCACTTCCAAAGTCTGGTAAAGAGTTTAAAGTTTACTATGATGCTTCGAGTCAGGGGTTAGGTTGTGTGTTGATGCATAATGGGAATGTGATAGCCAATGCTTCTAGACAATTGACACCTCACGAGAGTAACTATCCTACCCATGATCTGGAGTTAGCTACAATTGTTTTAGCATTAAAGATATGGTAGCATTATCTGTTTGGAGAAAAGTGTCATATCTATACAGATCATAAGAGTCTGAAGTATATTTTTTATCAGAAAGAACTTAACATGAGGCAGAGGACATGGTTGGAACTGATCAAAGATTATGATTATATTATTGAATATTACCTAAGAAAGGCGAACGTTGTAGCTGATGCCTTAAGTAGAAAGTTTAGGTGCAGTACAAGTTTTCTAAATGCTGTAAAGGTTGCTTTACTCAAGGAATTCAGAAATACTGCTACTAGTTTAAGAGTGATTGATGATGGAACGTTGTTAGAACATTTCCAGTTGAGACCCAAGTTAGTTGATGAGGTAGTAAGGGAACAGTCAGAAGATCCTGTGATTAAGAAGCTAGTGGAGGAAGTAAAGGTCAAGCAAAGAGTAGATTTCGAGTTAAGATCTGATGGTGCACTGTTGAAACATGGTAGGATTTATGTGCCAAAGGATGTTGAAGTTAAATAGGCGATTCTTGAAGAGGCACATAGCTCAGTATATGCTATGCATCCTTGTAGTACCAAAATGTATAAGACGTTACAGAATTTATATTGGTGGCCATGTATGAAGAGGGAGATAGCTGAGTATGTAGCAAGATGTTTAATTTGTCAACAAGTACAGCCTGAATGTCAGAAGCTAGCAAGATTGTTGAATCGACTCCCTATTCCTGAGTGGAAGTGGGAGTATGTTATGACAAATTTTTTGTTTGGTTTACCAAGGATTCCAGCTGGTGTGGGCGAAATTTGGGTAATCTTGGATAGGCTGACGAAGACGGCACGTTTCATACCAATTAAGACAACCTACACATTGGATAGACAGACACGATGTACGTAGATAAGATTGTAAGTTAGAAAGGAATCCTAGTGACTATTGTATCGGATAGAGATCCCAGGTTTACTTCTAAGTTCTGGGTGAGTTTGTAGTAGGCTTTGGGAACTAAGTTGCGGTTCAGTATAGCTTTTCATCCTCAGACTGATGGACAGTCAGATAGGACGATCCAGACCTTAGAAGATATGCTTCAAGCTCTGCTTTGTAGTTCAAAGGTAGTTGGGATGTACATTTGTCTTTAATGAAATTTGCTTATAATAACAGCAACCAGTCGAGCATAGGTATGGCTCCGTAAGAAGCATTATATCGCAAGCCACGCAGAACTCTAGTATGTTGGAGAGAGGTTGGAGAAAGAAAGCTGGTTGGACCAGAGATTGTGCAAATTACTATAGAGACAGTGGAAATGATTAAGGCCAACCGTAAGACAGCTCGAGATCGACAGAAGAGTTATGCTGATAATAGAAGAAGAGATCTTGAATGGTGATAGAGTTTTCCTGAAGTTGCCACCATCGAAGGGAGTTTTGAGATTCAGTAGGAAAGGGAACTTGAGTCCAATGTATATTGGACCTTATAAGATCTTGGAAAGAATTGGGCCAACAGCTTACAAATTAGTTTTGCCAATAGAGATGTCCAAGATTTACAATGTGTTTCACGTCTCGATTGTAAGGAAGTATGTTCCTGATTCTATTCACGTACTTAAGGTGCAACCAACTGAATTAAAAGAAGATTTAAGTTATGAGGAAGAACCGGTCTGAGTGTTAGATGAAAAGGAACAAGTTTTGAAGACCAAGGTGATTCCGTTAATGAGGAATCACGACATTGAAGAAGCTACTTGGGAAACCAAGGAGCAAATGATCAAGAAGTATCCACATCTAGTTTTGGAAAGCTAGCAGCGTACTGAATTTCAAGGACGAAATTCTTATAATGAAGTGGTAAATTGTAAACCCTACTTTCATTTCTAAGCACTTAACTTAAGTGTGTAATATTGTTGTGGACTTATTCACAGTTTCTTGTTTAGATTGAAAGGAGAAGTAGAGAAAAACTGAGGAAGATAGGCTTGTGGATTAAGCCAAGAGTGCTTTCGGTAAGCCAAATCTTAAATTCTTATGAGATATACCGAGCTTGGAATTTATTTTGACATGTCAACTAGAATATAAAAAACTTAAGAGGGATATCACCACTTAGACCAAGATTGAAAGATGCTATTGAGGAGGATGACTATCGTTATTATTATTATTAGTGCTATTATTAGTTTTGTTGTTATTAATTAAATGGATAAATTATATATGGAAATTGAGTTTGTGGATTACTATAGAAAAAAGGAAAAGAGAGAGAGAGAGAGAGAAAGAAAGAAAGTGGAGAGTGAGTCGATGGGAGATGAAAAATGTAAAAGGACTTTATTTTCTTTCATTGCTTTGACAACTTCCATTCTCCTCCAAACTGAAGAAAGATCGTGGTGCTTTAGCTAGGCATCTAAAGGGGGACAAAGGAGAAGAGGTAGGTTGATTGAAATGAAAATTTGAAGAAAAGCTTGGTCAAATACGAAGAGGAATTGAAATTGGTCTGGAATTCTTGTAATCTAGACAAGGTATGATGTTCAAAAGATAGTGAGCTATAGCGATCGAATTGGGAGCTGAAAATTTGAGGTTAGTAAGTTAATGAATTTCTTAATAACGTTTATGAAGGGTGTCTGAGCTAAATGTGAGAGGAAACAGGTGACATTGTAGGTAGAAGTGACTAGTTTGATGTTTCAGGTAATCTGGAGCAGGAGGGAGAAATTTGAGTTATCTGTCGAACGAAAGGAGTTAAACCCTGAAATTTGGAGGTAAGCTAGTTAACTCAATTATCTACAAGTTCGTAAGAGGAAGTAAATTCTAATTTAGGCTGGGAATACTATTTGTAGCAGTTGGAAGTGAAGACAATATCCTTGAGGCTGACAGGTGAAGCTTGGGTGAGATAAGTCTTACTGGTAAGGACAGCAACACTGCATGGGTGGAGCGAGACAAGTCTCGTTAGTCTCACTAAGTTTTGCTAGCTACATTTGTCTCCCAGATCTCGCTGGTCTCGCTGGTCTCGCTAGTCTCGTTCGTCTCATTAATCTCATTGGTTTTGCCTAGTTTTGCTAGTGCTGATCTTGCTGGTTTTGTTTGGTCTCGCTAGTTGCTTGATCTTGCTAGTTGCTTGGTCTCACTAGTAAGACAATCTTTAATGTTAAAGACCTATTTGATATACTTTGATGGGAATCCTAAGAAATCTAACAAAGGAAACTATACTATTTTAGGCCAAGAAGAGTGAGGAGAAGCTTATAATCCATTAAGAGTCCGGGACAAGTAGTGAGTGACAAAATTCTATTTAAAATGATTTGTTTTCTCAATATTTCTTGTATGCTCGATTTATTTGTAAAGTATGAGTTATTCTAGCACAGGTTGAGCATGAAAAGCACGAGTTATATAATATGAGATTGAGCATGATTTTACATGGCTTTAATGATTATGTATGATATTACTTGGTGTCAAAATTTATTACAAAGATAAACGCTATGAAACTCTGAGGTTTTGTTTGACTTGTATTTATGAACGTTTTCTTTATTATAAGTAACAAGCATGCACTATTTACAAAAGGATTATAAAAAGGTTCCGAATGCTGAAGGACACAGAGAAGGCATATGAGCAACCTGAATATGGAAAATGGTCCCCAATGCCGAAGGACATGGAGAAGGCATATGAGCAGCCTGAATATTAAAAATGGTCCCCAATGCTGAAGGACTCGGAGAAGGCATATAGGTAGCCTAAATATTAAAAATGGTCCGCAATGCCGAAGGACACGGAGAAGGCATATGGGCAGCCTAAATATTGTATATGGGACCTGGTACTAATGGACTTAAGAAGGTATACGGTAAACCCAGGTTATGATCAGTCCTGTGTGCACATAGGGGTATATTCGACGCTGTTGTGTTGAGATTACTCCACACAGCTAAGGTTATTCGACGTTGGGTGTGTCGAGATTACTCTACCTTAACTAAGGTTATTTTCGATGTTAAGTAGCGTTGAGCTCCGCTCCGCCTCAACTAAGGAAAATCTTTTAAGCATATGCAGAACTTTATAGTTTTCGATAACGAAATGTTTACTATTTTAATACTATTTATTGAGCACGTTTCTACTGGGTTTGATGCTAAGCATGATTTTCTAAACTTGTCACTCACTGGGTAACCTAGCTCATGTTTTCTATTATTTTTATGTTTTTCAGGTAGCGAGCGAAACCAGGGTGTTTAGCCTACACAACAACTTGTCTAGTCCTTCCACTAGTGTGTATACATCGTAAATACTTTTGCCTAAGCCATGCGTTGTACATATAGAGGTTTAAAGAGTGGGAGCTTATAGTCATATAACTAAGTCGGAGAATGTGGCCTTCGTTACATATTTTTTGTGCCAACCATGTAACATGACCATTAATGGGGTCATTATAGTACAATTACATTTTGAGAATATTTCACTTTACAGTATATATCCTCTTTTTTTTTTTTTTCTTTTTTTCCCAAACAACACCTCTATGATATAGGTCTATCACTAACTAAGATCTATCAGGGACAGGTGTTTATTATTGTGATTGTTTGCATGATAGTTTGCTATTATGTTTGTTACTGGTATATCATATCAATAGAATATAAATTTTGCATATAAGAAACACGTATCATTTTACTTCATTTTCTATTAGGTGATTACTTGCATGTTCAGTTTTTCTTTTTAAGTTTATTGGGAGTGTACAATATCAATAAAATAGAAGTATTACTATATCAACGATATATAGCTTTTATTTTTTCTATCTTTGACTAAATACATGTTCATTTGTTATAAGTTTATAACTTACATACCATATCAATTGGATTAAAAATGACATATCATTTACGTTTAAAATTATTTGCTATCCACATTGTTTGATGGTTAGATTTATCCTATCAATAAATTAGAAAAGATAAATTTGAGGTATATAACTTTTGTTTTCTGTTGGTGTTTGCTAACTCATTTGTTATTAAGTTTATTATTGACATATCATACCATTTCAAATATAGCAAAAGGAATTAAAATATTTACAAATATAACATGATTTTATTGTTTATCTACGATAGATCACGATGGATTACTATCTGTATTTTGCTATTAGTTATAAATATTTTCAGCAGTTTTGTCATTTAAGATAATTTCTCATAAATAAATGAATTGTATATTGATAATTATTGCGAGGATTTTACGGCACACAAACCTATAAGTACACGATGTCAAGTTTTAATATAGTGATTGAGTTTGAGTATCGTCCACAACCTTTCAACTATTAATTTAATTAATTATTCTAACTACTTTTGCCTTATGTTATGAAGAAAACCAAACATCAGAGTTGAGTTATAATTTACTTTTAACACTACTCCTACACCTAACTAATGGAGACAAATATAGTGAAAATTCTAGAAACAATCAAATCATGCTTCAATAGCATATTGTCAATTAAGACTTTATAAACATGCAAGGATTTATAAGCCAAAGCGTTAATAAAATCATAGCATCCTCTCCTCCTGAGCTCAGTTAATCTCTTATTAAATTCCAACCTTTTCATCTATTTTCTATACTTAGGGCTTAAAAAACTCTCCACCATTAACAGCCTCTAATAGAACAACCTCGTCACTACCATGCAAGTTATTCTACTAATCCTGCAACCTCTCTAATCAAAATTTTACTCGTTGAAGCTAAAATTCAAATCACAATAACACAATTAAAACTTGGCCAAACCATTAAAGGCATGAAGAGCAAAATTGAACAAACAAAGATGTTGAAATATGAAAACATCTCAAAATTAATCAAAAACAACATCCAACGATTCATTCCACTATGGAATAATTAGATCGACTATGATATTATTTAGAAATAAACGAAAATAGTAAAGGTTAAATTACATTAATAATTTTATTTGATATTTAATGTATCAAATACAATAAATATATATTTTTTTGTAATTTAAATATATCAAATATATCCAATTGTTTTCAACAAAGTTGATCCCTACATGTTCGTATGAACTAGTAAAGAAACCTTATGAACCTACAGATTATAAACTCCAATGATACAAGATTGATTAGTTAAAGTCTAAAATTAATTAATTAAACTCTTTAATTAATCAATTTTCATTAATTAATTATAGGTCACTTCACTGTAGACTCATAGTTGCACTCTTATACACTGTAGAATAAGTTGTGTTCATGGATATAATCATTACATGCAAGATGATTGTTCACGAGTTGTTCGTTAATACAATTGAGTCGTTAAATGTTCATTTTACCCCTGTAATTATATCTTGCACCTTAAGTACCATTGATCCTCTAACGAACAATATGTTTATGATTTAATCATAAAACAAGTTCCTCTCAAGCTAGTGAGAGGGTGGAGTCCCATTGTTCAAGTCTCGAATTAGCACTTTAGAAAACTACTCATCTACTTACCTTATGTGGAAAAGAGCAAATTTTATCTTGTGAAATTAGTTCCTTATTTGGTGAAATCTCCAAAATGATAGGCTTATTAATTTAGCTACTTGAGTCATTCTCACCCATGCAAATCAAAAGGCAAGCCCTCATAGGCAGAAGTTTTTAACACACTCAGGATTGAGATCGAGTTGCATATGTTCATCTTAGGAAATATTAATCTCTTCGATTAACGTATTTATAAAGAGAGATTAAATATTCGGCCGTCTAGTCTTTTACAAACTTTTTGTATAAGATATCCCACTCACATATCTCCACATGAACGATTTGGATCAAGTCATTTGTAATAATTACAAAGTGGGCTATATCAATAGTGTCACCAGGATAAAAACCCCAACCTTATCCATATACTATAGACCATATAAGTTATTTCTTGAACATGATCTACTCATATGTCAACTATATAGGGTCAATATTACATTTAATAACCTTGGGTTGTTACTATAATGGATAATTAATATTGCATATTTAGTAATTAAATTAAATAATTAATTAGTTACGAGGCATTAGGACACAAATCTAAACAAAAGTTACACAAAAAGTCAAATTCCACGCAAAGAAAAGAGGAAATTCTTGAAAGCCATGCATCACTCTTGCTCCCGACATAAAGTCAACAATCCGAAAGCCTTCAAAATTGTGTAGAAATGGAATGGGGATTGTTTTTCTCCCTAAATGGGACTAGAAAAGGATACATTTATGGAAGATCATTGAAAGTATTGAGACACTTTCCATGAATTTTAAAAAATGCCACTTAAAAAATACGTGTGCATCAACCTTTCTTTCCCTTCAATTTTAATAATGTCGAGACAATACGCTGCTCCCTCAGGTCTACCATCTGAATCATCATAAGAACTCTAATTGCTCGAGACCTAAAATATGCAAATAAACGCGTTATGTGTACTATCAATAATATTTATGTTTTCTATATATCAATAATTATCAACACGTACTTTTACTATTAAATATATTGTTAATAACTATGTTAATAGAATAGAAACAATTAAAATACATTTTTATTCTCTAAACTTTAAATGAAGTAACAATTTAGTTTCTGTACTTGAGTTAGTAATGATTTAGTCCGTGTACTTTCTAACTATATTGTAGCAATTTAGTCCTTGAAATTTAATAAGTTACAATTTAGTCCCGGTACGTTTCTCCCAATTATTGTTGTTTATATGCTTATTTGTTATTACATCTATTACCTTATATGCCTTATTATAATAATAATAATAATAATAATAATAATAATAATATATGATAGGACAAGACCTTGGAAAGATTGGTCTTTTTTAAAAAGACAAAATAAATAAAGTAAAGTTGAAAGCTAAGATAAGAAAGAGATAAGATAGAGATAAGATGGAGATAAGATGTTGTTAGCCAAATACTTCAAAAACGAATAATTGAGCAACTTCCCTTTATCTTTAATAATATGGTTTTATTAAAGATACTTTAAGTCTTATTCTTGTCGGCTTAATTATTTATCTGTTCAGAATCTTCTGCGCTACTCTGATTACAGGCCAAAGAGTCGTCTTACACTCCACCACGATAAGACCAAACTAGACACATACCAACGAGCTGACATCACAACAAACCAATAAACTTTGACTTCAAGCTTTAGACTTCTTTGTATTGGCTACTGCTGCTTCAAAATATTTTCTCTTGATTTTTTGTCCACCAGGCAAGTATTTACCGTGGAAACCAAAACCTTTTACAAGGTTTAAACATAAGGTTACAACTAGGGATGAAGATATACATGTACTTTTTTTTTGTAGAAATAAAATTACTTCTTTGTGAAGCATCTCTTATGAACACCATTTATTTCTATGTGAAACAGATTGCTCTGTTAGATTAGAGCCTGCATAGATTGTAAGTTGAGAAATGGATCGTCAAAATCATATTCTGGTTCCTCTTTAGCTTATTCTTCGACTGAAGGAGGAGGAGACGTGCTCAACGATGAATTTGATGATTGTCATATGTGGTTTTCGTTGAAGGTGGCCGTCGTTGGAGGTGGTTGTTAGAGTTTGGCTATGGAAGGTAGCCGACAAACCATATCGCCCACATTGGTTGTTGCCAGAGGTGGTCATCAGAGTTAAGCGCTGAAGTTGGTCATCGACGGTGGCCAGCAGATGGAGTCATTAGAAACATTCGAGGGAAGGAGGGAGAAAAGGAGGGGAAGTTGAGTTCCTCCATTAATGTGGAAACTTCAATAGTGAACATTGTTGAGAAGTTGATGAAGTTTAGTTATTTAACACTAATTTGTTAAATTGGTGGACCTTACATTGAGCTGAGTTAAAAATCCAACTCAACTCAACTAATGTCAATGCCTCAAACACCCCCTAACAGGTTAAGGAATGAGTATTTTGAGATCAGGGCACAAGACATTTTGCTATCTTAAGGTAGTTTTAATTCGGACTTAAACCAAGGGTAACCTCATTCCAGCTACCAAGTATGTATGTTCTACGCTTGATGATGTTGGAGATTAAAATTGACAGCACCTTAAAAGTGGTATTGTAAGCTCTAACATATTCCTAATTTTGCTTATGTTAAAATAGTTGAGTTATAGCTTGTGGACTTAGTCAAATTTTTAAATGTTGGAGCCAAATGATGCATGGAAAAAGAAAGAGGCTTGTTTGGGCGTGAAGTGAGAAAGTTTACCTTGGCGGCAAAGATGTGGCTTGGACCTCAACATGTAGGCGTTAAGCTTGAGTGAAGGCTAGCCGAGTGTAGAAGTTGTGCTTGCCTAAGCGACAAGGGTTGTTAAACTTAAAGGAGATGGGCGTTGAGGAAGCCTAACCCAAGTGGGCATTAAGGATCCTAAGTCAAGCGAGCATTGAGAAGAATAAGCATGGAGGCTAGGAAAAGAACCTCTAAAGGAGTGTGTGCTAGGCGTTGAAGGTTGAACTAAGAGGTAGGCCTCCAAGTTCTTGTAATTTTGGGTTAATTATATTTATTAATTAATTAAGGAATAATTAGGTAGCAAGCTAAGGTTAAATTATGAAATTTGGAAGCAAGATGTGGGGAGATTTGGTGTTGCATGAGGCTGTTTTAGAGAAGTATAAATAGACATTGCAAAGACAAGATCGATTTGCGCATTTTACTCTAGCCAAAGGAGAAGTTCTCCGACAAAAATCTTCCAAATTCTATGTAGTTTATGTGTGAGGGCTATCAGAGAAGAATTTCGTTGAAAAAGGTTTGAATTTGAGGAGAAAGTAAGATTATTCAAGTTCTCGGCTGCAATAGAGCAAGGGGTGAAGATTGAAGGATTTTGAGATATTGAGGAGGAATTAAAGGGCCAAATTTGAAAGTAAGTTCATCAAGAGGTTGATTTTAAGGTTTGTGGAAGAAATTAGAATTAAAATTGTTTAAAAATGTTGATTTTGGTTGCTGAAAGTATAGGTTGATTTGTACGGGCTATTGGGTGGCTGCCAGCTAGAGGTTGAAGCAGGCTGGCATGAGGAAGTTGCTCGGTGGCAAGGGCAGACAAAAGAGGATTAGAGGTTATTTATGCGTTTTGCACACATAGGCGAGAAGGTTGAGGCATGCGAGTGGCAAGTAGTCTAACAATAGCGTACGTAGCTAAAGGGGCTAACATTCGATGTCAGGTAGTTGGATGCCCAGCCCTTGCACAAGGTCGATGCCTAGTGAGCCTGCAGGAGTTCGAGGTTGGGTAGTGTGTGCGCGCATCTAAGAGGTTGTGTGGCTCTGTGTGAGTTGCCGCACAGTGCTTGTGTCTAGTCCTATGCCTGTGTCTGTGCAGGTGCATGGGGGAGTTGCCCACAGGGTTGTGCTGTGCAATGCCGTGTGCGTGAGCGACCAATGCTGTGGGAGAGTGCTAGTGTCATGACTAGCCAAGTTGCAAGCCTAGCTACAACTTACATTATTTAAAGAGTTACTCAACCCGATTGGTGTTAGTGAGTTATTTCAAGTGTGAATTTGATCTAAATGACATAAATGGCTTTAGTTAAGAGTTGAGGATATTTAAAGGAAGTCTAACAAACGCAAGTGTACAGGTCAAGTTATAATATAAGACAGTGAAGTCCGAATATCGTTCCACTGAGGATCCAATTGTGAAGGTTTAAGTTACTTAGCTATTCTAGTCTTGAATCAATTTTATTTGAGAATTGAAATTGAAGTTGTGATTTTGAAAATAAAATTAAAAAAGAAAGCAAATAAACAAGAAACACAAGAGTCGAAGAGAGTTATTGTCACACCCCTTCCTAGGTGCCCTCCTAACCCAAAGAAAGTGTGATGACAGCAGACACCGACCCTCTTACGGCATCCACTGCCAACCTTAAGACTTGACTATCACCTGATACATAGTTATGCACAATAATTGAACAACTTATTTAAACTAAGGTTGAGTTATCATGCAAAGATGTTTTCCACTCAAAATATATATTTACATCAGTTTCTCAACAACACCCTTAACCCTCAATATGTACAACTCATGGTTAAGTTCAAATGTTTACAATTCTCAAGATACTAAACACTGGTGATGGGCTCAGACGAGTTTCTGTGTAGGCTAAGCACCCCAGACTCGCTTGCTACGTGGAAAACAGAAAAACAAGGAAAACATGAGCTAGGTTGCCTAATGAGTGACTAGTTTTGTAAAAACTACCCTTAGCTCGAAAACTAATGATAGTAAATAAACATTTTAAACAATACATGTAGAACATCGATTCAAAGTAATACACATTGCAAGATATGCTTAAATAGCATTATCAAATCAAATATGTTCACTCCAGGAACAGATACTCAGAAATTCCGTTTATCTCAAACCATTTTCCTTAATTGAGGAGGAGCGAAGCTCAACGCTACTCAACGTCGAAAATATCATTAGTTGGGGCAGAGTAATCTCGATGCACTCAATGTCTACCATCTCTCTATGCGTACATAAATATCATATTCTGAGTTACCCGAGTACCTTCTCCGAGTCCTTCAGTACTGGGCCCCATATATAAGATTTCGGCCACCCACATGCCTTCTCCGAGTCCTTCAGCATTAGGAACTATTTTCATATCCTATATGCCTTCTTCGAGTCCTTCAGCATTGGGAATCATTTTCATATCTCGACTACCCACATGCCTTCTCCATGTCTTTCAGGATTATGAGTCTTTTCACAAACAATATTCATAATCATCACGTTTAAAAATAAAACGACATAATATAATTCACGAGTTTTAACATTTCAAATCTTCACAAGCTTCAATGCTTTTCATTAAATCATAAACTAAAAACAACATGTTTTTCATATACTCATTAAACAAACAGCATGCTTCAAATGATTTTCTTTATAAAACACATAAGCAACACGTTAAGACTCATAAAAGTATAATCATATAATCACTTTCCAAACATAATCTTTCAACAATGAAACTTGGTTCAAAGTAAACACATTTTAAATACAAATGTCACTCACAACTTGTCCCGGGTCTTTAGTGGGTTATACACCTTACCCAGCTCTTCTCAGCTTGTAATAATACATTTCTTGTGTTAGATTTCCCTAAAATTCCCTTTTACATAACCAGCAAGCTTACACATTTATACTTATTCAATGGTTCAGCACTGAGACCAATTTCCATCAAAATAATCATTAATAAGTGAGATTTCACACACTAGCGAGACTACTAGCGATACCCATCTACCTCAGCTTCTGCCTTCACTTCTATTCTCACTTCTATTCTCACTTCTATCTATTAAAAATCATATTTCCAGCCCAAATTAGAACTTCTTTCCTTCTACAAACTTATAAAGAAATATGTTTTCTAGCTTACCTCAAGATTTCAGAGCTTAACTCTTCTTTTTTCGATAGATATTCCCAATTTACTTCAAGCTGCTCCAAATCACTTGAGGAATCTGTACCAGTCACTTCCACCTAACATTTAACATATTTTCCTTCAAATTCAGCTCAACCACCCATCATAAAAATTGTTAAGAGTTGAGTTAACTTACTAACCTCAAATTCGCATCCCTAAACTTGATCACCATAGCTCGCTATCCTTCAAATACTAGACCTTGCTCAGATTGCACGACGGCAATTAAACCTTCTGTTCCAACTTCAATTACACCATGAAATCGATCAGAATTCTACTCAAATTTGCTCTAGACACCTTCTTCTACCTCTCTACATCGCTCAACTAAGAAATGGAATAGGTTGAAGCTTTTGAATATGCATAAAATGATCAGAAACTTAGCTTTATACACTTAAATGAGCTGCCGACTTACTTCCACTTCCACTTTTATTTTATTTAATTTAATTTTTCGATAAACCAAGTCACTCCTTCATCATACGAACGCAACCTTCTTTGACCTACTTGGGATGCTGGCTTGGACGCATAGCAAACTTGGATGCTAGCTTAGACGCACAGCACCATGCGTCCGCCCTAAAGGCTCTCTTGATTGCAAGCTTCTCCAACGCAACCCTTAGCTAACATCAACCAACGTATGACCACTTTCCCAATGGCCTCAAAAAAACTCATAGCACCAACCATCACCCGCGCTCAACCTCTCGGATGTGTGCCTCAACAAGCCAACAACGCTCATGCTTGGGCTCGGCTACCCAAGGTCTTCATCTATTTTCCAACAATCACCCATGCTCACTGTCATGGACGCATACCTCAACCCAGCCAATGCATAGCCACTCAAGCCAAAGGCTCTTAGCCATCTTTTCTAAATCACCTGCCTACTTTGCTTGCCATCTTCCAAAGATAAAGAGTAGGGCTTACAGTTCTAGGTAATGAATCATTGTTTACTTCATCATGCAATATTCTAAGGTTCATGGATTTTATTACAATTTTTATGCTTAAGTTTGGAAACATAGATCCAAGTTATTTTCTCTAAAAAACAACCTTTTTCTCATGCAATTCAATTGATTACTAATTTCTTGAAATCAATACCAATTACATGGCATTAAGAATAGTCTTTAGCAACTTTCATTGTTAACCTAACTATTTTCATGATAGATTAACAACAATTCTTTGTTATAGATTTAGTTAGATATACAATCTTTCAACTATACATCTAACTTAACATTCAAACATGGCCATTCAACAAGAATTTAAGCACAATAACAAAGAAAAGCATAATCATTACAACAAAACCATAAAGAATCTACAATATCAACATAAGTTCATAAACAATTCATCAAAACCCTAAAACTAAAGAGTTTAGCCACTCATAGCTTGAAGCAACATGTTCATAATAATATAAACAAAGAAATAGTGTAAAGAAAGGAAAACTCTACTGAAAAGAGGCTGTTGATTGAAGAAGCACCGTCAAGATGTACTTGGTCTTCACATCGAAACTCGAACACAGCACCACTACTCTCTCTCGAACTCTTTTATCTCTTCCTTGCAGCTAACTCACTCTTTGGACTCTCTAAGGAACTTTCTCTCAATTCTCTTCTTCTTGTGTCTCTTGGTTTGTAAATTTGTAATTAGTGCTGCTGGAAACCCTCCAATTTATAGAGTTGACCACCCAAAATTCTTTCCAAAAATATAGATTCTTCAAATTAAGAAAGATTGTGCCACGGCATTGACCGACATTGAAAGGTAGTGTCGCCGCAGCACTGTGCGTCATGGAAACCTACCCTCGGCGCCATGTCGCAGCGTCGAGACGGTGGCGCTATGCTAAAGGCAGATGTTGCTCTTGGGAAAAAGCGTCGCGGCAACGCCGTACCAGGGCCGCGGCGCTGCCCTATTATTGGCAGATTCTAATTTTTCTTCTCTTTTTCACTGAATTATGGGTCAGTTTTAATCTTTTGGTTTTCAGTTTTAATTTTCTTTATTTTGACTTGAAAACCACTAGCAAACAAGTGAAATCTAATATAAACTCTCTTAATTTGAGAGAATAGAAAGCATTTTTCAAGCACTTTTCACAAGTCAAGAGGAAGTGTGGAAAGTTTACAACCCATTAGGGACCCAACTAAAAAGTGAGTGACAATGTTTTAAGAATAAATGTTTTGATGTTTTATTTAATGTTTTCTTAAACAAATGTTCTTCCATGACAAGCATGTTTTATATATGATTTATAAGCTATGCTAAGCATGTTTATATAGCTTGAAGTTAAATGTTTATTAAAGAAAATTATCTATGTTTTGGCTAATTATTTATTGAAAGTTTTATCTTAAAAGCATGACTGTAACCTAGAAATGATAAGTGTGGGACCTAATACTAAAGGACAAGGAGAAGGTATATGGGCAGCCCGGTATGTAAAGCCTTTAGGACCCACTTTGGCACACAAGAGGGCTTTGGATAGTGTTTTAGGGTGCTAGCTATTTAGCGAAATTTTTAAGTGCTAGGAGAGTGTTGACGTCGATTGTATTGAGATTACTCTATATCAGCTCAGGATTATTTTCAACGTTAAGAGTATCAAGCTTGCTCTACCTCAACTAAGGTTTAAAGGGTACAAGTTTCTATGTTAAATGATATTTAAGCATATAATGTTTCCATGAATTTTCTAGCTATGATTTTCATATGACCAATTGATAACTCTAAAAAAGGGCTATTTTTATGTCCTTAATTCCCTTTGCTTGTTATGTTTTATATGATTAAATGTCTATTTTTTGTAGGAATTCGAGCAAATCATGCACCTTGAAGTGTTACAGGCCATTTGGGGTTGATTTGGAGTTATCAAAAGTGAAATCGAGCACTCGAAGCTCAATGACACAAAAATTATGAAAATACCCCTGGGGCAAGCGCAGAGCAGAGCGTAGCCGCTCAAAGGCAAAGAACAACTTTGGCGAGAGAGCAACGATGCTCTAAATTTTAACGGAAAAGGCAGGCGTACGGGCACGCGTGAGTGTAGGGCACAGCACACGATGCTCGAGACTTATGCTCTGATTTCTACCTAGAGTGTAGCAACATTCCAGTAGAGCACATCGATGCTCTCCCCAATTTTATCTATAATCTTTTCATTTTTTTTAGGATTTAGAGGTTGGATCTCATGGAGGCCGAGGAGTTCATCAAATTTTCTTCTTCTCCTTCATATTTCTAGCATCTTAACTTAGGATTTTCACTTTATTTGGGTTGTAATCATGCATTGAACACTCTCCCCTCTACTTTCTTTATCTATGAAGATGTTGAGGTAAGTGTTTTCTTTGATAGCAAACCTATGTAATTATTTGAGACTTGTTTTTGCATAAACTTCAATGTTTCTTTGAATCTAATGCATATTTAGATTTATGTTCTTGAATGGATTAACACCAATTTTCTAGAATGTATGTCGAAGCTATCAATTTTTGCTCGCACGTCTCCTTATGTTCGTCCATGCATAAAATTGAAAAGTAGTAAGGGTTATTGTTGTTGGGATTTATGCCCTAAAGCCTCGTAATTGATTAGTTAATTTACTTGTTAATTATGCAATATTAATTTATCCATTAACGAAAAAATCCAAGGTTATTGCATGAAGTCTTACACATGTATGTAGTTGACATACAGATGGATCATGTTCAAGAAATAACCTAAAGGTCAATAGTATATGAATAAGGTTGGGTGCCCTATCCTTGTAACAATATGGATACGACCCACTGTGTAATAGTTACAAATTGTTTGATCCAAACCGTTAATGTAGAGACATGTGACTGGGAGTATCCTATACAAACAGTTTGTATAAGATCGGACCGCGAAGTATTTAATCTCTCTTTGTAAATTCGTAAATTGATGAGATTAATATTTCATAGGATAATCATGTGTGACTCGATCTTAATCCTGAATGACTTATGAACTACTGTCTATGAAGTCAGTCCTTTGATTTTCATGGGTGAGAGTGGCCCGAGTTGCCGACTCAATAAGCCTACCATTTTTGGGATTTAACTAAATGAGGAGCTGGGAACATAAATTCACAAGAAAGAATTCTCTCATTCCCAGATAGGGTAAGTAGATGAGTAGTTTTCTTAAGTGCTGATTTTGAGTCTTGAACAAGGGGCTCCTGTCACAACCCCTCCCAAGTACCCTCTTAACCTAGGAGAAAGTGTGAGGAAAGAAGACACCGACCTTTTTACGACATCTACTATCAACCATATACCTTAACCAACCACCTAATAAGCAGATACGTATACAATAATTAAACATCAATCTTTAACCCAAGTTAAGTTATCTTAAAAATACTGATCTACATTCAACCTTTAATTTACATAAGTTCACTAATCATTGCCCTTGACCCTCTATATGTACAACACAAGTTTAAGGTCAACTATTTATAATGATCTAAATTCACAAAAGCCAATGGTGATAGGCTTAGATGAGTTGCTGTGTAGGCTAAGCACCCCGGACTCTCTCACTACTTGGAAAACAAGAAAAACGTGAGCTAGGTTGCCCGATGAGTGACTTATTTAGTAAAAACTTTCCTTTAACTTGGAAACTAATCAAAACCATAATCAATTAATGACAATAAGTAAATAACATTAGTTCATTCCCATATCCAAGCAAATCATGCTCAAGTAGCGTTGTTATACCATATATGTTCTTTTCCGGAAAGAAACATGAAAATTCAATATATTTCAAAAATATTTTCCTTAGTTGGGGCGGAGTAATCTCGACACACCTAACGTCGAATGTCCTTAGTTGTGTGGTGTAATCTCAACACAACGGCATCTATCATACCTTATGTGCACATAGATATCATATCCTGGGTAACCCAAATACCTTCTCTAGTTCTTTAGTACCGGGTCCTATATACGAGAGTTAGGCCACCCACATACTTTCTTCGAGTCCTTCAGCATTTAGGGCTATCTCTATACTCAGGTTATCTACATGCCTTCTTCGAGTCCTTCAGCACTGGGAATCATGTCTATATCCCGACTACCCACATGCCTTCTCCGAGTTCTTCAGGATTGGGAGCCATTTCTATATCCTAGCTTACCACATGCCTTCTCCGAGTCCTTCAGCATTGGGAGCCGTCTCTAAACATAATTAAAAATAACATGATTTGAAAATAACATAATAAAAATTCACGAGTTTATAACATCTCAAACTTTCACAAATTTCTTAACAATGATCATGCTTTCGTAAAATCATAAATTAACAAATAGCATGCCTTTCGTAAAACTCGGTTACCAACTAGCATGCTTCAAATATTTTCAATGCAAAACCATAATATACATTTACATGGAAACACATGTTTCCTTAAAGCAAACAATCATCATAGCATATTTAAAACCCGTGAAAAGCATAAACATAAGAACATGTTTTCAAGCAAAGAGTGTATCCTCTTGTATCCACCCTATTAAAAATGGGTGTTCATACTGTTAGAAATTTTGTTTTATAATATTTGATTCATATAATTTAAGTAGTTGATAATTGCTATTGTTGTACACATGGTGGTGACTAGTGTTGTATTGAAGAGAAAATTACCTGGTGTAAATCCCTCCATCCCATACTGTGAAATTTATAAGTTTGAGTGGTGTTATGTAAAGTTAGAAAAGTAGAGGGATTAATCATGAGTAGTTATATATGTGTAGTGGGGAGTTTATGGTTACCCAGGCTGTGGGTAGTTACCTAAGTCATCATAGGTAGTTATCCATGTATTGGAAATTGGTAGTTACTCAAGATGTGGGTAGTCACCTAAGTTAGTGGGTAGTGGGTGGTTGCCCGAAATGTGGGCATTGGCCTATATATATCTACCTGATAAACAATTCCTCTACAATGGGACTCTCTCAATCTCTGTGTGCTTATGATTCTAAAGGAATACACACCATCTGTCAGTTCAAGGTTTAATTCAATTAATTAAACAAGTTCTTATTATCATCAAAGGGCGAACTGAAGAATATATGGTATTGGGATAGGAGAACATCGACCAAAAGAATTTCAAATATTCATCATGAATTCATCAAGTGTTCATTATCCCTTTTAAGTATGTATGTTGGTTGATTTAATTATCATATTAAAATCTGTTTGGTGATAATTGCTTCCGCATCTGAGTTCCATTGTTGCTAACATTTGGTATCATAGCCACGTTTAATAAGGATTAAATCACCAATCTAAGTTTATGAGAATTTGGGTATCCTCTCTATTGAAGTTAATTATTTATTTTGATCTCATATAAAATAATTATTATTCTACAAATTATTCCAACGTCGCGGAATCTTGTAGAGGTTCTTTCAATGATGAACCAGAGAAGTATTCAACTATAGCCATAATTTAAATCTTTAATATTTTAGAGAGTGGGTTAGTCACCAGAGTAGCCCACTCGAAGTTCATTAAATGATTTCAATTATTTTTTAAATGTTTATTTTATATAGCATCATAAATGACATTTAAGAATGATAAACATTTATAGTTATTAACATGAAGTTATACGATTACCCAAAGGTAGATCTTACTTGGTTAATAACAATTGAAGTAGGTTATGAACTTTGTTTAATTAATATATAATGTACATCCAAAGATGATTTGCTTATTAAAGTAAACTTAGTGATTAACCTTATATATGTTATATTAATGATTCATGATTGATGGTTGTTGGTTGTGTTTAAATTTAGCCCAAAGGTGAATTTAAATGCAATGTTTTGGTATATGTTATAGTCTAAATTGTGGTTTAAATTCAACACAATTAAAATCTGAGATGTAAATGTTTGCGATGGTTTCTACCATGTCGAATATGACTGCTAGTGGTATCAAGTTTAATGGGCAAAACTATTATGACTGGATCGAATATGTCAAGCTAAATGTTGGGCTTTTGGGACTTGATTTAGCTTTAGTTATGAATGAGCCCATTAAAACCAACTAATACTAGTTCGGAGGTAGACAAGAATTTGTGGGAGAACTGGGAGAGGTCAAATAGGCTTTTGATAAGCTTTTTTAAGCTTAGCATAGTGCCTAATGTTAAGCCTTCCCAACCCAAGACTAAAAAAGTGAGGGAATTTTTTACTAAAATTAAGAAGTGTACTGTGACAGACATTGTGGATAAGTCCGTTGTTGTTGCTCTTATAAATGATTTATTTACAAGAGAGTACACTATAGCTCAGTCAATGGAAGAACAGATTACTAACATGGTGAACGCCTACAACCGGCTTAAAAGGTTGGAAATGGATCTTGGTGCGTGGGCGTTGGTTGAGTTCTTGCTGAAGTCATGTAAGGGTGATGATTTCAAGCAATTTCAGAGAACTTACAACCAAGCTAAGGAAAAGTGGTCTCTTTTAGATATTAAGGTCATGCTCATGCAAGAGGAGGCAAGACAAAGTGAAGACCTTAAGGTCAAACTTCCCGAAGCCAACTTTGCCTATCATGATAATTCAAACGCTGGTTTTAGTGGCAACAAAGCTCCAAGTAAAAAATGGAAGAATAAGGGAAAGCAGTCATTTAAGGTGCATCCCGATAAAGGGCAAGGTGAAATCGAGAACAGCTGCATACATATTGAATAGGATACCTAGTAAAGCAGTTCATCATCTAGGAAGCCTAGTTCAAGACATTTTCACGTGTGGGGCTGTCAAGTTGAAGTGAGGATATATAATCCACCTGAAAAGAAGTTGGACTCCAAGACCATTAGTGGTTATTTCATTGGATATCCGAAAAGGTCAATAGGGTATAGATCTTATTGTCCTAACCATAGTACGAGAATCGTAGAGTCTGGAAATGCTCGATTCATTGAAAATGGCAGAGTCAGTGGGAGTGTGGGAGAGTGAGGTAAAGATAAGAGAGTCATTAATGGATCAAAATCCATCAAGTGATCTATCTCAAGTTCTTGTTCCTATTATTGTAGCATAATTTGTGTGCGACAAGCTTTCTGAAAGAAGAATGAACTTTATATTTTCATCTTTTCAGACTCAGTGTTAAAAGAACAAACGAAAATTTTGTGAACAATGCATCAAATAGAGTTATCCACCTTCGTTCTGACATACCAACTATGGGGTGCATGGAGGCAGCCAACTACGAGCAAGTGTCCTTCTCAACTAAACTTTTATCTAAGTTCGGTTTCCTCACTAGACATTGGAGTTTGTTATTTATTGATTTATCTATGCATCGCTGATTACGATTACCCACCTTCGGTTTGACACACCAACTATGGGATGCATGGAGGCGGCCAACTACGAGCAGGTGTCGTTTTCAACTAAACTTTTAACAAGATAAATGTATTAATCTTGTCAGTGGAGTTTTGCATTTCTAATTTTTTTTATATATATAAATAAGTTCCTTATATTCTTTATCTTTGACAGATCAAACCTCTCCCACCCCAAAATTTGAGAGTAGCAAGGTCCTCATTGCTTAAATTTTAAACAAAGATTATCTTAAAAAATTTCGTAAAAGAGGTTTGAATTGGTAGCTTGCACACATGCAAAGTAGGTTTGCATTTCTAAGGAGTAATATAAAGAGGCATTGAAAGTAATCTAACTTAGAGTGTGCAATGAGTGTGAGCATGATTATCATCATGGTGACTAACTTATCAACGCAAAGATAAAAGTTAGGAATAATTAAATGTACTTAGAATTAAATTAAAACAAGGAGAAACGCAAAGAGGTGAATAGACATTCAATGCAGTGAAGAAATTGTTATTTTATTAATTGCATGTCCCACAAACGCACACTTTGGGAGATAGAAGATAATTATAATGACAATTATAAAGAAGTTACAACTATACCTACACCCCTAAATTTAACTATCCGACTTGTCTTCATCAGGTCTGTGTTGCTGCTCAGGTGCAAGGCATTGCGGCATTGGGAAGACAAGTGGATGTTGTAGGCGTTCAGGAATGTTAGGAGGGGGGATTTTCGGTTGAAAAGAAAATAGCTGATGAATGTAGTTCAAGGTGAAGTGAAACTGTTTCGTCTGCCGACGTGCTAGCATATTCATTGAATGCATCATTGGACGCAAGATTTATTGTTGTAAGTATGCTTGCACTGTCTCCCAATCGAGGTCGAGTTGGTCTTCTTGCCGTTGAGGCTGTGGTTGTGGTTGAGGTCGGCTTGGCTGGAGGTGAGAGGTATATGGAGTTTCGTCAAACACAAGGAATGACGGACGCATAGTAGTCGTGCCAACATCTTCATGGTGTAAGTCATCAACTCTTTGGGAAAATGAAGAAGAGGCAGTTTGGATTGATGGGAAAGTAGATGGTTGAGTTTGCGTTTCTGAAGGAGGTAGATGAGGCGTTGGCTCTCTTGTGGTCAACGAGAGTGGAGGTCAAGGGCTAAAGGACGGGAAAACTCGAACAGTGGTGTCAGGACTTGCCATAGTCTTGCATTTCAGCTTGGATGATTGCCCCTTTTCTTTCCTTTTTGGCGGTTTTGGAAGTGATTCAGCTAGTTGTGTTGGCTGATGGGATCCTTTTGTGGCCTTGGTGGGACCTGGTTGATGTCGTGACCCTCTCATGAACCGACGCAGAGTTCTGTTGGCGATAACACTATTTGCTTATCTGCTCTACGTCTAACACTTCCCTGTCACTTCCGATGGCAGCATTAGCTCATAAGCTCATAATGACCCAAGGGAAAAATAGCTGCCCCCTCGACTTGCTGAAGACACTTTTGATTTGAGTTGCTATTATGCATCCAACGTCCAGATGGATTCCTCGCATAATGCAATATGCTGCCATCACTTGATCCCTTGATACTGTCTTGTCATGCGTTGTTGGGATGAGCCGCTTCTTCACAAAGTATACCCATAAGTGGGCTTTAGGCAAAAGCCAGCTGGTAGGCAGGGTTCGGATGCTTGTGGATACATTCCATTTTGACTTTGGCTTGGTCATGACCTACAAAGCATCTTTCATGTATTCAAGCGTCGTAGCTTCGATGTGCCTGTTGCCCTCTACGTCTGGGTCGTCGCTCAACTGAAATATTGCATTAATTTCCCTTGCGTTAAACGGAACTTCACCTCCTTCCACTACCACCATATCTTCTTCTTCATCAATGCGTCCGTTGTAAAAACTTCAGACTAACGCAGGTTGGATCCAAAATGGACCGGCACAAAAATCCCGTCATCCGTGGTGATCGATAATTTCCATGATGTATGGTGGCAGTGGGGCTTCGTCTGGGAAAAATGTGACCTTCGTCAGTAGGTCAGGGAACAACTTGTGTCTCCCTTTTCCATTCTTCTTCTTTGGTGACACACCCACCACCTTTTCTTTCCCTTTGGCCTTAGCAGAGATTCTGTCTACTGCCTTTTGTTTGCTCTTGGCCACTTCAGCTGGAGCCTCAGTCACTTTTTACTTCCCCTTGCGTTGAATGGGACTACTTGGGAGATTAAGTTGGGTGATTATCTCCTTCTTCTGTTTTTCTTTCTTCTTCTTCTTCTTCTTCAAGGTGCTATCACCTTGCTCTTCTCTCGCATCCTCCCTAATACGATCCTTCCTCGTAGGCGAGTGATGCCTACTTCTCTTCTTTTTCTTTTCGTGCCCCCCCTTTCTTCTTGGCATTTATTCTTGCAGCCAACTCTTCATCTTCTTCTAACTGTAGCTCTCTCTTAAACTCCTCAACTGCCTTTTCTAATCTTTCTTCTTCCCTCATTTCCTCCTCAAATGCCACTGCGGCTTCATCTACTTGAGGATCAGGAAGGCTTTGCGTTTCCAATTCTTCTTCTGGTCGCACTACCCTACGCACCTTTTTGCTGGACAATGCGTCCTTAGCAATTTTCTCTGCTCCTTTTCTCAGGGCTTTGAGCTCTTTTCTCAACTTCGCCCTCTTCTTTGCCATTTTCTCTACGAATCTACTGAAAGACGTAGCAGCAATTGGTGACTTAGGACCGTCTCCTTGCTCTGCATTTTTTGACTCTTCATCCTCGGCAACTTCTTTCGACCCCTGTGATACCCTTCTTTTCTTTCTTATTAATGGTTTACATCCTCGGCAGCTTCTTTCTTCCTCTGTCCTTTTTCTTTTGGCTTCGTTGGCCACCACATACTGCTTGATTGGTCCGTCATTGGAGTCCATGGTTTTCTCCTCAGGATTGATGGATGCAAGGACTGACCCTTGCATTTTAGTAGGCTTGCTTGCGTTCTCCTTGCTGCAAGTGGCAGTCTCCCCCTTATTTCCCTTTTCTGCTGCACCCTCCCGAGTCTCTTTTGGCTGACTCTGGATATCTTTTATTGGCGAGGGTGACTCTCTTCTTGCATCTGATACGCATGCCTCAAGTGGGTCTCGCAAGCCGCTCAGAATATGTGCGTCTCATTCGTTTGGGTAACGTGCAGAATTCACTTTCCCTTCTTCCACTGCTACCTCATTCTCAACACCCCTGCCCACTTCATCAGTGCCTCTTGTGCTGGGTTGTTTTGATGAAGGTAAAGGCTGGTTGACCTCCCCGTCATCCTCCTTAGCCTTTGCGTCTCTCTCCTCTTGGGCAATTCATTTGAGGATATCACCAAAGACATCTCATTCGTCTCTTCGATGAACTTCACTATTGGCATATAGTGTACTGGCTTCATCACGAACCTGTGTTTCAGGGACAGGTCGCTCAGCCTCTAAGTTTTCCCCACTCAGTCTTTGGTTTCCTTCGGTGAAGTTCTCAACTGAGAAATCTTTGAAGTTCTTCATTGGAGGCTTGTAAACGCAAGATGTAACTCGCTTGGCAGAGCTTTTGGGAGGTGCTGGAAAGATTTGGCTTAACGGCTTGACGTTGAGTACTTCCACACAATCCTCAGAATCAGATGTTACTTTGACAATGGAGGGCAGTTGGGTGGAAGAACGGTGGCTGGTTGGATGAATGGGTGAAAGACTGAAGAATAAGGGTTCGGCGGCGGAAGGTAAACCAGTGAGGCAAAAGGCCGTATAGGTCTGGTGTAAATGGGTCGAAAAGAAACAGGAGAAAATGGAGCTCGAGGGTTAGGAAGTACCTCTTGAGCGGGTTTTGGTGCACTCAGAGATGAAGATGATGATGGAGTCGAGTACTGAGTGCCATAAGACGATACAGGTGAAAGATCTCCAGTGAAATCGTTTTGGTTTCGTGAGTCGGAAAGACTAGACATAACCCAAGGTTGAGAGCTTTTGGGAGATTTGGATCGCCGGTGAATTTGAGAAGTGGGAAAATAGAACGAGTTATAAAATCGAGTTGCATTTTAATAGGCGTGAATGACGCAATCAGCATTAAATGTTGATACTCATTACTCGATATCCCACTGATCTAGGAAAATTTCCTTGAGCCTCACACCCAACGTGCGTGATAGGCGGCTGACTGACGCAAACCAAGTACTCAAGTGCTTCTGGAAAAACGCATCGACTTAAAAGACATATGTGTTCCCCAGGTTGCTCTTTCTAAAACGCAGGGAATTCTATTGATAAACACATGACTAATGAACACAGAGTTCTCAGTTCAAAGTATGCGGTTGAAGTTAAATAATTGGTATTAAAAGTCTACACACAATTTCATGCTTATTTAATTTACACTATTCCTAAAACTGAATTCAAAGAATAGAAATAAAAAGGAAGATAAATAAATAAATAAGTAAATAAATGTTGAAAATTACGAATAAAAGAAAGCGAGAGTAAAAGACAACGTCCCTGGAAAATTAGGCGTTCAGTTACCCAAGGACCTTCCAACACAAGCTCAATTATTACACTTGCGTAGATCAATGGAGACTTTATCACTTTCAAGTTCACCAATGCAGTAAGGCTTTACCCTTTGTCCATTGACATTGAAGGAGCTGGTTCCGTCGTCATTTGTTAACTCGGCAGCAACATGCGGAAACACTTCCTTGATTGTAAACGGCCCAGACCAGCGAGATTTCAACTTACTTGGAAACAAATGCAACCTAGAGTTAAATAATAGGACCTGCTGGCCGAAGTAAAGTGTTTTCTTACTGATATTATTGTCATGCCATTTTTTGGTCCTTTCTTTGTACAGCTTTGCATTTTCATATGCTGATAATCTCCACTTGGTCAGTTCATTTAATTGAAGCTTTCTCGCTTCACCTGCCGCGTATTGGTCTAAGTTGAGCTTTTTCATTGCCCACATGGCCTTGTGTTCTAACTCTAGCGGGAGATGGCATGCTTTCGAACACCAACGTATAGGGTGACATGTCGATGGGCGTCTTGAACGCAGTTCTATAAACCCAGAGAGCTTCATCTAGTCTCTCTGTCCAATCTTTCCTCGAAGTGCTTACAACCTTTTCGAGGATAGATTTAATCTTCCAATTTGTTATTTTAGCTTGGTCGTTGGTCTGCGGATGATAAGCTGTTGTGACCCTGCGCGAAACATTAAATTTTGTTAGTAGATTAGCAACGATGCGATTTATGAAATGCATACCTTTGTCATTAATTATAGCACTTGGTGTCCCCAATCATGAAAAGATTTGTTTCTTTAAAAACTTGGACACCATGTTTGCGTCATTCTTCGCATAGGCTATGGCTTCTACCCATTTAAACACGTAGTCGACCGCCACAAATATATATAGGTTACCGCAAGACGGAGGGAAGGGCCCCATAAAGTCGATTCCTCATACATCAAATAATTCAACTTCCAGAATTGAGTTCAAAGGCATTTCGCTTTTGTTGGAAATATTACCCGTCCTTTGACAGCGATCGCAAGCTACTGTGTATGCCCTTGCGTCCTTAAATAATGTTGGCCAGAAGTAGCACCTTTGCAGTTGTCCTCTGCTCCCCGAAATGTCCTCCATAAGGAGCTTCATGGCAGCTTATCAAAATGTTATGCATTTCATATTATGGAACGCACCAACGCAAGATATGATATGGGCCAAGTTTGTATAGATATGGCTCATCCCAGCAATAGAATTTACTCTCGTGTCGGAGCCTCTTCCTTTGTTGAGCATTGAAATCTTCGGGCCATTGGTTACAAACCAAGTATTTCACTATGTCCGCTTACCAAGGTTCCCGTCACTCTGCATTCATAATTTGCTCGTCTGGGAATCTTTCCTCAGTATCACTCCAACTCTCTTGGACTTCTGTATTTTCCAACTGAGATAGGTGGTCTGCAACCTAGTTCTTGGTTCCTTTTCTGTTCTTGATCTCTATATCAAAATTCTGAAGTAACAAAATCTACCAAATGAGTCTTGGCTTGGAATCCTTTTTAGCCACCAAATACTTAATCGCAGAGTGATCAGTATAGATACTCACATTTGATCCTACCAAATAGACCCTAAATTTTTCAACCGCAAAGACTACGGCTAACATTTCTTTCTCAATAGTCGTACAGTTCTCCTGAGCATCATTTATGGTCTTGCTAGCTTAGAAGATTGAATGCATTATTATATCCTTTCTCTGCCTTAGTACTGCTCCTATTGCATAGTTACTTGCGTCACACATCAGTTTGAATGGGAGAGACCAATCTGGTGCAACTAAAATTGGGGTTGAGATCAAGGCTTGCCATAGTGACTCAAACGCATGCTGACATGCGTTATCAAAATTATAATCCTTGTTAGCTTCCAGTAACGCACTCGGTGGTTTTGCAATTTGCGAAAAGCCTCGAATGAATCTTCTATAGAAACCCGGATGGCCAAAGAAGCTTCGCAAAGTTTTAACATTCACCGAGGCTGGCAATTTGGTCCTCGCATCTATCTTAGCTTGATCCACCTCCAATCCAACCTTTCAGATTTTGTGTCCCAACAAAATGCCCTTGTTAACCATGAAAATGACACTTTTCCCAATTAAGCACCAGGTTTGTTTCTTCACATCTCTTTAAAACTCATTCTAGGTTGACCAGACATTCATCATATGATTTCCCAAACACCGAGAAGTCATCCATGAACACCTCTATTGACTGTTCCGAATATTGAGAGAATATTGCCACCATACACCTCTGGAACGTCCCTGGTGCGTTACATAGCCCGAATGGCATGCGTCTGAACACAAATGTACCATATGGGCAAGTGAACGTTGTTTTCTCCTGGTCTTCCAGTGCTATCATAATCTTGTTATACCCGGAATAACCATCAAGGAAACAAAAAAATTCATTTTCTGCTCGCTTATCTAGCATCTGGTCGATGAATGGGAGTGGAAAGTGGTCCTTTTTGGTTGCTGCATTCAGCTTGTAGTAGTCCATGTGGATGCGCCACCCAATGATCGCTCGTGTTGCTATCAGCTCATTCTTACTATTTGTGATCACTGTCATGCCCTTTTTCTTCGGTACACACTGAACTGGGCTTACCTAACTGCTGTCAGAGATTGGATAAATGACCCCTTCGTCGAGCCATTTGATGATTTCCTTCTTCACAACCTCTTTCATTGTTGGGTTAAGTCCGCGTCGCCTTTCTACAGAGCCTTTTTTCCCTTCTTCCAACCGAATCTTATGCATGCAATAGGAAAGGCTAATTCCTCGAATATCCACCAAGGTCCATCCAATAGCTTTTACATGATTTTTCAATATCTGCAGCAAAGCCTTCTAACGGTCTGGACGCGGAGGAGATAATGACTGGCAGCGTGCTTTCCTCCCCTAAGTATGCATACTTGAGATGTGTCGGCAGGGTTTTCAGCTTAAGTATTGGTGGCTCTTCTTACAACAGCTTAGTCTTTGCCGTGGATCGGTTACTTAAGTCTAATTGTTCAAAATTTTTATCAAAGATTACCATAACTTCTTCATCTTTACCATTTTCAGACTCATTGAGGATTGCTTCATCTTCCAACCATGCGTCCGTAGGTCTTGCCTTCTCATAAGTGACATCTTCAATCATCTGACAAGATTGAAAGTCATCAGGGTATTTTAATGCATTAAACACACTATATTTTACTTGTTGATCATTGTATTGTTAGTTCTCCTTCTTGAACGTCGATCAGGACACGTCCAGTAGCTAAGAAAGGCCTTCCCAAGATAATGGGCACCTCTCTGTCAGCTTCATAGTCCAGGATTATGAAGTCAGCTGGGAAGATGAACTTGTCCACTTTGACTAGGATATCCTCGATTGTACCCTCGGGATGCTTTATGAAGCGGTCATGTGACTGTGGTAGGTCTTGCTTCCCCTATACCCAATTTCTTGAATATGGATTGAGGCATTAAGTTAATGCTGGCACCTAAATCGCATAATGCCTGACCTACGTCCATCCCTCCTATTGAGCATGACAATGTAAAACTTCCTAGATCCTTCATTTTTGCAGGAATATTCTTTTTGAACAACGTACTGCATTCTTGTGTTAATGCCACTATCTCAAACTCCCTGAGCCTCATTTTCTTAGATAATATATCCTTAAGAAATTTTACATAACTCGGCATTTGCTCCAGGGCTTCCACCAACGGAATGTTGATGTGAAGTTGTTTAAGAACATCCAGGAATTTTCTAAATTGCCCTTCATCGTTTTTCTTCTTTAGGCGTTGAGGGAATGGTAGCTTTATCTTTATATACAGACGCAGATTCTGCCTGCGTTGCTTTTCTTCTCCTCTCTCTATTTTCCTGCTCTTGTGATTTAATGGAAGATGATGGTTGGTTAGAGTCATTACTCTGCGTTGATTGATCTGTTGGAGAGTTTAGAGGTTGCAAATTTCCCTGCATCCTCTGATATTGCGTTATGGACTGAATAGTCCTTCCACTTCTCAATGTCACCGCTTGACATTGTTCTTTCTCGTTCTCTCTTGGAACTTCAGTTATGCTTGGCAATGCTCCCTGTGGTCAATTTTTTAGCTTACCCGCAATTTGACCCATTTGAACTTCTAAACTCCTAATTGCGATGGCTTGATTCTGGAGCATAGCATCATTTTTGCTAATGTATTCTCGTAACGGAGATTCAATGGAATATGATGATGATACAGGCGCTTGCTGATTCCTTTGTGATTGATGCTGCTGGCCTTGATTACCTTGGTTGAAGACAGGAGGATTTCCTTGCTATGACTGCTGCTCAGCCCCCTACATTTGTTGTTGATTTCCACCCCATTCGAAGTTAGGATTGTCACACTCCCTCCCAGATTATCCTCCATAACCCAAGAGGGGGTGTGAGGACAGCAACTTTCACTACTTTGTGAGGTTCACTGTCCAACTACTAAACACTTAAAGACGGCCCAGACGAGATTCTTGTATAGGCTAAGCATCCCGAACTCGCTCGCTACCTAGAAAAATAGAAAAATAGGAAAGTATGAGCTGAGTTGCCTAGTGAGTGACTAGTTTTGTAAAATTACCTTTGTTTCAAAAATTAATCAAAGTAAAGACATTTAAACACATTGCGTATAAAACACTTGTTCAAGACATATCTATTGTAAATACATGCTTAAATACCCTTGTCAAATCATATATGTTCATTTCAGAAAAAGATAACTCTAGAAATCAAATTATGCTCAAACATAACATTTGTATACAACTCCTGTTAAGCCTTAAGATAAAACATAAACCAGGTCTTTTAAATAAAACAGTCTATAAATGCATCAAATCTTCTTTTGTATTAAAATTTCCCTTAGTCGAGGTGGAGCAAAACTCAGCGCACCTAACGTTGAAAACGAATATTTTCCTTATTCGAGGCGGAGCAAAACTCAATGCACCCAACGTCAAAAATGAATATTTCCCTTAGTCGAGGCGGAGCAAAACTCAACACACCCAACGTCCGCAATCTCTATGTGCACATAGGAATATCTCGGAATGCCTAAGTACCTTCTCCAAGTTCATCAGTACTGGGTCCCTAGGAAACTCAAATGCCTTCTAATGTCCCTTAGCATTGAGCTCCGTTTAAGTCCCAGGGTTGCCCACATGCCTTCTCAATGTCCCTCAGCATTGGGTCCCTTAGAAAACATTTTAGAAATAGGTATGTTTTGCATAAATAGTTCATTGTAAAACCTTTCATGGAAAACAGAGCGTTTCTCAATAAACAACATCTTATAAACATGCTTTTCAACAATGCCTTAAAATCGAGTATAACCAGCCATCGTGCTTATCTTGAAATAAATCATCATAAAATTACATTTAATAAGAAAGTCTGGCTAAACATTTTAAATAAGATCATTTAGAGAAAGAAAAGTGTCACTCACAAAGCTTAATAATTGCTTAAGGGAAGTTCCCTTTTCTTCCTTCTAATTCTGTCTTTTTCCAGCTTCTTGGACGTAAGGTTTGCGAATCTGAAATGCAAAGCAACTAATTTTCCCTTCTGACAGCTCGGTTAGACGCAACCCTGTACCTTGAATGCAAAGCTGATAACTTAAACTCAAGGTGCAGCCTTCCGACAAGCCCTTCTGGCTTCACCCCTTGGATGCACAGATCTATCTTGAACGCAGAGTCTATCTTAAACGCAAGGTTCACCTTGAAGGCAGAGTCTATCTTGAACGCAAGGTTCACCTTGAACGCAGGCAGATAATTTCCTTCTTTTGGCAGTACTGTTGGATGCAAAGCAGATTTAGTTTCCCTAAGTACCAACAACTTGTTGAACGCAAGGTAGCTAGGTCGTTAGGAACACCTCGTCTCTTGGCCGCAGACTACCACTACGGACGTAAGAATTACTCTTTTCAGCCTTCTCTCTCTCCTTTCTCTCAAGAACTCAGACTTACGGATCCTCCTGCTTCGTTTCCCTCAAGGTTCTATTTATAGCTTTAGGATAGAGGGCTTGTCAGCCAACTTCTCCTCTCTTTTCACCACTTGTTTGCCACCTGTCACACTGCATGACACATCCGACATGCAACCTGACACCTTCTCCTTATAAAGTGTTAAGTCTAAAGGAAACCACATAACCTTTATAAACACATCTTATACATTCGACTTATTCCGAGATACGAACCATGCATCCAACTTAGTGCCCCTATACGTCCATTCAACTCTCTTTTTAAGGTTGAGCTTCTTTATTCTCTTTCTTCCTCCTGGCTTTCCTACTTTTGACCAGGTTTCTCCCCCGCATACTACCATGCGCTGTGCCTCAACCGCATACTACCTTGCGTCTGTGCCTCTTATTATGCATCCATCACTTCTTTCCTTATATCCATATCTCAGTTACAAGCCCTTCTCTTGAGTGACAAATGTCCGACTATGCTTGTTCCTCTGTTACTTAGCCAAAATTACCTCAATCCTTCCAGCTTTCATACACTTAACCAAAACCTTACCATGCATCCATAACCCCTTCCTATGCATCCGCAAGCTCTTTCTATGCATCTATAAGTTTCCTAAGTCCAACTCTTAATCACAAGCTCCTCTTCTGGGTGGTAAACGCCCAACTAGGCTTGGTGTTCCGATACTTAGTCAAAACCTCCCTTGTAAGGCACCATCATGCGTCTGTAACCTTTACGTATGCGTCCGTCCCTTTTATCCAACGTTCATGGCCTCCAATTAGTCCTTATGGACTTCGTGGTCACCCTTCTATGCGTCCATGAGGTGTAACACAAGGCTTTGCTTCCAATTCTTCCTTTTTACTTCTCCCATACTTAGGCATTTTCTTAATGATTAATCTAATATGTATCCATATCTTGTTTTCTTCTTTTAGGTTTGCTTTTCACCCCACCAGCACATCCAATACTCGACCTTAGTCTCTTTTGGCTAGCTCATATGTCCACCCTAAGTCAAAGCTGCATCTACATCCTTAACTATCATGGGGCTTCAGCTCTTCAACGCGTAGTAGCTATCTAGCACAAGGTAGCCTTATCAACTCATGGCAACAACCTTCAACGCATAACAACTCCTCCAATCAAAGTAACTCTTTAACCCTTGATGGCCTCACCTATACATGCTATAACATACTCAAAGGCTTCTTGGTCAGCACAATGAACCTTAATAACGCATAGCAAACCTTCAACGCATGATACTCATGCCTTAAGGCTCTCGACCCCTCCTTTCTTCTTTAGCTTGTCATTCTCCAAAACTATTCTCATAGTATGTTAACTTCTAAAGCTAAGTGTGGGCTAGGGGATCACCTCTTCCCTTGAATTCTCATTTTTCTTTTCAACACTTCAATACTAAACCAATTTTCTTCCAAATTAGGGTACCATGCGTTCATACCTCACCATCCATGTGTCCATAATGATGATGTTCCTTCCAAAGATATGTCTAACTCGTAACTAATTCCAAACTATGCCTTCAATTCATCATTCCTTAACTCTTAGTGAAACATCCTCTCTTTTCCTAATGCTATGCGTCCAAACTAGCCTTCTTTATCGCATAATTGTGCTTTCCAAGCCTAGTTGTAATACTTAAAAGATTTCCTAAGTTCTTAGGTCACCTTGTCATCTAAGATTCAAAATCGCCTAACATGGTTTCTTTCAAACTTACCTATGACTTATTCTTAATCCAGAACTCAAGCTGACATAAAAACTTTTCCTCCTTCCCTTCATCTCAACGCATAGAGTTCCTTAATCTGACCAAAATTTAGCAAACTCAACAAGCTTAATTTTCTGTCTTAAAAATTTCTTAACTCCACAGGCTTGTGATCCAAATTCCACTTCTCTTGTCTTACTTCTTTTCTTACAAGCCCTTTAAGTACTTAGGTTCAAGAAGTAGGGTGTTACAATTCCATTCACCTTAGAAAAATTTCGTCCCCGAAATTTAAACAGTATAACGTAATACCAGTTTTGAAAGTGGAAAATGCTTGTTTATTTATTAACATTGCCTATACAGCAACATACAAATATTTACAGCCATTTTCTTTTCCTTCTCCTCTGCTTAGTCATATGGACCTTCGTTGTTCCGTGGACAGTCTTTGCAATGATGTGCAGGCTGTTCACACATATAACAAATATCCTTACTTCCTTTACGATCTCTTTTATGTATTTGCTCACAATTTAGACAGGGATACTCTTTTATTTGCTTTTTAAGTTGATTGCAAAAATCCATGAACATATGGCACTATAGTGGCTTGTATCCCTTCATTCTGCATACATAACTAATAACTTATAGAAATACAAGTTACTATAGTCATTATTTGATTTAATTAGAGTAATTTTGGAGTTGAACGCATGATTTTGGTAGTTAAATGATGAAAAATGTATCAACATGAGTTGGCACTACTTGCAAAAGAAAAATGCCTGAAAAACGATAAGCTTCTGTTCCTAACGCAGGGTTAAGAAGAAAAGAAGTGAGAACAACCAAGTACGAAGAGATGAAGCTGCTGTGAGAACATGTGTCGAGCCTATGCGGTGAGGTCATGCGTTGAAGACCATGCGTCGAAGAAGAAACTCAAGCATGCTCAAGCAGCTGTCATGTCATTATGAAAAAGAGTAGCAACCTATCAAGATCATGGCAGAACAGATAGGCTGACAAATCTGAAAAGTCTATGCAGCATGGGTGAAATTTAATGCAAAGGTGTCAGGTCATCATGATATCAACCTTTTGACGCTTATAAATAGCCCAAAAGCTTCTTAAAGAGGGCGAGACGAGTTCAAGAGGTGAAAGCTCTGCACTATTTCTCTCTCACCATAACCAGCCTCCATTTCGAGCTCTTCTGAGAGAAGGATTCTGAGCATTTTCAGAGTCATCTCCCAGTGAGTGAGAACATTCACCTTATGAAATTTATGTATCAGATAGCGACCATCTCAAGCCTCCATAAAGCAAGACGTTGCCAGTGGCGGCTTGACGCCCTTCATTTCTGTTTTATTTCCATTTTTCTCCTTCTTGCTTATATTTTGTTAATGACATTCGAGAGAATGACTTATTCGCTTAATATGAGTTTGATTGACTATTCTCTTTAATCTATCTTTATACTGAACACCTTACACCATGTTTGAATGAATGAGTTGATGTTAAGAGTTAGTTTTCTTGAGCAATTCTGAGCATATTACATCTTGATTAATGCATATCTTTAGCTTGCATGACTTTGTCTGACAAACACAAGTAGTAAGCATAACTGTCGAGCTTGAGAGAGTGGATAGTTAATCTTTAGCATTTATTAAGACTAGATGAGTTGCAGAGATGTAGTTCATCTTTTGCCAACGCAAACTTACCATGCGTCTTAGAAATAAGATTAATGTGGCGTCGAAACATCAAGAGATGGATTCACAATTACAGTTTGTAGGTATGAAATTGTACTCAGAAGGTTTAGGTAACAACTAACTCTTGCATTAACTCCTATCGCATGGTTCCAATCATTCTCAACGCATGCTATCTGACACTAAATGACATATGACTAACCATCACCGCGTCCACCTCATTATTAGTACTAATAAGAAATTCTTTTCATTCTTAATGTATAGTTTTACACAACAAACAATTGCATATATTACATGTATAGTTCACCGCATAGTCAGGCTTATAATCTCAGCGCCTAGTTATCACAAATCTCTGCGTTCGACCCTGGACTCACTAGGATACCTATAAATACTTATACTTGGGTCTTTATAGGAAAACTTGCTTAATCATGAGCACATTTAGAGTAATTCTCGACGCATCCTTGTACAGAAATGTTAAAATCTATTTTGTGCAACAATCTAAGAAACAACTTAATTCAAATAAGAAATAATAACGAACAATAACACTTGTCTATTCCTTTCAAACATGCTCCCGCATGGTCTTTGCCGCATTGCAAGCACCTAATTGATAGGCGTTTCAGTGTCTGCTTGCCTACCTCGTCTGTCCTCTAACTAGAACCTACTATATTATAATCTTTCTTACTTTAAACTTACAACACATAACTTCCTTTTCCCAAAACCTTAGGCTCTGATACCAACTTGTCACACCTCCTTCCAGATTGTCCTCACACCTCCTCTCGGTTTATGGAGGATAATCTGGGATGGGGTGTGACAAGGACGATTCCTCTAACCCGGATTATACGTTTTACTATATGTGTTATTTTGAACATAGCAGACTAACTGGGGTTCTAAGGACACATATCATACAAGTGCCCCTCACCACACTGCACGCAACTCACAGATGCTATTGGATTTGATGCGTTCGTCGCATTTATCGCAGCAACTGATCCACCTTGATTATTCAAGGCTATAGTCTTCAACAGAGATGTCATGGTTGCCATATGAGTTAAGAGATTGGTGGCAACATCAATTTCAAACATTCCAGCTTGCGTTCGCCTTCTATCGATGGAGCGGGATCCATAACCATCGTCCACCCACACATCAATATTCCTCAAAATTTTGTCGAGAATATCTTTGGCTTGCGTGTAGGTCTTATCCATTAATCCTCCTGCTGTAGAGGCGTCAGCTACTGACTGCGATGGTCTGTTCAATCCTTCATAGAAGATTTTCATCTGCACATAATCAAGAATGCCATTATGCGGACAATTCCTCACCAGCCACTTGAATCGGGTCCAAGCTTCACTTAGAGTCTTCGAGTTCTTCTGCTAAAAGGTGACAATGTCTCGCCTCCTCCTTGCGTTTACCGTCGGAGGGAAATATTTATGCATGAACTTCTCGACCATCTGCTTCCAAGTGGTAATCTCACCTAGTTCGAACGAGTATGCCCATTGTCTTGCCTCATCTCTGAGAGAAAATGGGAATAATGATAGTCTGATGCCATCTTGCGGTACCCGTGCTATGGAGAATGTATTACATATCTCCAAGAAGCTCTTCAAGTGTGCATGTGGGTCTTCTCCCATTGCATCCCAAATTGCCCTGCGGCTTGCAGCATTTGCAGCATCACAGGCTTCATTTCAAATCTTCCATTACCTTTGAAGGTGTCGTAAGATTCCTGGAGAGAAATCATACAAATTCGGCGCCGCATACTCTCGCATAGGCATATTTCTGTTGTGTGCCAACATAAATGGGTTCGTATGCTGTTCTGTGTTTACGTTTTCTCAAACTCCGCCTTGAAGATGGTTTTGTTGTCCAGCCATATTCCTTTATGTGCTTCGGTTAGGCCTTCTTCTTCTGTTTGCCTTGTCTTTCTTCTGAAGGTCCTCTCATTCTTTAGGGTCAATATCAAGTGTTGGATTGCTCCCATCACTCATATACTGTTTGAAGTTTCTGGCAGAGGAGAAACTCGCAATACTCCTTTGGCTGAGGAATTCCTATAACAAAAATAAACCAAGAAAACGATTCAATACAAAAATCCCGGCAACAGCGCCAAAAACTTGTTGACATAAACTTGTTGTTACTGGTTGTTTGTCTTAATAATCTATCAAGTTTTCCTATTCTTCACCCAAGTATAAGCAAAAAATGAGGTTATCTCGGTGAGTCCGAGGTTGAACACAGGGATTATGCAGATTCTAGAATTCGTGGATTATTTGAGTCATGCGTCTAATAGAAGTAAAGAGAGGTGATGCGTTTGACTAACTACAAAGTAGTAAAACTATCCTAAGGTGATTGAATGGGAAGGTATGCGACATAGCAAAATTCAACTAAGTGAATTGTATGAATGGTAAAAATAGGGCTTGGGTTGGTTATCATCTAAAGTCAGAAACACATAGATAGATCTATTTCATACCAGCGACTCTTTTCTTGGTTGTCGTCGCTATGCCTATATGTCTATAATGCATAAGAGAGTGATGGGTGCCAAGGTTATTTCTATGTCTAGATAACACTTCTTAGCCTTGTCAATTGAGTTCCACAATCACTTACTCTCTCGAGCAGTCTGATTATTACTACTTATATCGATTAGCTAGATGGACATAAGCATTAGATTAAAAGTACAATTGACAAGATGAAATAGACAAAAACTAAGGTTCTTATTTAGATGATAACACAACCCATGACCCTTAAGAGAATTATTTGCTCATGGATGGTAAACAGCAAATGGAAAAGGATAAGAAATGAATAGCCATGAAAGATGTATAGATTGATCAACAGAATAAATGTTTCAGATAATACAATTTCTTGTCTATAATCTAAAACACAAGTAAAAAATAGATAGAAAGCATGAAATGGCTTCTCAATGTCTTGAGTTCACCAGTGTGGAAGCGTGATTTCTGCTGTGAAGTGGTCAGGCGGAGGGAAGACTCTTCTCTCTTGAGCTATTTGTCTCCGGTTGTCATCTGGAAAGAACTCTACTGTCACTTAGGAATTCTTCCAAGAGATTCAACAATCTTTTAGCCTTTAGGTTTACCCTTTTATAGATGTTGTGTTGCAATCGCTGGCAAATCTGCATGATTGGAGACTGAATTTCTGCCTTGCGTCCATCTTCCCTAATCGTGTGATTTCCAGTTTAATTTAGATCCCCAACTTTAGCCGTAGATCAAGCATATCAATCTCCCTACAATCTCTCAAGATTCTCGTCTGATTTTTCGCTGCCTTGCGTTTCAAACTGATAACGCGTCCAGAGGTAGCTTGCATTCCTGCGTTAAAGTATGTGTTTTAAATTAAAAAAGCTTCAAAACAACTATCTCCATCAATTTACAAAAGTAAAACGCATAGGAAGATTTATCAATAGAATTTAACTCCAACTACCGCATGATTCTCTATTTAAACTCTATTTTTCTAAAATAAAGACTATAATAACTTGTATTTCTACAAGTTATCACAGGTTTCTCCTCAAAATCCTGCTCCAAATCACATGAATCTTCTCCTTCTCTCTTTCGATTCCAAGCTGAGAAACCAGAAGTTGTTTAGTTTTGGTGGTGAATGAGAGTTAGCAGAGTGATGGGTAGAAATGCTTCTTCATTTTAAACTCGCCCTCCACCACCGACAATGCTTTATTAAATTTCCTTAACTTAATCAAAATTTCCCTTTTTTTTCCTTTCATTTAATAATAATTACACAATAATAATAATTCTAGTAATCATTATAATCCTTAATTGCATCCTTCCACCTTGGTTCAAATAGTGACATCCTTCTTAAGTCTTTTCTATTCTAGTTGACATGTCAAAATAGATTCCAAGCTCGATTTATCTCATAAGTATTTAAAAGTTAACTTACGAAAATATTCTCGGCTTAATCCACAAGTCTATCCTCCTCGGCTTCCTCCACTTCTCCCTTCAATCTAAATAAGAGAATATGAATGAGTCCACAACCTTTACATACGTAAGTTAAGTGCTTAGAAATGAAAGTAGGGTTTACAATTCCTATGTGATTGGAATAGAAATATTTCAAGATAGATCACAAGGAATCTTGGGATTGTCTAAAAAAACTTACATCAACAAAGTTCTAGAAACATTTAAGATGGAATCATGTACACCTAGCCTAGTTCCCATCCAGAAAATGGGACAAATTTAGTCTATCCTAGTGTCCCAAAAATGACTTGGACCATAAAGAAATTGTTAATATTCCTTATGCTTCTTTAATCGGGAGTTTGATGTATGTTTAGACATGTACTAGGCCAGATATAAGCATTGTGCTCGATATGTTGGGTCGTTATCAATTAAATCCCGAACTATTTCATTAGAGAGCTACAAAGAAGGTCTTGAGGTACTTGCAAGGCACTAAAGATCACATGCTGACATATAGAAGAACTAGTATCATTAAGGTTGTTGGTTACTTGGACTCAGACTATGTCGGATGTTCGGATACCCGAAAGTCTACATTTGGTTATTTGTTCCTTCTAACTAATGGAGCTATCTCATGGAAGAGTGGTAAGCAGTTTGTCATTTCTACTTCCACTATAGAAGTTGAATTTGTGGCATGCTTTGAAGCCACAGTTCAATCATTGTGGCTGCGCAATTTTATTGGTGGTCTAGGCATCGTTGGTACCATTTCTAAACTATTGAGGATATATTATGATAATGCAGCAGTTGTATTCTTCTCTAAGAACGATAGATACTCTAAGGGTGCCAAACATATGGATTCAAAGTATCTATCTGTTAAAGAAGAGGTGCAAAATTAAAGAGTTCAAACAGTGCACATTGGCACCAATGATATGATTGCAGATCCATTGACTAAAAGACTAGCTCCTAAGATATTTATTGGCCATGTTAGTGAAATGGGAGTAGTCGCAAAGTCCTTGTATAGTGGATGATTGGTCATGAATGTACGAATTTATGTTTAGCACATTTATGTTCATTTGAAACTCTAGATACCGATGTTTGTTTGGATTTTGCTAGCTTATCTATGAATCATATTTCATCTATGCATGTTTTATTATGATTATAAATATTGGGTCTTATTTTAAGACATTGTGGGATAAGATATTTCGAGTTTTTATCGATCTTATCAAATTATGACTGTTTGAATTGAATTGACTTGTGATACATGGAAAGAGTCAGGACATTTGTCAGGCTCCTGACCACCATGATTCAGTCAGTTTAGTTCTTATGAAGTTGTGACTTGTATATTACATCATTTAAGTGAGCTCAAATTTTGTTAGTATCTTGTATGCTTGTCATATATGAATGAAGTTGGAGATTGTTAGAAATTTTTATTTCTAATATTGATTCATATAATTTAAGTAGTTGATAATTGTCATTGTTGTACACATAGTGATGATTAGTGTAGTATTGAAGAGACAATTATCGGGTGTAAATTCCTCCATCTCATACTGTGAAATTTATAAGTTTAAGTGGTGCTATGTGAAGTTGGAAAAGTAGAGGAATTAATCATGGGTAGTTTATATCTCTGTAGTGGGGAGTTGGTGGTTACCCCGGTTGTGGGTAGTTATCTAAGTCATCATATGTAGTTATCCATGTAGTGGGAAGTTGGAAGTTACCCGAGATGTGGGTAGTTACCTAAGTTAATGGGTAGTGGGTAGTTGCCCGAAATGTGGGTATTGACTTGTATATATCTACCTGATAAACAATTCCTATACGACGAGACTCTCTCAATCTCTGTGGTTTATGATTCCGAAAGAATAACACATCATCTGTTGATTCAAGGTTTAATTTATTGAATTAAACAAGTCCTTATATCATCAAAGGGAGAACTGAAGAATATACGGTATTGGGAGAGGAAAACATCGACCAAAAGGATTTTAGATATTCATCATGGATTCATCAAGTAAGTATTCGTCATCCTTTTTCAATATGTATGTTGGTTGATTTAATTATCCTATTAAAATTCATTTGATGATAATTGTTTCCGCATTTGGATTCCTTTGTTTCTAACAATATCTAATAAAAATGGGCGTTCATACCTCTCGTTCAATCCATGAAAAATACAGTGGAAAATTTCAAATTACTTGAGTTTTATTTTGGTATCAGAGTAAAAAATTATTATTGGAAGAAGAATTTTGAGGAGCTTTGCTGTCATGGCAGCCAACTGAGCCGGAGGATGACATCTTTGAAATGAAATTCATCCTATTATAAGAGTCTAAAGCACTATGGCTCGATTTATTGCATATTTGACACAAAAATCGTCTACTCTGTTGAAAACCTATATTTGTAGAATTATTAAATCCTGAAAACTGACCCAATAAACTGTGTTGGTGCTGAGATTGGCCATTTGCTAATTGGGGCCCACGACCTAAAGAAGGCCCAAAAGTTCATATTTTGGCTGAAATTTGACCGTATAGCAACTTTTAAAGTTGCATTTGGAAGGATGTCAAAACAAAAAATTAATAACATTTATAGCAATGAGCTCTTAGTGCACATGATATAATGTTTTTTTAATTCAATAATGCTATGCCCTTTAGCAGTTTCTAAACAGGGGCACTCACAAAAATACCAGCTGAAAAAAAAAACATTATAAAAATTATAATGACTTTTTAAAATTTATAAATATAGCAAAAAAGAGCAAATTTTCGTTTTTTATTATTACTGGTTAACATATCAGTAGTATGTTTGATATACTTTATATTTGGTATATGAGTTGACTAATACACCAACAACATAAAATATATAAGTTATGCAATTGATATATTAAAATTAAAATGTTATAGTTAAAAATTTATTTAGAATAAATGTTGATTTTGAATAAGTGTCTAACTATCATAACTGATGCACTAATAATTTATATATATATATATATATATATATATATATATATATATATATATATATATATATATATATATATATATATATATATATATATATATATATATATATATATATATATATATATATATATATATATATATATATATATATATATATATATATATATATATATATATATATATATATATATATATATATATATATATATATATATATATATATATATATATATATATATATATATATATATATATATATATATATATATATATATATATATATATATATATATATATATATATATATATATATATATATATATATATATTTTGAAGATATTAATAATCTATATACTTGAAATTTAATTTTAAATGAGTATCGATATATTACTCTATGCCAATATAATACTTAAAATAGAATTAGATCATGAGTATTGATATACTACTCATACACCAGTACAATACTTAAAATGGATTTAGATCATGAGTAATATATTATTGATACACTAAAAATACGCCTGAAATTAACCTTTAATGACTAATGATATACTATTGATACATCTATGTTACAGGTTAAATAAAATTTGAATAAAATTTGAATGAGTGTTGATAAGCCAGTGATACCTAATACAATATTTAAAATGGATTTAGATCATGAGTGATATACTATTGATACACTAAAAATGTATATGAAATGTTATGAAATAAATTCTTAATGACTACTAATCTACTATTAATACATCTATGTTGTAGTCTAAATCAGGTATATCAATTAATTAATATATGATTTGTTATACAATTGATATACTAAATTAAATATAACTTATATACTATCAAAATCATATAAAATTTTTAAAATAAAATAGATTAACTAATATAATTTATATTTAATATATCATTTGACAAACTTAATGCATTTAAATATACCATCAACATCAAAATTGAACTAGTTGAATGAAATAACTCTATTATAATATTAAACAAACAAAAAAAAAATATTTATCATATTTGAACAAATGACGTCAACCAATTAACATAGTTAAGTCATGATATATTAGTTGTATAAATGATATTCTTTAAATAAAATATATTTATTGATTAATATTCCAAATACAAAGTATATCTATTGACTGATATACTAACATATAAAATAATATACCTGTTAATACACAAATGAGTATGAACTCGTAATAATAAAAAAAATCAGGAATTAGGTTAACTTTGTTTTTGCTATATTTTAGAAAACCATTGCTACAGTCTGAAATTTTTTTTGCTACCATTGCAATCTCCGTTCTAAATATGCCCTCGTTGTACAAGTGAGATTTTCTTTAAAGCAGTTGTGTTAACAGATTTAAATCCCACGATTTTCTCCCTCAAATCTGAATTTTAAAATTAAAATTAGAAAATGGGGGAGAATAGCCACCACTATTAACCATCTACCTTATAACTAAATCTTATTAGATTTTAAATTTAAAATTCAGAGAATTTATGCTATCCTGTATGATTTAGGAAAATTATCTAAAATGTCAAAATTGCTAAAAATATTTACAATTAATAGCAAAATAACTAGTATCACAATAGACAAACTACTGTCTATCTTGACACAAATAATAGTCTATTATGATAGATAAGATGCTAAAATTTTGCTATATTTGAAAAGAGGCATATGATTTATTGTTTTGAATTCATATTTATTCCGATTCTTTTCATATACACCGAACAGAGTGAAAATTTAATGGGTTCAAAAGTTGGAGCGGAAGTGCAGGACACTCGAGGAAAATATAGAGATGAATGGAAAGGGTGGCGAAACAATGGGTTAGGTCGAGATTGTGTCTGCAAAGGATCCTAATGAGGCGCTCGGGATAGAGAAGTTGTGACTAAAGTTTGATAGAAGGCACTTAGGGATTGAAGGGGATATTCAACGACAAGATGAAAGGGAGAGGGAAAATTAATGGTGATTAGGGCATGGAAAGAAGTGAGTTTGTAGATTTACTGAAAGTAGAGCAAGATATGAGTTCATACTGTATGCATGGAGAATTGTCATTACCCAGCCTCAATCGTTAAGGAATAGTTTCACATTTTTTTAACATGTACTATATATTGTACACTTACATTCACTCTCAACTCATACCTTCACTTCAATACAAAGTTCATCTTTGCAAAGGTTTCGAAATAAATAAACTTCTAACAAAACAAAGAGGAAAAACAATTACGATAATCTAAGTCAATAATCTAAGTGTTGATCTTTTGCAAGCTCCCTCCTCAGCATCACAAAGGTTATAATGACCGACATCACCTACAAAATCTTACACACTTGTTGTACTGGCAATATACACATAATGCAAAATACACAACAACAACAGTAGTATCAAACACATCATGCTCTTTGATTTATTTCTCCAAATCTTTTGCTCTTTGATTTGAGTGTCATTTTTTTGGTAAAGGAAAATATATTTTATTTTAAAGAAAAAGAAATTATATTGAGTTTTTAAATATAGATCCGTTAATTATTTGTTTCCTTTTTAAATTGGGTTTTTGTTTTTTAAAAGAAAACTAAAGTAAAGAAAGAGAATGGAAAGGATAAATAAAACCCTAGTCTCCCTTTTTCTTTTCTTCTCCCTCTCCATCACGCCTCTTTCTCTCTCTCCGTCCCTCTTTTTGCCATGAAGAGCAACCACGACCAGCCTTCTCTGCGCATCACTTTAGCCTACCAGCAGAATAACACCAACCAACATCCTTCGACGTTACATCAACCACGAACGCTCGACAACTTCAAGTAACACCTAGCAGAACTTATGCACAGCGGCTAAGGACTCAAATCTATGCATCTTCGACCTGGAGAGTGAGGGCGGTGCGACTTTCGATGAGCAAGGGGTAGTAAGCAAAACCAAGCTCTCTCTTTCAGCGGCGTTTTTTTCCTTATCTAGTGAGTTTTGACACGTACCCAATCTGTTTCGACATTGGATTTGATATACCCATTGCTTAACTTCTCCAGATTTATAGGATGTGGCGCATTCAGACACCAGTCGGTTTTTGGTTGTTTAGGTAAGTTTCAATGAGTAAGAATGCTCTAGACTTCGTTTCGAACTAGTTTAGGATTGCTTGGACTTGTTTTAATGCTTGAATTCCCGTATTTGTAGATTTGGAACAGGTACGGAGCCATTCGAACACCTTTCAGCGAGGACTCACATTTGTCTTGGTGAGTTTTAAGCGTTGTGGCTATATTTAGATCCTTTAGACTTCAAATTAGGTATTGTAATTTGGTTTAAAATTTGTGAGTGTCCTCTAATTGTAGTTTAGACTTGTTTAAGAGTGTTCAAATTGGGGTTCAAAGTTATTGGAGGTAGTTTTAGAATTTGAAAACACTTCTTTTTCCATTTTTAAAATTTTTTTTCGAGTCTTTTATTGATATGGGTTCAAAAAACGAAAGTTATTTTTGGGGAGAACCAAAAGGCAGTTTAGCTTCCATTCCCCAAGTTAGGCTAATAGATAATTGAGCATGTCTTGGCGTTGTTAGGATCTCATATAGTCCTTTATGGTCCTTAAATGGAGTAAGCATTACACAATCCCCAAGATCATTTTTTTTTTCTTTTTTAAAAAGAGAATAGATTTTCTATTTTAACTTGTCTCATGCACGATTTTGAATGAGAGAAATAAGTGAGAAATCCTCTCCCCCTCTTATTAAGACTACAAAATGTTTTTGTAAATTATGAGTTTCGAACAAGGTTTCAAATGAAGTTCTACCCTCGGAACTTGAATTTTATTATTTCATGAGTCTTTTGAATAATTTAGGAGCGGTTGTGAAATACTTAAGTAAGTAGAATTCTACCGTTTGGGTATGTTTGCTTGTGTGCGAGCATGTTGCATGTTTTATTTGTATTTTATATAATTATGACTCATGTTGTTATGAACTTGTGAATTGTTCTAAGATGATTGGGTGTGCATGAATGCTCCATGTGTTGATTTTAATATGTGAGACACGCTGAAATGATATTATATGACCTGAGTGATATAAGTATGTGGTGGAATTGTTTGAACATATGTATGGTTAATGTTGCAGAGCATGCTATTAATATGTGGTTTTTCATAGAGCATGTTTAAGGGAACATCAAGGCCTTAAGGACAAACAGTCAAGGGTTGGTATGATGGGTCCTAGGACAAACATTGAAGCCTTAGATGAACATAGTAAAGAATCAGTGTGTTATAAAGTCATCGAGGTCTTGGTCGTATTTTTGTCCATGATCAAGCGCCCTAAGTGCAGCAGCAAATGTTACAATGTGTACTTGACTTTCATTTTATTTTACAGCATTTTCATCTTTTTAGTTAAACTAAATCTAATTTGACTTGGTCTTTTTGAATTAATTAGTTATTATTCATGAGTATTCTTGTCTTCTAATATTTTATAATTTATGAGTTTTTAATTTTTATAGGGTATTTTCGTCTTTTAACAATTAGTAATAAATAAGCATGAAAACCATTTTTCCATTTTCCTAATTTTGAAACTTTTTTGCTATTTTTCAAAATGAATCTTTAAAATTTGCTATTTCTCTTGTCAACCCTTAAAATATTAGGGTTTGGTGGATAGCGCCTATTGTTTCATCCTCTTCCTTGTGACCCATGACCGCCTGCTGTACACGAAGATCCACACCTGGTGCTGTGACCAAACTGCTGGAAAGCAACCATTGTTGTTGGTGATGGTTCAGCTGCAAATTGAAGAGCTCCGATTGTCTTGGCTTTAGCATAGAGGAGCACTTTGAGGTCTGCAAGAGAAAGCATGGTTGTCTCGCATTCCGATGATGGTGTGAAATGTGTTAAACTCTACAAGTAAGTCGTTTAGTATATCCAAGAGAGTCTCCTCATCGTTGATTTTGGACGCCGATAGCAGCAAGTCGATCAACCAACACTTTAACATTTTGGAAATATTGTTTGATGCTCTCTGTGCCCTCTTTCTTGACTGTGTAAAGGTTAGATCTGAGTTCTAAGACACTAGATCAGGTTTCGAAAGAATACCTAGTCTCAAGACTTAGCCAAAGTTTTATGTAAATGAAGGTTATCACTACAAGAAATTTGTCCTTTCTCGACAACCAAAACCATTGGGAAAAGCCAAAAAAATCGTTAGAAAAGCCTTTGTCGACGATTTTCTTACCGTTGGGATAGCCTTATCCAGAAAATCTTTTTCTGACGCAAAAAAGTCATTCCGTCGGGAATAAAATGATTCCAGACGCTCGTAAGGTAGTATCGAGAGAAGTGACTTCTCCCGATGCCAAAAGATTGATTTATGGTGTAACAAAAAAAAAAAAAAAAAACTTCTCCCGGCACCACCTTATGGGTGTCGGGAGAAATAAATGTTTGGACGCAAGCCAAACATATTTTAGTGTCGGGCGAAGTGATTTCTCCTGACGCTAAAATTTGGTTGCACATTTGGAGAAGTTATTTCTCTTGACACGCTCATAAGTTTGCGTCGCAAGAAATCACTTCTCCCGATACTAAAATGTGTTTGGGTGTCAGGAGAGGTTAATCTTTCCCAACAAAATTTGAGTGTGGCGTCCAGTAAAAATACTACCAAATGTTATGAATGTTATTTTTCCCGAAGCCGCCTTTAAATTTGGCATCAGGAGAGGTATTTTTTTTATATTAAATTTTTATTATTTATTAAATATCAAACCTATTTAAAATTTATTAGATATCAAATCTGTTTAAATTCAACATCTAATTAATTTTATCTTAAAAATTACATAATTAAAAAATAAACACCAAAATGACATTTAAGATTATCTTCAACATTACATATTATCTTTATCATAAACATTACATAGTATCTATAAAACATTAATACCAAAATAAAATGACAGATCTACAAAATACAAATTTACAACCTAAACTTTGCTTTTTCGAGAGATCCATCTTAAAGCTAATGTTTCGAGCTACCTACAAAGTACAAACTTAAATATTATAAATTTGTCCATACACTAATATCAACAATGATATAAAACTTACACATAATTATGCATTTATTCATATACTAATCTCATATTCAATATAAAACTTAAACTTAAATTTAGTAACTTAAAGTGAGAGCGAGAGAGAGAGCGAGGGAGTTGGTTGCATCGAAGTTTCGCTCTTATCGCTCTCTCTCTCGCCCTCGCTTTCACTCTCGCTTCCTTTCCTCACTCACAATCACCCTTATCTCTCTCACTCTCTCTCTCGCTTCCTTTCATCACTCACAATTACTTATCTCTCTCTCTCTCGCTCTCGCTCACTGGAGTTGGTCGTATCAAAGTAATTGACACCTGAAGAAGAATGTTGAGGAAATTTATGTAACGGGTAACAGTACAAGACCAAATAAACATCAATTCAACCTGGGGGACTAAAAGTGCATTTTGCCCTAAGCATAACTATGCACTTACTCTTATACAAACTTTAAAACTAGATGCTCAACCTAAGAAAATTCAAATGCACTTTAGTCAATCTCTCCTCCACCTCACACACACATATGCACACACTTTAATCCCAAAATCATTATAACTTATAAATTGCTCAAACATACTTAAACTCAATGTATGAATCTATATACCAATTTCAAACTCAATATAAAACGTAACTTCAACTCAACCTCAAATATAACTATGCATTGACTCCTATGCCAACTTTAAACTCAATAATAACACGCAATTTCAAGGTAGATCTACATATTTTTTTTAAAAAAAAAAGACTATACTCTTTGAAGCAAAATTAAATGGGAAAGAGAAAGTTGTTGGCTTTTTGGTCCTTAATCTCAAATTAATTAATTTTAATTGATTGATTAATTAGTGTTTTGATGATAACAAATCTGATTTTATTTATTAGCCATTTGAGTATTTTGAGGTGTCTATTGTGTGGAGCTTAGAACGGTTTCAATACAATTTGAATCAAGAGTTCAAATGAAGAAGATATGGCCAAAACAAGCTTAATGGAAAAATCCCGAGCTGATGACGTGGTAGATTTTTTAATCAAAGTGGACAAATTGAAAGGTGTCACTTGGAGCAATGGAGAAGCGACAATTGGTGGATTTTTTATTTTTATATTGATGTTAAAAAGAAAATGATTTTAAAAAGAAAATGAATTTAAAAAGAAGATGAATTTAATATTATTATATATGTTTGTGTCTAACGGCTAGTTGTTTTTTTAAAAAGATTAATTTAATATTATTATACGTTTGTGTCTAACTGCTAGTTGAGTTCAAACCTCCACCATCCAATTTTTTTTTACAAAGATCTAATGGTCCAAATTAATTTGGTTTTCACTCACTTTCATTTCTTTTTAAACACTTCATCTTTGAAAAAGGTCACCATCGTTGCTCTCTCTCCTTTTTCAAATTTCTTTGTTTTCATCTTATTCTAGAGAGATACTTTCATTGTATTGTGATGATTGAGTATTGTGAGTTCAAATTTGTACATCTACTCTTTTTAGAGAGTTTTAGTGTGTGATTTAAAGCTTCAAGAATATTGTAATGGTTGGATTCTAACCTGTGGAAAGGATGAGGTTTGCTCTTGAACCCAAAAAAATGAGCAAGGTAGTGGTTCAGCTTTCATCCGTGGAAAGAGTCAAAGGAGATTTTTTAATCGAAATCCCAAGAGGCGCTTGGAAAAGTGGATGTAGGCCGAGTTTGACTGAACCACTATAAACATCACGGTGTCTCAATTAATTTTGCATTCAAATTTTAATAGCATGTTATAGATTACTATCCTTCTTTGTTGAGATTGATTGAATCCTGTGTTTTATATATTTTTATCAATCTTGATATTTAGCATCAATTAAGGTTTTTATTAATTTAATTCAAAAACTAATTCAATTAGTTTAATTTGAGCATATTTATGAATAAGTTTAATTAAACCCTATTCACCCCCTCTAGGGTTGCCATAACGATCCAACAATTGGTATCAGAGCAAGGTTGCTCATCTTGAAATTTTATTTTCTTGATAAACTTTATTGTTAGAGCATTATGGCAAACCTAGTGGCAAGTGAAATTATTGAAGGTAAATCTACTTCTAGACCTCCTTTCTTTGATGATTCAAATTATGCATATTGGAAAGCTAAAATGAAAATCTATTTGCAATCTATTGACTATAACTTATGATTAATTGTTACTAAAGGTCCATATATTCGCATGCAAAAGGTTGATAATGTTGATAAGCCTAAATTAGAAGAAGAGTATGATGAAAATGAAATGAAAAAGTGTTATTTAAATGCTAAGGCTATAAATTGCATGTATTGTGCTTTGAGCAAAGATGAATTTAATAGAATATTTATGTGTTCTTCCGCTCGAGAAATTTGGAATACTCTTGAAATTACTCATGAAGGAACAAATCAAGTTAAAGAGTCCAAAATTAGCATGCTTGTTCATAATTATGAATTGTTTAAGATGGATGCTAATGAGTCTAGAACGGATATGTTTACTAGATTTACTAACATCATAAATGCTTTGAAGGGCCTTGGTAAAGTCTATACAACTTCCGAAAATGTTCGAAAAATTATGAGGTCTCTACCTAAACTTAGGAAGCAAAGGTGACGGCGATCCAAGATGCAAAGGATCTCACTAAACTTCCATTGGAGGAACTCATTGGTTCACTCTGACCCATGAGATCACTATGAAGGAGCACTTGTAGGATGAGTCCAAAAAGAAGAAGAGTATTGCATTAAAGACTATCTCCTTCGAAGTTGACTCCGAAGATGAGGATGCCCTTGATGAAGATGACATTGCCTATTTTTCACGTAAGTACAAAAATTTCATTAAGAGGAAGAAGCAATTCAAGAAACACCTATCAACTGAAAGAGAGTCAAAAGGTGAGAAGAGCAAAATGCATGAGGTGATTTATTATGAATGCAAAAAGCCGGGTCATATAAGAACGGATTGTCCTCTCATCAAATCATCTAAGAAATCCAAGAAGAAGGCAATGAAGGCTACTTGGAATGATAGTAGTGAAAGTGAAAGTGGAAGTGATGTTGAAGAAGTGGCACGCATTTGCCTCATGGCTCATAGTGACAAAGATGATGTACTTGATGATGAGGTAAATCTAGAACCCTCTTTTTATGATGAATTGTTTGAAACTTTTGAGAGTACTGTTGTTGTTGGTTTTTTAGTTTGTTTGTTTTCTATTTTCGATTTACATTTGAGTTTCATAGCGTGATGCATAAAAATGGATGTTATCGTTTTCTGTACAAAGATGCGTCGAGAATTACTCATGTATGATAATAATTAAGCAAGTTTTCCTATAAGAAGTCCAAGTATAAGCTCTTATAGGTTTCTTGGTGAGTCCAGGGTCGAACGCAGGGATTTGTAATAACTAGGCATGCTTGACTATGCGATGGACTATACAAGTAATATGTGAAAGATTTGTATGTATCTATAACTATACATAAAGAATGAATAAAATTTCCTACAACTAACAATGAGGTGGACGCGGCGATGGTTTGTCAAATGTCATTTAGTGTTAGATAGCATGCGTTGAGAATGAATGGAACCATGCGATAAAGGTAGAGTTAACGCAGAAGCTAGTTGTTACTTAAGCCTATCTAAGTACATACCTACAAACTGAGTTTGTGAATCCATCTTTCGATGTTTCAATGCCACATTAATCTTATCTCTAAGACGCATGGTAAGTCTGCGTTGGCAAAAGATGAACTAGATATCTGCACTTCATCTAGTCTTGATAAATGCTAAAGATTAACCATCTACTCTCTCAAGCTAAACAGTCGTGCTTACTACATTTGTTTGTCAGACAAAGCTATGCAAGCTAATGATATGCATTAATCAAGATGTAACATACTTCATATTGATTAAGAAAAACTAACTCTAACATCTAACTCATTTAGCATTCAAACAACATGGTGTAAGATATTTACTCTCCTCAACGCATGGTATCGACGCATGGTCTCAACGCATAGTTTTGACGCATGGGTTTCCGTTTGATCTCGTAGCAGCTTCGTCTCTAGTCGGGTTATTTGGGTTTCTTTTCTTTTTAATCCTGTGTTAAGAACAGAAAAGCTTATAATTTTTCAGGTATTTTGTTTTGTAAATAGTGCCAACGCATGGTGATACATTTTACATAATTCAACTACCAAAATCATGTGTTTAGCTCTAAAGTTACTCTAATTAATTCAAATAGTGACTATAATAACTTGTATTTCTACAAGTTATCAAGTATGCAAAATGATTTAGAAAAACTTAGCTCTAAATATGTTGTGCTTAAAAAAAAATACAATGCATTGTCTAGTAAAATAAGTCTTTACTTGACAAAATTGTTTGTTTTAAAGATAATGAGCATGTTGTGCAAATTGATGAAAGGAAGGTCTCTTGTGATAAGCATGCTTGTGTTTTTGATGAGAAAAATGTTTTGCTTGATAAAGTTAGATTTCTTAAGCATGATAGTTGGAGAAAGATAATTTGTTTAAATTGCTTAAGGAAAAAGAATTAAATGCTTTACAAGAACTTGATAAAGCTAAAGAGTCCATTAAAAAGTTGACAATAGGTGCTCAAAGGTTGGACAAAATAATTGAAGTAGGCAAGCTTTATGGTGATAAGAGAGGATTAGGCTATATTGATGAATGCTGTACTCCAAGTTCTGAAACTATATTTGTTAAAGCATCTTCTATTGTGCCTAATATGCCTAATGTTGTGTCCAATAATGCTAAATCTAGTTCTGCGCCTATACGTCATAATTGTGGTGTTGAAGGTCATATTAGACCTAAGTGCTTTAAATTGAAGTATGCGCATAATATTTCTTCAAGAAGAAATTTTTCTCAAAGAGCAAAGTTCTACGATGCTCCAAAAGAGAATTTCTCCAAGAAAAGTAAAGTGCACAAATTTATCTTGAAAGATAGATCATTGCATAATCTTTTTTGTTTTTCTTGTGGCATGTATGGACATCAAGCTTATTCTTGTTACTTGTCTAGATCCAATGCTTTTAATGCAAATGCAAAAATGAAATGGATCCCAAAGTTTGTAAATGCTAACACTCTTGGACCCAAGCAAGTATGGGTACCAAAGAATCAAACTTGAAACTTTTCTCTGTAGGTTTGTTTGAAAGCCTCCAAGAAAAATAGATGGTACTTGGATAGTGGTTGCTCAAGGCACATGACCGGAGACCGATTCAAGTTTATTTCTTTCTAGAAAGGTTGGAGGCATGGTAACCTTTGGTGACAACAAGAAAGGTAAAATAATTGGTAACGGTGATATAGGTAATGAGTCTTCTATTTTTATTGAAAATATGCTTTTAGTTGATGGTTTAAAGCATGATTTACTTATTATTAGTCAATTATGTGATAAAGGATTTAGAATTGTTTTTGATAAAAAGAATTGTATCAATGAAAATGCTAGTGATAGAAAAATCTTGTTCGTTGGAAATAGAGATGGAAATGTATACACTATTGATTTGAATGATTGCCCTATGAGTGACAAATATCTTTTGGCTTTGCATGATGATTCTAGGTTATGGCATAGAAGATTAGGATATGCTAGCATGCACTTAATTTCAAATATTTCCAAGAACTCTTTGGTTAGAGGTCTTCCCAAATTTGAATTTGAAAAGGATAAAGTTTGTGATGCTTGTCAAATGGGTAAGCAAACTAAGTCCTCTTTCAAGTCTAAAAATGTGATCTCTACTACTAGACCCCTACAACTATTACACATGGACTTATTTGGTCCTTCTAGAATTGCTAGCTTTGGAGGGAACTATTATGCATTCCTGATAGTTGATGATTTTTCACGATTTACTTGGGTTTTGATGATAAAACATAAGAACGATGCTTTGAAAAGGTTTATTAGTTTTGCAAAAAGAGGTCAAAATGAAAAATGATTTTTTATTTCTAAAATTAGAAGTGATCATGGAGGAGAATTTGATAATGATGCTTTTAAAGCTTATTGTGAAGAAAATGATTTTTCTCATAATTTTTCCTCTCCAAGAACTCCTCAACAAAATTGTGTAGTTGAAAGGAAAAATTGTACTTTGCAAGAATTTGCTAGGTCAATGTTACATGAGTATGGTTTACCTAAATATTTTCGGGCAAAAGCCGTTAACATCGTTTGCTATGTTTTAAATAGAGTTTTAATTAGACCATCTTTAGATAAAACTCCTTATGAGCTTTGGCATGACAAATTCCAAATATTGGGTATTTCAAAATTTTTGGTTGTAAATGTTTTATTTTGGAAAATAAAGAAAAACTTGGAAAATTTGATTCTAAGTCTGATGTTGGTATCTTCCTTGGATATTCCTATACTAGTAAAGCTTATAGAGTTTTCAATAAGAGAACTTTAGTTATTGAGGAATCTATGCATGTTGTGTTTGATGAATCTTGTCATATTGTTTCTAATGAGTCTATTTATAGTGATGATTTAGAAAAAGACTTTGAAGATTTACTTGTAAGTGAAAAAGGCAAAGAAATTGTTCCAAGTATGGAAGAAGTGAGCATCAATGAAAAGAAGGAAGATGGTTCTTCATCTATGCCCAAAGAATGGAGATATGCTCCATCCCATCCCAAGGATTTGATTCTTGGTGATCTCGAACAAGGTGTGAAAACTTGTTCTTCTCTCAATTTATTTAGTAATCTTGCTTTTGTTTCTCAAGTTGAACCTAAAAGTTTTAAGGATGCCGAATGTGATAAGTTTTGGATTTTAGCTATGCAAGAAGAATTAAATCAATTTGAAAGGAACAATGTTGGGAATTAGACCCTAGGCCTTCTATTGCTTCTATAATTGGGACTAAATGGATTTTTAGAAACAAGATGGATGAACATGAAAATATCATTAGAAATAAAGCTAGACTTGTAGCTCAAGGTTATTGTCAAGAAGAAGGTATAGATTATGAAGAAACTTTTGCGCCGGTTCCTAGATTAGAAGCTATTAGAATGTTGCTTGCTTTTGCCTCTTATAAGAATTTCATTTTGTATCAAATGGATGTGAAAATGATATTTTTAAATGGTTATATTTTCGAGGAAGTTTATGTAGAACAACCTCCGGGCTTTGAAAATTTTGAATTGCTTAGTCATGTTTATAAGTTGAAAAAGGCTCTTTATGGCTTAAAACAAGCTTCACGAGCTTGGTATGATAGGCTTAGTAATTTTCTACTTAAGAATGACTTTAAAATGAGAAAAATTGATACTACTCTCTTTATTAAGGTTAAAGAAAATGATATGCTTATAGTGCAAATATATGTGGATGATATTATTTTTGGTTCTACTAATCAATCTTTGTGTGAAGAATTTTCTAAGTGTGTGCATAGTGAGTTTGAGATGAGTATGATGGGAGAACTTAGTTTCTTCCTTGGGCTCCAAATCGAACAACTCAAGGATGGCATCTTCATAAGTCAAGAAAAATACACAAGGGATTTGCTCAAGAGATTCAAGTTCAATAAAGGTAAAATTGCAAAAACTCCTATGAGCACTACCACTAAGTTTGACAAAGATGAAAAAGGTAAATGTGTGGACATAAAGATTTATCGAAGTATGATTGGATCTTTACTTTATTTGACCGCTAGTAGACCCGATATTATGTTTAGTGTATGTCTTTGTGCTAGATTTCAATCTTGTCCTAAGGAATCACATTTGCATGCCATCAAAAGAATATTTAAATATTTGCTTGGAACTATTGATGTAGGCTTGTGGTATCCTAGAAATGTTGAGTTTAATTTGGTAGGTTATTCCGATGCGGATTTTGCCGGTAGCTTACTTGACCATAAGAGTACTAGTGGGACTTACCAATTTCTTGGTAGTTCCTTAGTATCTTGGTTTAGTAAAAAGCAAAATTCGGTTGCTTTATCTACTACTGAAGCAGAATATATTGCGGTTGCTAGTTGTTGTGCACAAACTCTTTGGATGAAACAAACTCTTTGTGATTTTGGATTAAAATTTGATAGTGTAATCATATTTTGTGACAATACTAGTGCTATTAATTTGACTAAAAATCCTATACATCATTTTAGGACTAAGCATATTGATATTAGACATCATTTTATTAGAGAACATGTGCAAAATGGTCATATTACTCTTGAATTTGTGAGTTCTAATAATCAATTAGCAGATATTTTTACCAAGTCTTTGAATGAAGAAAGTTTTTGCAAAAATAGGCTTGAACTTGGTATCATTCGTTGTGATGCATCTTGATTTCATATCTTACTATATATTATTATAGAATTCATATTTTTAGAGGGAGCTTTTCACTTAACTTATATATGAATTTCAGGTTAAAATGAAATTGATTCCTACATATTGGTTTATTGTTGTGTGTCCCTCTTATGCATATAGTTTATCCTCTTTGGGAGAGTTATGCATATTGTTTATCATTTTAGAGGGAGTAATTATCTTTGAAATAAGTTTTAATTTAAAAAAAAATTGATTGATATTTCTACCCTCAAGTTGATATGTGTTAAATGTCTTTTTGTCCCTTGTTAAGAGGGAGTATTCAATTGATTTTAAAAGGGGGAGAAATCTGTGAAACTGATTTTTATCTTGAGCTTGTTTGATACTCTGTAATGCCTCTTAAATTTACAATGTTGTTTGTTGTATGTCTTTTAGAGGACATGTTGATAGGAGAAGAATTGCAAAATTATGTGTTCATGTTTTTAAGGAAAACTTTCATGTCATTACTTATTTTTCTTAATTGCTCTCTTTGATTGATTCCAAAAAGGGGAGAGGTAATAAGAAAAATGAAAGTATGTTAGTATTGAAAATATCTTTGTTGCTATTGAATTGTGAATTGATGTTATTGAAATATATCATTTGTTTACAAGTGAATAAAATTATGTATGTGTGTTGATTGCGATTTAAGTTCATATTTTATATCGCACAACACTTGGGTTTCATTTTTCTTGAGTTGTATGTCATCATCAAAAAGGGGGAAATTGTTGAATTTTTGGCCCTTAATCTCAAATTAATTAATTTTAATTGATTGATTAATTAGTGTTTTGATGATAACAAACCTGATTTTATTTATTAGCCATTTAAGTGTCTATTTTGGAGCTTGGAACAACGGTTTCAATGCAATTTGAATCACTCAAATCGAAGTTCAAATGAAGAAGATATGGCCAAAACAAGTTTAATGGAAAAATCCCGAGTTGATGACGTGGCAGATTTTTTTAATCAAAGTGGACAAATTGAAAGGTGTCACTTGGAGCAATGGAGAAGCGACAATTGGTGAATTTTTTTATTTTTGGATTGATGTTAAAAAGAAAATGATTTTAAAAAGAAAATGAATTTAAAAAGAAGATGAATTTAATATTATTATATATGTTTGTGTCTAATGGCTAGTTGATTTTTTAAAAAGATTAATTTAATATTATTATGTTTGTGTCTAACTGTTAGTTGAGTTTAAATCTCCACTATTCAATTTTCTTTTACAAAGATCTAATGGTCCAATTTAATTTGGTTTTCACCCACTTTCATTTCTTTTTAAACACTTCATCTTCTCCAAAAAGTTTTCCCAACTTTTACAACTTTACAATCCTCAAAAATTGAAAAAGGTCACCGTCGTTGCTCTCTTTCCAAGCTTTTAAATTTCTTTCTTTTCATCTTATTCTAGAGAGATACTTTCATTGTATTGTGAGAATTGAGTATTGTGAGTTCAAATTTGTACATCTACTATTTTTAGAGAGTTTTAGTGTGTGATTTAAAGCTTCAAGAATATTATAACGGTTGGATCCTAACTCGTGGAAAGGATGGGGTTTGCTCTTGAACTCGAAAAAAGGAGCAAGGTAGTGGTTCAGCTTTCATCCGTGGAAAGAGTCAAAGGAGATTTTTTAATCGAAATCCTAAGAGGCGCTTGGAAAAGTGGATGTAAGCCGAGTTTGACCGAACCACTATAAAAATCACGGTGTCTTCTTCTCCAACTCTTTCTCAACTAATTTTGTATTCAATTTTTAACTTTTCTTGACGAAAAAAAGGGTGGTCGGCGTAGTTACTTTTTCCCAACACTTCAAAAGTCGTCGGGCTTTTTCTGACGGTTTTTCAGACGTCAGGAAAAATTTTATGAAAAAAAGCAAAAATTCTTGTAGTGTATGTGAGAGAAGGTAGATGGGAAAAGGTTGGTGTTGATTAAAGAAATAAGAACCTGATCTCTATAATTCCATTGAAGATAATTAGGATTTGTTTCTCTAGGTTTGATTTGAGGGGCAGTGGTTGTGTTCTTGGAAGTTGGTTGATTTTGGGTACTGTTCACAACAATGGGTTGAGTATTATTTGAGAGAAATTTTGCGACATGGGAGTAGAGTTACCTATGGATTTACTTCCATGAATAGATTGTGCAACTGTGACGAAAACCACGTTTCTAGAGACATTTTAAAATAATTAAAATCACTTTTGTTATTTTTAAAATTATTTAGAAAATATTTTTAATTCTTCGAAATCTATTTTAATAGTATAAAAAATATATTGAAAAGTATAAAATCAACTATTGAAAATTAAATATGAATTTCGAAATGATTTTAAACTTGATAAAAGTTATTTTAACCATTTAAAAATTATTTTGGATTGAATTTAAAATAAAAAATTCTCGTAGATGTGCAAAACATAGAAAACGAAAAATAATTGCAATATACTCTTGTTCTTTTCAATCTCATTAATACTAAATCAGCCTTCATCTTTAGATTATACTTCACCTAAAAGAATCTTCATGAGCGGTATAAAATGCTAGGTTCTTCATTGTAGGTGTAAACGGGCCAGATCGCGTGGCTTTCCTTTAAAATCGACCCGACTCAACTTGATTCAGTTTTGTACGAAAAATCGACTCGAATCGATCCGACTAGTTTCGAGTCGGGTCGAGTTTGACCTAAATTTGTTAGGTATATCATATTGAAAAATAGAAAAAAAAATGGAGAAGGAATGTTATAAAGGAAAATTAGATATCTGAATCTAGACGACGTCTTTCTTCTTCTTGGTCTTCTCTCTTCTTCGAATGGTAAGAATAATATGGATCTCTAAATGGTAATTGTTTTCTTTTTTCAAGGCTGGTAATCTTCTTCTCGTCTTTCTTTCTTACTAGAGAGACATAGATAGTGTCTATTTGGATCTATCGCAGTCTATCACGGATAGAAAGTGAGATTTTGCTATATTTGTAAATAGTTTGATGTTCTTCTATTTTTGATAATGTTCCTAATAATTACTCATGTTTTATGTTTTTCATTTTTCAAAATTGTTTAAAAAATTGTGTAAAAGTTTTAAAAACAACAGAAATGCTGTAAAAGTTATGGATTTAATTAGATTTTCATCCTATTTACCTATTCGGGCTCATTCATCCTTGAATTTAGTTTTTGAATTCTCCATCTCTCTATTTTGAACACTATCAAACTTGGTGTCTACTCCATTCTATCACTATAAATAAGATGTGTATAAATCTTTAGAAACACACCTCTCACCATTGAAAATAAAAGTACTATCTTCTTTATTCTATTTCCTTCTGTGTTGTTATTGTTACTCTGGTTTTTGTTAAGATTCTAGTTTTATTTAAACAAATGTTCTGTTTCTTATTCTTATTTCAATTTTATCCCAATACACAAATGAAAACATTATTTCATGATTGTTGACTTATTATAATTTATAGAAAAAGTTTATCATAAAAATTTCGGATATTTAGTTCTAAAAACTAATTTGATATAATTTTTCTTTTTTTTACATTTTGAACTCAATTAAAATATATATGTTCACGGATTATCAAACCTGTTTCTGTTGACTTTCTATAAAAAAAAAAATAAATAAATAAAATAATAATAATAATAATAATAATAATAAAGAAAATAAGTATATTTTACGTGAATCAAGAACGAAAGCATTATAACTAGTCTCTATCTTTCTCGTTAGAAAAAGTAAGTTGAAAGTTTGGGAATAAAATAAATGTATATATTAATGCCATCATCAACGTTGATGCTCCCCTCATCATTAAACAGTTACTTGATCCTAGATAATCTTTTTGATAAATTACTTGGAATTGACAATGAAAGGTAATAATTAAGAAGCAATTATGAATGTTCTCCGAACCCCAAAAACAAAGTTTAAGAATATTATCTTCTCCAAAATAAGAATATTATGGATATGATATTTCCTAATTTCAAGCTTAACTTTTCACATGCTTCTATGATCTAAATAAATGCGCTTTACTTCTTTTCATTAAATGAAAAGTTAATATTTAATTATCTACTTTTTATATTTATATTTAGTGTTGAAAACAACAATCGTAGCCCACAGTTTGATTTATAATATATCTCAAGTATAGGGATTGATTTTAGGGTAGTAGCAAGGGTAGCGAGCATGTATATATATATATATTTTAAAAATTGTGATTATAGCAAAAAAAAATTTAATTTGTTTTGTTGTCTTCCTTTTATTTATCTCAATTTTACCTACATTGATGCATCGACATGTATCTTTATAATATTTTATATATTTTAAATTTTGTATATCAGTTAATTGGCATATACAATGGTGGATTAAAAAATTTTATATACGGACTATTATATGTACAAATGTATTTTGGAAAAAAGAAATCTATAAAGAAATATAAAAAAAAAAAAGTTATATTTATCATAGAATAACTATTTTAATATATTATAATTGTCTTGAATTTTCATATTTTGAAATCAATCCATGATGATTTTATTATCTAGCCTATAAAATAAATATTTTTCAATATGTATTATAAACAAAATCATTCATTTTTTGATCTCTCATTCGATTATACAATCGAATATTCCCAATATTCATATAGCATTTTTTTTTTTTTTAACGGAACGGCGGTAGTGCTTGTTGTGGGAAGCTAAAACTTACTTTGTATATTTGTCTTATTTTATTTTATATTTGGGTTTTGAAAAAAAAATTCTTTTTTATCTCATTTTATTTGATATTCAGTGATGGGAATTCAACCACTGAACCATTGAATGTACATGAAGGAGCAATTACAAGAAGCAAGGTAAAGAAGATTCAAGAGGCATTCATACTACATCTTCAAAAGCTAGCAAATTCACGAGAAACAACAAATAATTTTGAGCCAAAATTTATATATAATGTTAGTTCAATGAATCAAGAAGAGAATGACAACAAATAATTTTGAGCCAAAATTTATATATAATGTTAGTTCAATGAATCAAGAAGAGAATGACAACAAATAATTTTGAGCCAAAATTTATATATAATGTTAGTTCAATGAGTCAAGAAGAGAATAACATGAATATGACACGGGAAAAATCTTATAGTTTGGAAGATGGCACGTGGACAAAAAAGTATGCAGATTTTGTGAAGAAAATTGTGTCAATTGTGCACTGCATGGGAAAATGTGATGTTAAACCTTGTCAAACGTGCAAATCAATGTTACCGCCTCATATAGGAGTTATTTAAGACAATTTGAAGACTTCCTACATTTTTAGTTTTGCATCTTGACTTATTAATTAGTATGCAATTAAGTTTTTAAGTTTCTAGGTAGAAATTTCTATAATTTACATTTAATAGTGTTGAATGACTTTTGAGTTTTTTGTCATATCCACGACCTTTTAGCCTTTAAAAAGGCTTGTAATCCTCTTCAAAACTTAAACTATTGATATTAAGAACCTTGTACTTATTCAACCTTTTGGTTTTGTCTTTTTCTTTCAAATCTTGCTTTTGATTTGATGTTTAAATCAATTCATTGGATTAGTCTTGATCAAACTAATTCTAGAATCAGTTGTCTTAGGATCTAAGAGTAACCATCATAGATTCTAAGTTTGATCTAAGGTTAGCTTTCTTTATGAGTGTTTGCAAGAATTCTAGAAGGACCTCTAGCTTTGCATCCAATGAACATCAAGGGCGCTTATCATTTGGTATCAGAGCATTTCGTCATCATCCTTGGCTGACTCTAGAGGTGATATATCTTTACCTTGTTTCATTTATTTTTTTATTCTCAATTTGTTTTCCTCGTAGTTCAAAACATACTACAACTTGTATGGGAATCTTGTTAAAATTTTCTCTTGGATCATTTTAGAAAAGAAAAAAATCAATACCAAAAAGAAAAAATCAGCAACAAAAGAAAAAAAATAATAGCAAAAGAAAAAAAATCAAAGATCCGAGGCACATGAAAAGTTCTTGCCATTATCCTTTTACTTTATTCCAATTTTCGAGTTGTTAGTCTTAAGTTTGAGTTACTCTAGTCTTAGTTTGTGAGAATTGATCATTTGAATTTGTTTTCATCAAACTTTTAATAAGATTGTACCTAAATTTAAGCCAACCCTTACATTTTTGGCCTGGTATCAAAAGTCTACCCTTAAGTGATAAACACGAGTGTCCTTGAGTGAAATTGATGAAAAGTGTGGTGAGGTCTGATAACTTGTAGAAATACAAGTTTTTATAGTCTTTTCTTAGAATAATTGAGAGAATTTAATGAATCATGCAACAATCTTGACTTAAAATTGTTGATAAAAATCTTTTTTGCGTTCAACATGTTGAATTGCTTAAGGCGTATTTAATGAAGATAAAATTTATCTGAAACATCTAATCTTTTGCAGATAAATGTCTGAATTGAACGCATGCATCTAACAAGCAATCAAAATTAGAACCAAAGTGTCACACCCCCTCTCGAGCTACCCTTTTTAACTCGAAAAAAGGTGTGATGATAGCATACATCGACCCTTTTTCGACATCTACTATCAACTTAACTCTCCTTAAATCCTTACCAAGCACTTGATAACAAAATTATAACTCACATTCAAGGCATATGCAATAATCTTAAATTTATAATAATATCAATAGAGATTTTACACACCTCCACTCCTTAGACCTCGATAAGTACAATGCTAAGTCTAAGTATAAATAGTTACAATGTTAAAACTAAGTAGCAAATCCAAACGAGTTACACAAGTAGGTTAAGCACCTTGATTCCGCTAGCTACTTGGAAAGTAGAAAAACATTTGAAAACATGAGCTAGGATGCCCAGTGAGTGACAAGTCTAGAAAAACTATGCTTGGCTTAAAAGTTCAATGAAATCATGCTTGAATATCAAATAGTAAGCTTTTGGAAGTTTATAAACATTTGCATATTTTGTAAAGATTTTCCCTTAGTTGAGGAGGAGTAAACTCAAAGCTGCTGAACGTTGAAATCAACCTTAGTCAAGGTGGAATTATCTCAACACACCCAACGTTGAATAATCTAAGCTGTGTGGAGTAATCTCAACACTACATCGTCGAATTTTCCCTCTATGTGCACATAGAAATTATAACCTGGGTTGCCCGTATACCTTCTCTAGTCCTTTAGTACCGGGGTCCTAATATTAAGGCTGCTCATATGCCTTCTCTATCTCCTTTGGCATTGGGGACTATCTATTGTATTTAGGTTGCGTATATTGTAACACCCCATCCCGAGCTATTCTTTGTAACCCAAAAAGAGGCGTGACGACAACAAATATCGACCCTTTTTCGACACCTACTGTCAACTTATACTCTCTCAAAACTTACTATGTACAACGTAGATAGTCAAAACACAATACTGTACTATTTATCAAGCAGAATTTTATTTACACTATTGTTTATCGAATATGTTTTACAAGTGACATAACCTTAGCTTGATACAAGTTTCTACCAAATTTTAATGACCACATTATATCTTGGCAGACCTCGTCTTCGCATAGCAATAGAAACTCTACTGCTACCTAGAAAGAAAAACATAAGAAAAGGATGAGCTTCATGAAGTCGATTGAGTGATCAATAAAACTAGGGTTCATATAACCCTTTAAACATAATAATTATATTAGAATTCACGAGCAAACATATCTATATCAAGCTTATAATCAAATTTACCACTTACGGTTACCCAATTATCTTGCTGGCATTCTCAGCCGAGCAAATCCTTTGGTTAACCTGATAGTTCACATAGCTTAGCCATCCGATTGGTTTATCTGGTGGCTCACCCAGCTCAGCAATTTTCATGTTTCCTATCCCTATGTGCAAATAGCCTTATCTTTGAGGATCAGAAGCTAGACCGTCAACCCTCTAACTATCCTCAAGAGATATTTCTTGCAGGATCAGGAACTAGGTTCCGACACCCCTTGACCATCCCGCAAGGTTTTATTCCCGACACAGACTCAGACACTAGATTTTTCCAATCCTCTAACCATCTTGTGCAGCGTCGAATCCCGATCCTAGTCATGACTGTAGTCATTAATGCCTTCTCAAGGTCCTTCGACATTGGAATATATTCAGGCTGTCCATATGCCTTTTTTATGTCCTTCGACATTGAGGAACCTCTATAGATCCAACAAAGCTCGATATGCTACAAGCTATTTGATAACTTACCATAGCACGCATATTAATAGTATCACAACATCATATAATCATGCTATCAAGTACGTATTCATAAGTGTGCTATTAACACATTCATAAGAGTGTTAATTAAATTCTTTCACAAAATAAATCAACCACTCACAGAGAAAATAGTCTTCAAACTTAGGGTTTCCTCCTCCAACTTGGTTTCCAAACCTCCTAGTTCTCCCTTAGCTTCTGGAATTGCGAAAACAGCAACCAGGAAACCTCTGAAACCCTAAAACAGCTTCTTGGACGTCTAGAACCTTCCTTTGGATGCAGGACCCAATCCTTGGACGCAGAGCATATCAAGTTGGATGCAGGGCATGTAAGCCCTAACTTATAATACTAAGTGTTGGGGCAAGGCAAGTGTAGTGTGGCCATGCGTTGTTAGAGAAAAGTAGCTGAGAGTGGAAGAGTTAAGCATGGGCCAAGACTATGTGTTAATGAAAGCAGAGAAGAGCATTGTTCTTTTGAGTGACCATGCGTTGAAGATGAAATCACGAAGGGTTATGAGCTGAAGTAGTCTCTTGCGTTAGAAGAAGAAGTTGATCATTGGTGGGGAAAGGAATGTCTTGATTTACCATGTGTTGGTAAGGTTGCCATGCTTTAAAGTTTCCATGCGTTGAAGATGGGTTTAGTTGTTTGAGTTGTATGCGTTGGAGGTAGGAGGCGTTGAGGGCACCTTGCGTTGAGGGTGTCTATCTACTGAGGGTGTTGAAAGTAGGCTGTATTGAATGCCTTACTTTGAATTGAGAAAAGGAAAACCCCGCGCGCTAGCCTGCATAAGAGAGTTAAGTCGGCAATATATATAGGTGAGTAGATTGAATATTTTATCATTTTTAGACATTTCGAGAGCTTAAGTCGGTTCCATTTTTCAGACAAACTACAAGAAAAGAAGAAGAAGGTGTTCTTGTGGATTTCGGATAGAAGTCTACTCGTTTTGGTATCGAAATCTAAGCTGGAACAGCACGTTATTTGTGGACTAGCCTCCTTTGCTGCAAGAGCGACGGAAAAGAGGATTTAGAGACAACGCGTAAAGCCGAGTTACCCCAACCGTCAGGAAGAGCCCCCTAGTAGTCAAGTTGCAAGCGTAGTGGTATCCGCTCTTGCCGCAACTAATTCATCTAGGGCAGCTCTCTCAGTTGGTTAGCTAGTGTCATTGGCCTTCGGCTTCTGGCTTTTGGACTAGTCGCTAAGTAGCTTTCGTTTTTAGGGGCGGAACCAGGCATAAGGAGCTTCAATCGCCATAATGACCAGAGCAAGCCAAAGCCAGGCCAACCTACGCCTTTTCCTCACCGTCCCTGCCATCTCACGACTTGGATTCGAACCAATCAAGCTACTTGCCCTCTAGTAGATCGTGAGTGGGTCTGTCATCCTTCTCATTATAGTCCTCCTAAAATCAATAGCATCTCGTTGGAATACATCCTGTCTTTTCACCTTAGTAGTCCTATGCATAGTCAGTACTACCGTAAGAATCTATATCTCTACGAGTTCTCTTTCTTTGACGACGGGGATATGATATCTTCTAAAAAGATCCTGCAAACAAGCCATTCTTTCCTATCGGGAAGTCGAGCCAATGTACTTGTGCTGGCTTGGTGAGTCTCCGATCTCAGACTGGCCTCTCATTTTGCAGTATTCGAATATAGCTACTTTCCTTTCTGGGCCCATTATTTGCCCTGAAAAAGCCGTAGCAAAGGCGATCGGGATCTCTGTTTTTTCAAATTATCCTGAATGAGCAGAGCACCATTGAGAGAAAAAGATGTCAAACGGGGAATAAGAAAGAGAGATGTGAATGATGAAGGAGTTGGGACCGGCTTGGATTCACTTTCACTTATCGAAGTTGAGTGGCTCCATGTCACAGCTATATAGCTTGTCACAACTCAACACTTATTCAATCGGAACTTATCCCCTTACACCGAAGAGAGAGAAGGCTTGATCCACCGACCCCTATTGCAAGGATTCGGCACCTCTACTTGATGCTTAATGCCCGCGCTTCGATAATGCAGATTGCAGTTACCAAAAGTTTCTTTAACCATGTCCGAAAATGGATCAAACCTGGGGACAAAGGCGAATAGGTTAATGGCATTTTTCGGACCCCACCATCGGGGCATAAGTGCCCTCTTGCTACCCATATGCAAGGCGCCGTCTTAGCCTTCCCTGACCTGGATCGCTCCCACACCTGTAGCGTTCGTGATCGGCCTACTCAACTGGGTATCGATCGAAAGGCAGGGCGGCACAGCCCCCAACCAAGGGAGTGGTTACGTCTAGTATGTCCCCCCTTATTCCCGACATGCTATGGTACCCCGAGGTGGGTAGGAGCGGGTCGAGTCCGTATCGCTACGGAGCAACAGCCGCGTCTGGATCTGATCTATCTACTCGGCAATTCATCCGGTGACTTCACGGTCGCCAAAGAAGCCCCAAGAAGCATCAAACATTTCCAATGAGATCCATGGAACAATTCTTAGATAGCAAGCACTAGCTCCCAGTGCGACTTCATAACAAGCAAGAAAAGAGAAGATCGAAAAGAATAAAACGCACGTAGTGGTGATTATAGAGGTTCCTTCTGATCCTAGAAAACATCCGAAAAAACCTGCTACGGAACTACCGAGCAGGGGCAAAAATACAATAAGTAGATGCATAATTTCGAATGTGATCAGACAACCAAAAATCAGACAATGACAAAGCAGCCTGTGATAGATTGATCAACGTTCGAAGAACGCTCGACCGAAGGAATGAGTCACAAGGTGAATTGTAAGCCCCACTCGTCCTAACCTCTCATATGTTGTGGGGATTGGTTGTCAATGTATGTTATGCTATCTCCGCAGAAGTGAAATTTGGATGAACTCAAAAAGATCCTCAGGTATATAAAGAAAGACTCACCCTAAAAAAAAGGCATTCTTTTATCGGTAAGCAAAAGGATCCTTGATTCGGGCAACTTAGGGCCTATTCAGATGCTGCCCCTACCTATGAACTAGAATAGATATTTTTTGTTTCCTACTCACACGAGCCCATATCCTTGCTTTTCGATTAATCTCTAATTCTAATCTTCCTCCCCAATCAGATATTATGGTGCCGGTATAGACCGAAATTCCGTTATGGTCCAATTCTGACCGGTAATAGATACCGGAGTTTTGCAATATTTGACTGATCACAATTCTGTATAGTCCATTTACTATAGAAGTTCCCAGGGAATTCATTAGACGAATATTTCCAATAAAAATTGTTTGTTCTTGCATATCCCTACGGGTTTTCCAAATTAATCCTGCGGATACGTATAATTCAGAAGAATATGTGAGTGATTCATATATAGCATCTCTTTCTTTTAGAAATGGTTCTACCACCACAAATAATTGAAATTCAATTTCTTGATCTGTATCTTCAATTTTTGGAAACTTAGAAAGTTCTTCTGTTAAGCTAGACAGTATCGTATGTTTAGATTGAAACGAATTGAGGAGATCGAGTCTAAGGCTGAAATTTTAAGGTTAGAAAGTTAACTCAATTCTGAACAACTTTTATGAAGGATGTTTGAGTTGAAATGGAATAGAAACATGTAAACTTTTAGTTGGAAGTGACTGATAAGGAAATTCTATGCAATCTGTAGTAGTGCGGAGAAATCTTGCAATATCTGATGAACAAGGACAAGTTAAGCTACGAAAATTTGAGGTAAGCTAGAAAACATATTTCTCTACAAGTTTGTAGAAGGAAAGAAGTTCTAATTTTGGCTGGAAATATGACTTTAAATCGACAGAAGTGAAGATCAAAAGGAAAGGAGGAAACTCTGCTGTCGGGTGTCGCTAGGAAGCTGGTATCCCGGAGAACTGGAGAGTGGGTAGCGAGTCAAATCTCGCTGGTGGTATTGCAGAGCTTTTTATCTCTCAAATCTCGCTGACTCTCGCTAGGTATCGCTCGTCAGGTAGTTCACGCTAGTCTCGCTTATCCTAGTGTCGCTACTAGCGTGTCCCGTTGGTAGTATCGCTAGTAATCTCGCTGGAATGTGAGAATTTCGTTAATAGCCCTGCTTATTAAGTTTACTTTGGATAAATGGGAGGCTCAGTGATGAATCATGATTTGAGTTTAATTATGCAAACTAAATGATCAAGTAAAAGAAGCGTAATGTAAGGAAAAATGTTCATTTCAGGCCAAGAGGAGATAGGAAAGGCGTATAATCCACTCAAGGCCTAGAAAAGAGCTATGAGTGACACTTCTTTTCTTGTTTCAATGATTCCATTGTACATATCGGTTTGGTTTTCTTATTTATTTATGTTTTGCTAAACGATATTGAAAAGTATGTTTATGAAATGTTATTGATTTATGTATTGCCCTGTTTTCTCATGAAAGATTGACCATCAACTGTTTTGTATAAAGTATTGCATTCCTTAAAGGAAAAATGTTTTAGAGGATACTCAGTGCTGAAGGACATGGAGAAGGCACATGAGTTTTCCCAGGACCCAGTACTAAAGGACATGGAGAAGGTATTTGGGCAACCCGCCATTTTCCTATGTGCACATAGAGGTTATATGCTGGTGCGTTGAGTTTTGCTCCGCATCGAGCCTTATTTGTTTTCGACGTTGGGGCGTTGAGTTTTGCTCCATCTCAACTAAGGAGAAGTATTGTAACTGTACTGTTTTACTTACCAATTGTTGAAAAACCATGTATGATTTGATAAGGGCATTTAAACGTGATTTAAATCAATGAAAATGAGATGATTCTATGCTTTACTCATGCTGTCAGAATTTGTTTAAATCCTGATGATTTTCGAACTAAATTAATTTGTTTAAAATTAGTCACTCACTAGGCTGTTAGCTTATGTTTTCAAGTTTTTCTTTCCCCTCCAGGTAGCAAGGACGTTCTTGGTGCTTTGCCTACTCCAACTCGCCCTGCTTAAGCTTTGAGTTTCCAGAAAATTGTCCTGTTTTGAAGAGTTGTATGTATGTAAAACCTTATATAGGTGGCATGTAGACCTAGTTGTACATTTACTGGGAGTTGAAATATGGTTTTGTATAAGGGCTTTATGGAAGAGTTGTATTCTGAATTTTCAATATGTATATAACTTCCTATATGTTATGGTTGAAATGTATTAAGGAGTGATATGTATGTTGTGAATAGTATAGGATAATTGTGTTTTAGTGGATGGTATGCATCACAAAAAGGGTGATGTATGCTGTTCTCACATCGCCTTCCAGGTTATGTAGGCAAATCTGGGAGGGGGTGTGACAGGGCAACACTTTCTTCACCTCACACTGCTCAATTGGATGCAGACTAGCTACCTTGGACACCTGGTGCACCCTATAGACATAGACAGCTCACTGACAGCTAGGGGAACAATACCTTGGATGGAAACCTGTCTTCTTTGGACGCAAGACTCCGCACTTCACCCTTCTTCCTCTCTTTTCTTTAGTAAATTTGGGTGCTTTGTGGTGGTGTGAGAGCTCTCTCTTCCCTTTGATCATATTTATAGAGGTTGGGTGACTTGTTTGGTGATCCCACCTTGCTTCCAAGCTTGACACTTAGTTTCCACATGTCACCATACATGATAAGCACTCTGATAATACCTAAAATGTGTTATCTTCCTCAGCTTAACTCGGGATCGTTGTCCAATTTAATTAGTCAATTATGTTATTTTGTAGGTTTCGAACACTTAACAGGTAGAACATGGTGTTATAATGAATTGGAGCTAAAATGGACCAAAATGGAGTTTCATGGCATCAATCGAGAGAGAGAACTCCAAAATGACCGAAATGCCCCTAAAGTCATGGTGCGACGATGCTGCCTAGGGGCAGCTGCGACGCTTTTTCCCGAAAACAATTCAGCTGGTGTGAAGTAATAGCGTCGCGGCCCTCCAAAGTTGGCGCTACTGCCGGGGAGCCAAGGAATTTCTCTTTTGGGGAGTTTTCAATTCCTTATCGTTCTTTAATTTTTCCTCTTTTATATGACCCAATCCTTCTAGGATCAAAATTTTCTGTTGTATTTTGTAGATACAGGCAGAAAGGAAGCTAGAGAGTGAAGAGCTTATTAGAAAACTCCAGTGCAGAAGGCACATTCGAAGTGTTTTTAGAAGAAGAAGAAGAAGCATTGTTGGCGCACCTGGAAGAGTGCACACTACGGGATCTTTTAGCCCCGAACGTGGATCGACAACCCCTCTGCATTATCTATTTAGCCACCACAGGTAATTTTGAATTAAAGTCAGGCTTAATTCACTTACTTCCTTCCTTTTTTGGACGTGCAGATGAAGACCCTCATAAGCATCTAAAAAAGTTCATCATCGTGTGCGAAGGGATGAGGCCCCATGGTGTGACTGAGGAGCAAATCAACCTCAGAGCCTTCCTCTTCTCCTTGAAGGACAACGCCAAAGATTGACTTTATTTCCTTCCTCCTGGTTCTGTGACCACTTGGAAGGAGATGCAGAGTCAATTCATGGGAAAATTCTTCCCTACGTCACATGCCTGCGCATAAGGAAGAAGATTTATGGGATCTCTCAGACGGTGGGCGAGACGCTATTTGAGTATTGGGAGCAATTCAAGTGCCTGTGTGCTAGCTTTCCCAACCACCAAATTTCAGATCGCTGTTGATCCATTACTTCTATGAAGGGCTCATCCCTAGTGATTAAAGTACCATTGATGTAGCCAGTGGTGGGGCATTGGTCAATAAGACTCCCACGGAGGCTAGGGCACTCATCTTCACCATGTAGAGAATGCACAGCAGTTCAGGACACGAGCTCCCGACAATATCACATCTTCACGAGAGGTAAGTGAGATTAAAGCTGAGTTATGTGAACTCTCTTTTTTGGTGAAGCAGGTCTTTGCTGCCAAACAGTTAACTGTAAGCACTGGCTTATAATGCTAAGTGTTGGGACAAGGCAAGTGAAATTGTGGCCATGCGTTGTTAGAGAAAAGTAGCGGAGAGTGAAAGAGTTAAGCATGGGCCAAGACTATGCGTTGGTGAAAACAAAGAAGAGTATTGTTCTTTTGAGTGACCATACGTTGAAGGTGAAAATCATGAAGAGTTATGAGTGAAGCTGTCACTTGTGTTGGAAGAGGAATTTATCATTGGCGGGGAAGGAAGTGTTCTGAACAACTATGCGTTGGTGAGGTTGCATGCGTTAAGGTCTCCATGTGTTGGAGACGGACATAACTGATTGAGTTGTATGCGTTGAAGGTAAGAGGAGTTGAGGACACCATGCGTTGAGGGTGGCTGTCTGCTAAGGGCATTGATGGTGGGCTGCGTTGAACGCCTTACCTTGAATTGAGAAGGGAAACCCCGTACGCCACCCTGCATAAGAGAGTTAAGTCAGCAGTATATATAGGTGAGTAAATTGAATATTTTATCATTTTTAGCATTTTTGAGAGCTTAAGTCGGTTCCATTTTTCAAACGAACTACAAGTGAAGGTAGAAGAAGGTGTTCTTGTGGATTTCAGGTAGAATTTTACTCATTTTGATATCGAAATCTAAGCTGGAACAACACATTATTAGCAGACGCCCAAGCTGGACAATATCGGATGTTTGGAGTTAAACGAATCAAGGAGATCGAGTCTAAGGCAGAAATTTTAAGGTTAGTAAGTTAACTCAATTCTGAACAACTTTTATGAAGGATGTTTGAGTTGAAAAGGAATAGAAACATGTAAACTTTTAGCTGGAAATGACTGATAAGGAATTTCTGTGCAATATGTAGTAGTGCGGAGGAATCTTGCAATATCTGACGAACAAAGACAAGTTAAGCTACGAAAATTTGAGGTAAGCTAGAAAATATATTTCTCTACAAGTTTGTAGAAGGGAAGAAGTTCTAAATTTGGCTGAAAATATGATTTATAACATATAGAAGTGAGAATAAGAGGGAAGGCAGAAGTTGTGGAAGATAAGTATCGCTGGACTGCAAGTAATGCTAAAAGTTTAAGCGTGAGAAGCGATACGGGTAACGCAGGTGTTGCTCGAAGCCTTGCGTCTCACAATTCTCACTGGGTCTCACTGATCTCGCTGATCAGGTGAGAATCGCTGGTCTTGCTCACCCTGGTATCGCTAGTGACGTGCAATGTAATCCAGTCTCGCTAGTGGTCTCGCTAGTAGAGTTGAATCTCGCTCATTAAGATTTATTGATCAAATATGAATGGTTAAAGTTTATTTGGTTATGGAAATGAAGTTTAGGGAAGCTTAATCCAAGAAATGTGTATTTTTAGGCCAAGAGGAGATAGGAAAAGCGTATAATCCATTCAAGCCTAGAAAAGAGTTGTGAGTGACACTTCTTTTCTTGTTTCAATAATTCTATTGTACATGTCAATTTGGTTTTTCTTATTTATTGATGTTTTTGCTAAACGATATTGAAAAGCAAATTTATGGATTGATATTGATTTATGAAATGCATTATTTTCTTATGAAAGATTTGACTATAAACTGTTTTGTACAAAGTATTGTATTAAACTAAAGAAAAAAATGTTTTAGAGGAGGCTCAATGCTGAAGGACATGAGAAGACATGTGAGTTTCCCGGGGACCCAGTACTGATGGACATGGAGAAGGTACTTGGGCAACCCGCCATGTTCCTATGTGCACATAGAGGTTATATGCTGGTGCGTTGAGTCTTGCTCCGAATCGAGCCTTATCTATTTTTGACGTTGGGGCATTGAGTTTTGTTCCGCCTCAACTAAGGGAAAAGTGTTGTAACCGTACTGTTTTACTTACGAAATTGCTGAAAAACCATGTATGATTTGATAAGGGTATTTAAACATGATTTAATCAATGAAAATGTGATGAATTCTATGTTTTACTCATATTATCAGAATTTGTTTAAATCCTGATGATTTTCGAACTAAAGAATTTGTTTAAAATTTGTCACTCACTGAGCTGTTAGCTTATGTTTTCAAGTTTTTCTTTCCCCTCTAGGTAGCAAGGACGTTCCTGGTGCTTTGCCTACTCCAACTCGCCCTGCTTAAGCTTCGAGTTTCTAGAAAATTGTTCTGTTTTGCAAAGTGGCTTGTATGTAAAACCTTATATAGGTGGCATGTAGACCTAGTTGTACATTTACTGGGAGTTGAAACATAGTTTTGTATAAGGGCTTTATGGAAGAGTTGTATTCTAAATTATCGTTTATGTATATAATTTCCTATATGTTATGGTTGATATATTTTAAGGTGTGTTATGTATGTTGTAAACAGTATAGGACAAGTGTGTTAGTGGATGGTATGCGTCACAAAAGAGGTGATGTATGCTGTCTTCACATCTCTTCTCGGGTTTGGTAGAGTAGCCTGGGAAGGGGTGTGACAGTAACCACAGGAGCCTGTTACTGAGGTCAGTTATGCTGGCAATCAGCAGGGTGGATGAATGTTTAACTACAACCGCTGAGGCGGTCAGGGGAGCCAAAGACAGGGCAGTTTGGGGATGCTTTTGGAGGACGTGGTAAAGCAATTGGCAGATTCCACCTTTTAGATCCAGTGAACACAGGAACAGTTTATCTAAACGACCACCTCCCATATTCAGAACATGGCCAATCAGATCTCCCAGCTAGCTGATGCTGTGAGCAGCTGGACACTCAGCAAGGAAAGCTTCCTTCCCAGCCTATGCCCAACATGCAGAACGTGAGTGTCATCTCTATAGGCTGTGTAATGAGCCCACTGCTTGAGGAGCCGATTGCTGAGCCTATAGAGATAGTGAGTGTTGTGAGCTCACCAAGGAAACATGGGGTAAGCTTTAATCCACCTTTTAATTTACACGTTCTACTAATGTGCACTGTGCTCCTTTCCCTAGCAGGTTGACTATTGCTTAGGGACGATCATGCTAGAAAGAGGCGAGGTCTGCTCTTTCTCATGAAGTTCAGAGGCCTACTGCTGAGGGAAAAAACGACGTGGATGGAAGTCCGTCAGAAGGAAAAAAATAAACAAGAAGAAGATCGCACAAGAGTTTATTCTTCCAAGTAATTTACCTGTCAAATAGGAAGACCTAGGTACGTTTTTTGTTTCTTGACAGATAGGAACTAAAAAATTTGAGCATGCTATGTTAGACTTAGGGTTTGTGATCAATATCCTGCTTGCTTCTATTTATGCTGATTTTCAATCTCACATCTTGCATTCAACTGAGATCGTAATGTAGTTGGCTGATCATTTTCTTGTTAGGCCAGTTGGTATAGTAAAAAACATGCTAGGTAGAATCAATGGCCTATGTTTTCCCTCTGATTTTTATTTGATTAATTTGGATGTTTGTTCTACTTCTTCTGCTTCTTCCTTATCTGTGCTCTTAGGGAGACCTTTTCCAAAGACCGCGAAGGTGCTGATCAATGTGGATAAAGGGTCCCTGACTCTAAGGCATGGAGATAAATTTGAAAAATTCTTTATCCCTAATGACTCCTCCACCACTAATCCCGTGTGATCTAGCTTTGTAATTTTTCAGGATTGTGGTACACACCCTAAGTTGGGGGTGTTAGATGGGGACTCGGCAAGTCCAGATGGATATGGATGATTGAACCGAGTATGGTCGAGTATAAGACCTTAAAAAATTGCGCTACCTGGAGGCAGCCAAGATTTACATTTGTGTTATTTCCTTTCTTTTGTTTTTGTTTTTATTGAGCTTAATGTTTCCTATCTTTCTTGATCTCTTAGGTTTTTCTTTAATGGGAGTTGGAGAAGAGATTACTTTTGTGAGCCAAGCTTCATTGTAATCCCACGTGCCAAATTTCAGGGAAGTTCTCTGTTTCCCTTCTCATTTGTCCCATGCTTTTCTTTTCTTTTCTCACATTGGGAATAATGTTAGATTTTAAGTTGGGGGTGGGGGATGTCTGTGTTCTGGTTGGAGTCTTTGAGCATGAAAAACACTTGAAAAGTGCTTTCTATTCTCTCAAATTAAGGGAGTTTATATTAGATTTCACTTGTTTGCTAGTGGTTTTCAATTCAAAAGAAAGAAAATTAGAAGTGAAGACCAAAAGATCAAAACCGAACCAGAATATGGTGAAAAAGTGAAGAAAACGCCAAAACTACCAAAAACAGGGCAGCATTGTGACGGTTTTTCCCGAGAGCAAAAGTCGTCTCAACGCAGTGCTACCACCGCGACGCTACGACATGACGACCGAGGATAGCTTTCCATGATGGTCAACGCTGCGACGTCATCCAGCAGTGTGGTAACGCCAACTTTCCATATCAATCAGCGTTGCAAAGCCATTGACCAATGTCGTGGTGCCAGCCTTCCAAATTTGAAATTTTGATATTTTTTGAAAGAATTTTAGGTGGCCAACTCTATAAATAGGAGGGTTTCCAACAGCCTTAACCACCAATCTATAGACCAAAAGAGACACAAGAAGGAGAGAATTGAGTGAAAGTTTGTCAGAGAGTTCAAAGAGTGAGTTAGTTGCAAGGAAGAGGAAAAGAGTTCGAGAGAGAGTCGAAGTGCTGTTCGAGTTCTGATGTGAAAGCCAAGGAGATCGTGACGGTGCTTTTTCAATCAAGGGCCTCTTTTCAGTAGAGTTTCCTTTTTTTACACTCTTTCTTTGTTTATATTGTTTGAACATGTTGCTTCAAACTATGAGTGGCTAAACTTTTTAGTTTTTTGGGTTTTGATGAATTGTTTATGAATTCATGTAGATATTGTAGACTTCTCATGGTTTTGTTATAATGATTATGTTTTTCTTTGTTATTGTGCTTAAATTCTTGTTGAATGACCATGTTTGAATGTTAAGTTAGATGTATGATTGAAAAATTTTATGTTTAACTAGATATATAACAACAAATTGTTGTTACTCTATCATGAAAATAGTTAAGTTAACAATGAAAGTTGCTAAGACTATTCTTAATACATGTAATGTGTATTAATTGCAAGAGATTAGTAATCAATTGAGTTGCATGAGAAAAGGTTGTTTTTGAGACAAAATAACTTGGATTTAAGTTTCTAGACTTAAGCATAAGAATAGTAAAAAATCCATGAACCCTAGAATATTGCATGATGAGATAAACAAGGATTCATTACCCTAGAACTCTCTTTGACTCTTGTGTTTCTTACTTTATTTGCTTTCCTTATTTAGTTTATATTTTCCAAAATTCACAACTTCAATTCCAATCCTCAAATAAAATTGATTTGATTCTATAATAGCTAAGTAACTTTAACCTTCACAATTGGATTCTCAATGGAATGATATTCACACTTTACCATCTTATATTATAACTTGACCCGTATACCTGTGGTTAACACTTAAAGTGCACATTAGAGCATTTGAGCTCGGAGACAAAATTTCGTGTGCTTTTGTTTGTTGGCTCTTTTCTACTTGGTTCGTTATGATGAACAGTTGATGGCGCACTCTTTTTAGTTCTTTTGCATGATTCAATGCTTTGACGTCAATAATCATGATTTTTAGCCTTTTTTAAGAAAATTTCTGATTTTTCATGTATGCTTAAGTTCTTCTTCTGCCTATACTAGGTCCTGCATGCTTAGAATCATATTACTTAGCTTGTACTTTTGTTGTTACCTCAATATGCCGCACTGATTTGATAGTGTCTTTTATGATAGGTTGTAATGTAATACTAAGCAAAAAAAAATGTTCATATGCCGACTAGAAAAAATGCTTTGCTTAAAAGAAATATCATGAAAAAAGGCATGAAAAAGAAAAGAGAAAAAGAAAGAAAAGAAAACTTGTAATAATATGCTTGACTAGGGGTAGAAAGGGTGCCTTTGCTGTCATTAGTTAGGACACTCGCGAGAAAAGAGTGAATATTGTTTCCTGTAGTAAATGTGTGAAAGCTAATGCCCCTAGGTAAAATAAATGCATGTTTAGGGCCCTAGAGTTTGAGTTCAGGCACTTCAATTTAAATATTACCACTTTGGTTTTTTCGGACACTTGATGATTTGTGCGTGAGCCACCATTGGAAAAAAAACAAATTGAGAGCAATTTAATCCCATTCTGGGGTGCTAGAAACTTAATTAGAAGGATTTTGAACTCACCTTGCATGAATAGCTCAAGAATTAGTTTTAAATTGTGCTTCATTGATTGATTATGAACCGATCTCATTGTGAATACAAGTTGGATCTTAGTTGACTGTCGAAACTTGAGTAACGAACCTTGCATGATTGAGTGAGCATTAATTTGTTTGACTACGTGCATTATTCTATCTTGCTCAAGGACGATCAAGAATTAAGTTGGGGTATTTGATAGCAACTAAAATGTGTTATCTTCCTCAGCTTAATTCGGGATCGTTGTGCTATTTAATTTGTCAATTATGTTATTTTGCAGGTTTCGAGCACTTAGCAGGTAAAATAGGGAGTTAGTAATGAATTAGAGCTAAAATAGACCAAAAAGGAGTTTCGTGGCATCAACCGGGCAAGAGAACTCCAAAATGACCAAAATGCCCTTGAAGTCATGGTATTTGGTTGTATCTTGATCACATTGTTTTTCTGGTGAGTCCAGGGTCGAACGCAGAGATTTGTAACAACTAGGCGTTGAGAATACATGCATGACTATGTGATGAACTATACAAATATGTGCATGAGTTGTGTGTGTCTAAAACTATACATAAAGAATGAATAAAATTTCCTACAACTAACAATGAGGTGGATGCGGCTATGGTTAGTCAAATGTTGTTTAGTGTCAGATAGCATGCGTTAAAAATTAATAGAACCATGCGATAAACGTAGAGTTGACATAGGAGTTAGTTGAAAAACTTAAACCTATTTAAGCATAAGTACATACCTACAAACTTAGTTTGTGAATCCATCTCTCGATGTTTCGATGCCACATTAATCTTATCTCTAAGACGCATGGTAAGTTTGCGTTGGCAAAAGATGAACTACATCTCTGTACCTCATCTAGTCTTGATAAATGCTAAAAATTAACTATCTACTCTCTCAAGCTAGAGAGTCATGCTTACTGCATTTGTTTGTCAGACAATGCTATGCAAGCTAATGATATGCATTCATCAGGATGTAACATACTTCATATTGTTTAAGAAAAACTAACTCCAACATCTAACTCATTTAGCATTCAAACATCATAGTGTAAGATATTTAATATGGAAATGGATGGAAAATAATCACCAATCAAACTCATATTTAAAATAATCATTCTCTCGAATGTCATTAACAAAACATAAGTAAGAAGGATGGAAATGGAGATAAAACAGAATTGGAAGACGTCAAGCCGTCACTGGCAACGTCTTGCTTCATGGAGGCTTGAGATGATTGCTATTTGATACATAAAATCCATAGGGTGAAGGTTCTCACTCATTGGGAGACGATTCTGAAATTTCTCAGAATCCTTCTCCCAGAAGAGCTCGAAATGGAGGCTGGTTATGGTGGAGGAGGTGTACAGAGCCTTCATGCCTATCACGCATTTCTCTCTTGACTCTCCCCTCTTTGAATGGAGAAGCTTTGGGCTATTTATATGCGTCGAAAAGGTGAACTTATGATGCCTGACACATTTACATTAAATTCCATGCCTAGCCTTTTCACATTGCCGGTCCATTTGTTCTGCCATGACCTGATAACGTGTTATCCTTTTGCATATTGACATGACAGCTTTTGCCCAGGCGTCTGTATCTACTTTTTCTCAATGCATGATCTCGATGCATGGTCTTGAATGCATAGTTTCAACGCATGGGTTTCCATTTTTTCTCGCAGCAGCTTCGTCTCTAGTACTTGGGTTATTTGGGTTTCGTTTCTTCTTAATCCTGCATTAAGAACAGAAAAGCTCATAATTTTTCAGATATTTTGTTTTGTAAATTGTGCCAACGCATGGTGATACATTTTACATATTTTAACTTCCAAAATCATGCGTTTAGCTCTAAAGTTACTCTAATTAATTCAAATAATGACTATAATAACTTGTATTTCTACAAGTTATCATGCGCCTCAGCGAGACTAGCGAAACTGGTCTCGCTCAACCCCAGCATGCATGTAGCGTCACCTCCTGCTCACCAGCAAGATCTATGTCACTCCCACAGTCTACACACCAACAGTAGTACCCTCACTCATCAGCGTGCATGCCTACATAGCTCGTGGCGTGTCTGCCCGCTCCTGGGAGTCCAAAACACGTCAAAATAACCTCAATATATTCTTACCTTCGGCGACTAGTTTAGCTTGCTTGCACGCGCAGCTCCTTCAAAATGCACCCAATAGCCTTAAAAACACTATCTTCACTTCACCCCATAGACATATATATATATATATATATATATATATATATTGTCAATGACTTTGTTTTCTTCTTTTTTAATTACCTCTATAGGTAGTCCTTTTCTCCCATTTTTCTTATATTTGTGGTGCACCAGTCCGTCCCCAATGTTTGTTTACTTTTTACTTTTTACTTTTTTTCCCCACACCTTTAAACTACTTTTTATGTATTCTTCACTAAACTTCTAATCTTATATTTGTGTATATATATACACACACAAATAGGTGTAGCCACAAACTAGATGAAGGAGGCTAGAACTGACTTTCAGATCTTGAGAGACCTTGTCTCTCAAGTTGTTGAATCAGTTGGGAAGCTAAACAAGCCATTGTTGCAACCATCCTCTATGACTATTGATGACACACCCCCTTCCCTGATTACCTACTTAACCTAGAAGGAGATGTGAAGACAATAAATATCACCCCTCTTGTGACGCATATTGTCCCATCTTACATAACTTCTTGTATAAACATTTCATACATATACATTCATAGAATTCAGCCATACTAATGCATGATCATAATGTAACAATCCTTCCTGTACAGAGTACACTTTATAATATACTTTCTCATAGCCCACTCGTAAACCACTAAATCTACATGCCACCAATATTAAGTTATTTACACGTACAACAACAAGAAAATAAACTGTTTCTCGAAACTCGAAGTTTAAGCAGGGCAAGTTGGCATAGGAAATGCACCAGGAGCGTCCTTGCTACCTGGAGGGAAAAGAAAACTTGAAAACATAAGCCAATAGCTCAGTGAGTGACTAATTTAATAAAACAAATTTTAGTATAACAACCATTAAGCTTAAACAATTTCTGACATCATGAGTAAAACATGAAATCATAACATTTCCATCGATTAAATCTCGTTTAAATGCCCTTATCAAATCATATATGGTTTTAAAACCATTCGTAAGTAAAACAGTACGGTTACAACACTTTTCCCTTAGTTGAGACGAAGCAAAACTCAACGCCCCGACGTCGAAAACAAGTAAGGCTCGATGCCGAGCAAAACTCAACGCACCAGCATATAACCTCTATGTGCACATAGGAACATGGCGGGTTGCCCAAGTACCTTCTCCATGTCCATCAGTACTGGGTCCCGGGGAAACTCACATGCCTTCTCAACGTCCCTCAGCATTAAGCCTCCTCTAAAACATTTTTCTTTTAGTTTAATACAATGCTTTATACAAAACCATTCAAAATCAACACTTCATAAGAAAACAGGGCATTTCATAAATCAATATCAACCAATAAAATTGTTTTTCAATATTGCTTGGCCAAAACATTAGTAAAGAAGAAAAACCAATCTGTCATGTATAAAAAAATTGTTGGAACAAGAAAAGAAATGTCACTCACAACTCTTTTCTAGGCCTTGAATGGATTATACGCCTTTCCTATCTCCTCTCGGCCTGAAAATACAAATTTCTTGGGTTAGGCTTCCCTTAACTTTCTTTCCATAACCAACCAAACTTAAATCATTCATATTTGATCAATATAACCTTAATGAGCGAGTTTCAACTCTACTAGCGTGACCACTAGCAATACTGGATTTCACTAAACGCCACTAGTGATACCAGGGTGAGCAAGACTAGCGATACTCACCTGATCAGCGATATCCAGCGAGACCCAGTGAGAATTGTGAGACGCAAGGTTTCTAGCAACACCTGCGTTACCTGTTTCGCTTCTCAAGCTTAAACTTTAGCGTTACTTATGTTTCATAACTTCTGCCTTCCCTCTTTTTCTTTTGTTCTTCACTGCTATCGATTTTATAGTTCTAGCCAAAATTAGAACTTCTTTCCTTCTACAAACTTGTAGAGAAATATGTCTTCTAGCTTACCTCAAATTTTCGTAGCTTAACTCGTCCTCGTTCGTCAGATATTGCAAGATTTCTCCACACTACTAAAGATTGCACAGAAATTCCTTATCAGTCACTTCCAGCTGAAAGTTTACATGTTTCTAATCCATTTCAACTCAAACATTCTTCATAAAAGTTATTCAGAATTGAGTTAACTTACTAACCTTAAAATTTCAGCCTTAGACTCGATCTCTTCGATTTTTTTTACTCCAAACATCCGATATTGTCCGGCTTATGCATCCGCTAATATCGTGCTATTCCAGCTTAGATTTCGATATCAAAACGAGTAAATTCTATCCGAAATCCACAAGAACACCTTCTTCTTCTTTTCTTGTAGTTTATCTGAGAAATGGACCGACTTAAGTTCTCGAAAATGTCTAAAAATGATTAATTATTCAAGCTACTCACCTATATATATATTGCCGACTTAACTTTCTGGTGCAGGCTGGCGCACGAGGTTTCCCTTCTTAATTCAAAGTAAGGCGTTCAACGCAACCTACCCTCACGCCCTTAGCAAACGGCCACCCTCAATGCCTCCTCCTTTCGACGCATACAACTCAGTCATTCACACCACTATCTTCGCCGCATCGAGACTACTATCTTCGACGCAATGTGACTTCAGCGCAACAAAGTGACTTCAGTGCCTGGCCTTACTAACGCATGGTGGTTCAAGCATATTTCTTCCCCCGCCAATGATCACTTATCCTCCAACGCAGGTAGCTACTTCAGCTCACAACCTTTCGTGATTCCATCAGCAACGCATGGCCACTCAAAGAGTTCAACTTTCCTCTTCATTCACCAACGCATAGTTTTGGCCAACACTTAGCTAAAATTTTGCTCTCATTCTCGGCTACTTCTCCTCTAACAACGCATGGTCACATTTCAATTGCCTTGCCCCAAGACTTAGTAATAGGAAAGAATGCTTAAAATTGAGATGTGCAGTAGTGAGGTAACGTAATCGACATCGACTGCCAAGTTGACCAGTTGATTCCTCAAACTGTAGGCCAAGATTTTGTGCAGTCACCGGAGAGCCCACTAGAGCTACTCATCATCTGTACCATTGAGGTCGAGTTCCTTGGGAAGTATCCGTTCAATGGTGATGATGGTGTGTACCTTCTGCCATGCCTAGAACAAGTTTGTCAGGTTAGGTATGAGACTGAGCCTCATCTTTATGAGACCTAGGTGATAGAGGTAGAGGTTGCAAAGCCTTGTCCTGTTCTTTCCTCTAGCATCTCTTGCATTTTTTAATGTTGCTCATATTTTTCTTATGAGTCTGCTGAGTCTTTCTTTATTTCGATTCTTTTGAGTCATTTAAGCCTTTTGATTTTTCCTTTTTGCCTTTTTCAAAAATTTAGAAAAATCCAAATTTGACTTGTTCGAGACCCTTCAAAACTAAAGCTTGTTGGGCTTTGAATGGTACATCAATTCAATCAAGAAGGGGCTGAAGAAATATGAAAATTTCTTTATGCCTTGATATGGAACAGACCACATTGAGCAACCAACATTAAAAACTTGCCCTTCTTTGAGGAAGTAAGGTGAAAAATTTTATTACGTTCTTATTGCTTTCTAGTTTAACTTCTTGTTTTTCTTTTCTAAAGAACCCTAGAAATGAACAACATCATCTAAAGCGGCCAGCCCCCTTACTATATCTCAAAGACTCAAACACAAAACTGGTACTATGGAAGCTTTTATGTTCTCATGACTTTTATTTCTTTTATACTTTGATTAAAGATACATTGGGGATAAAGAATCATTTTAGGTTGGGGGTGTTGGAATTCATGTATGGTAAGTCCTTATGCATTTAAGCTCAGACTTTGTGGTTGAGTTGATGAAAAGCACTTGAAAAGTGCTTTCTATTCTCTCAAAATTAAGAGAGTTTATATTAGATTTCATGTGTTTGCTAGTGGTTTTCAGGTCAAAATAAAGAAAATAAGAAGTGAAGACCAGAAGAACAAAACAGAGCCAGAATCCAGTGAAAAAGTGAAGAAAAATTCAATCTGCCAAAAAAGAGGGCAACGCCTGTATAGCACTGCTGCGCCCGAGAGCGACCTTTGCCTTTAGCCTTTGTCGCAGCGCTTTTTTCTGATACAGCGCTGTCACGACTCTGTGGCAGGACACCGAGGGTAGGAAATTATGACGCGCAGCGCGACGGCGCCATCGTTCAATGACAGTCAGCGTGCGACTCTATTCTACAGTGCCGGAGCACCATCTTTTCTAATTTGAAGAATCTATATTTTTGGAAAGAATTTTGGGCGGTCAACTTTATAAATTGGAGGGTTTCCAATAGCCCTAATCATCAATCTACACTCCAAGAGACACATGAAGAAGAGAATTAAGAGAAAGTTCATTAGAGAGTCCAAAGAGTGAGTTAGCTGCAAGGAAGAAAGAAAAGAGTTCGAGAGAGAGTCATGGTGCTGTTCAAGTTCTAACTTGAAGACCAAGGACATCTTGACGGTGCTTTCTCAATCAAGAGTCTTTTTAGTAGAGTTTCTCTTTCTTTATACACTTTCTTTGTAAGATATCCCAAAGAAAGGAAAGGTGGATTATTCTTTGATCCTCAAAAAAATAGAGTGATTGTATTGACAAACGCTACTTTCTTAGAGGAAGACCACTTTAGAGATCATCAACCTCATAGTAAACTAGTATTAAGTAAAATTTCCAAAGAAACTACAAGTGAATCAACAAGAGTTGTTGATCAAGTTGGTCCATCTTCAAGTGTTGAAAAATCACATCCTTCTCAAGAGTTGAGAGTACCTTGACGTAGTGAGAGGATTATTCATGAACCTGATCATTACATGGATTTAACAGAAACTCAACTCGCCACACCTGATGATGGGATAGAGGATCCATTGACTTATACACTGGCAATGAATGATTGATAAAGACCAGTGGGTCAAAGCTATGAACCTCAAAATAGAGTTAATGTACTACAATTTAGTCTGGGAACTTGTAGATCAACCAAGTGGTGTGAAACCTATTGTTTGTAAGTGGATCTACAAGAGAAAAAAGGACCAAGTCGGTAAAGTACAGATATATAATGCTCAATTAGTAGCAAAGAGTTTTACCCAGATAGAGGGAGTGAACTATGAAAAAACCTTCTCTCTTGTTGCTATGATAAAATCGATCAGAAAACTCTTGTCCATTGCCACCTTTTATGATTATGAAATTTGGCAAATGGATGTCAAGACAGCTTTTCTGAATGGCTATCTTGAGGAGAGTATCTATATGGTTCAACCAAAGGGGTTTATAGAACAAGGTCAAGAGCAAAAGGTTTGCAAGCTTAAAAGATCCATTTATAGATTAAAACAAGCATCTCGATCTTGGAATATGAAGTTTGATACTGCGATGAAATCTTATGGCTTTGAATAGAATGTTGATGAACCTTGGGTTTATAAAAAGATCATCAACACAACTGTAGCATTTTTAGTATTGTACGTTGATGATATTCTCCTCATTGGGAACAAGAAAGAATTCTTAATTGACATTAAATAATGGCTAGCAGCCCAATTCCAAATGAAGGATTTGGGAGAGGCTCAGTATGTTCTTGGAATCCAAATAGTTTGGAATCGCAAAAACAAAATGTTAGCTATGTCTTAAACATCATATATTGACAAAATGTTGTTTAGATATAAGATACAGAATTCCAAAAGAGGTCTATTTCCATTTAGACATGGAATTCATTTGTCAAAGGAATAGTGTCCTAAGACACCTCAACAAGTTGAGGATATTAAACGTATAGATTCGAGGAAATCTACATCAGGATCAGTGTTTACTCTAAACGGAGGAGCAGTAGTATGAAGGAGTATTAAACAACGTTGTATTGCTGACTCCACCATGGAAGCAGAGTATGTAGCTGCATGTGAAGCAGCAAAAGAAGCAGTATGGCTCAAGAAGTTCTTAACGGATCTGGAAGTTGTTCTAAATATGCATCTGCCTATCACTCTTTATTGGGATAATAGTGGTGCAGTTGCAAACTCCAAAGAACCTAGAAGCCATAAGCTTGACAAACACATTGAACGAAAATACTATCTCATCAAAGAAATTGTGCAAAAAGGTGACGTGGTTGTTCAACAGATCCTATCAGAGCACAAAATTGTTGATCCATTTACAAAGGCTCTTATAGCTACAGTATTTGAGGGTCACCTAGCAAGTCTAGGTTTTCGAGTTGTGTAAACTAGGACAAGTGAGAGAAAGCTAGCTACTAGGTATCTTATGCCCTAGTTTATTATATTTACATATGATTTTCTCTATAAGCTGAACTATATATAATCACTGTGGAGTTTTAGTCCAAGTGGGAGTTTGTTGGGTTTTATGTCCTAAAACTCGTTATTTGTAATTTATAGACTTTATTCTCAATAAAGTTGTTATCGAAGTTTATTCAATAAAGTCGTTATTGAATATGTGAATTGCATTTAAATCCAATAAACTAAGAATCCGTAGCTATATGGTGAATGCTTAGATTTTATATGATAAAAGTGGATCAAGTTTAAGTAATAACTAAAATGATCTATAGTATATGGATAAAGGTTGGGTACTTTATCCTGGGAACACTATGGATAAGACTCATTTAGTATCTGATACAAACGAGGTGATCCTAAATCATTCATGCAGAGACATGTGAGTGGGAGTATCCTATACAATGAGTTTGCATAAGTCTGGACTGAGAAATAATCTCGTTTACTTTATAACACCATTTACTGTTAAAACTGATTATTTCAACCTGATAACCTAAGTAACTCAATCTTAATCCTGAGCTAACTATGAACTCCTGTTTGTTTGAGATTATCCTTTAATTTGTATGGGTGAGAGTAGCCAGTTTGCCGACTCAATATGCTTCCTGTTTTAGGGATAAGATCAGGTTGATAACTGGGGATATAGCCCTGCAAGATGGAATTCGCTCCCACCTTATTAAAGGATAATAGATGAGTTGTTTCCTTAAGTACTTAATCCAGGTCTTGAACAAGGGGCTCCACCCTCTCATTGGCTCGAGAGGGACTCAGTTTGTTTGTTGGATTATAAACCAAATGTTCATTAGAGGATCAGTGGGACTTAAGATACAAGAAGTAATTACGGGACAACGGTATTTTGACCTAGCTGTAATAATGAACAACTTGTGAAGGATTGACTTACTAATTATGGTTATATCAAATGGACAAATATATCTATGGTAAGGAGAGTGTAGCTACTAGGCTTTAGTGGAGTGAGCCGGTAGTTAACGAATGTTAATTAACTAGGTTAAAGAGTTTATATTGGTTAATTTTGAATCGTTGAAGCTCATGATCTGTAGGTCCATTAGGTCCCTTTGTTAGCTTGTGGACTAAACCTTAAAATAGTATATTGAGACAATTTGAAGTGTTCAAATTTAGAAAATGGAGCATTTTATGGTTTATTTGTTTAATTATGAATTAGACAAAATTGAAGTGTTTGAGATATTTAAATAATGATTTAAATATCGATCAGATGCATAGAGATTTACCATGTCGAAAATTGACGGGACGAATGAAAAATTAATTTAATATTTTAATTTAATATAATTAATTAAATTTTTAATTAATTATTATTTAAATTAATTATATATGTTAAATTAGTATTTAATTAATTTGTGAAATTAATTAAAATAAGAAAATTGGAACTTCCAATTTTTGAAGGAAAATGATGACGTGTTTTATTCTATTTCTTCTTCCTCCACCTCTTCCTTCTTCTTTGTCTTAATGACTAAGATTTATGAGTCAATTTCTTAGCTAAGAAGTTTACCTAAACATCTTCTATAAATAGAAGAAGAATTGATTGAAAAGAAAGAGAGAAAGGAATGTTTTTGTTTCAATTTTGCTAAAAATTGAAGAAAACCAACAACTCTCAAAACTGTGTTTTTTTTCTCTCAAATTTCCTCCGAAATTCATCAAAATTTGGATCCCACAATCTGTTCTAAACCCAAGAATAACAAGGAAACATTAGTGGTGGTTCGTGAATAGTTTGTGATCAAGTTTTGGAGGTTCTTGAGGACAGATTTTGAGCTACAACAAGTAAGTGTTATTTCCTTTGTATTTCATTTCATCCAAGCATGTTATTCCTCTAAATTGATGTAATTAGAGTGTTTTGCATCCGTTTTTTCTTCCGCTGCACATTTTCTAACTCCATAAATTTTGCAGAAAATAAATTTTTAAATAATATTTAAATATTTTAAACTATTTAACATGAGATATTATTTGGATAAATATTTATTAATATTAGATTTATTAAATATTTAATTTAAGATCTCTGTAGAGGGGTTATTAAGAGTAATCCATAGAGTTCTATAAATAGGGTCATTGGAAGCCCTCATAGATCATACACACTCTCTACAAGAATAACATTTGCGATTACTCTAAAAGTCTTCCTCTAGAAATTCTCCCAATTTTCTTAGAAAAGAGAAAATTCTTCTCATTCTTTCAAGAAGCGGTTCTCACAAACCGAATCCTTGCCAAAGTCATAGCAAGGAAGATCTTTTGGAAAAGGAAGACTACAAGGAGAAGACAATCGGTTCGAGGAGAAGATTTTGCTGAAATTATAGATCGATAAAGGTATGTTGCTTAACCTTTTCATAATTTTTTGTATTTTTAATGCTTTCAAGAGATCAAAGAACGCGATCACACGCTTTCGCTGGGACTTAATTCCCTTTAAGAACTATGTCCCCAACTATCTATTTAGTCTTATCCCTAAAATGTAAGGCTTATTGAGTCGGGAAACTCGGGTCACTCTCACCCATGCAGATTAAAAGATAATCCCAAAGAAATAGGAGTTTCTCGTTAGCTCAGGATTAAGATCGAGCTACCTAGGTCATCATGTTGAAATAATCAGTCTTAACAGTAAACAACATTATAAAGTAAGTGATTATTTCGTAGTCCGGTCTTATGCAAGCTCATTGCATAGGATGCCCCCACTTATATGTTTCTACATGAACTATGGGATCACATTGTTTGTATCATATACAAAGTGGGTTGCATGCATAGTGTCCCCACGATAAGGTACCCAGCATTATCCTTATATTATAGACCGTTTTGGCTATTACCTAAACTTGATCCACTTTATGTCTACACATAAAGTTTAAGTGTTCAATCTATAGCCAGGGGTTCTTAGTTTATTGGATTTAATAAATGCAATTCACATGTTTAATAACAACTTTAGTGAATAAATCTCGATAACAACTTTATTGAGAATAAGTTTCAAAGTTTACAAACTATGAGTTTTAGGACATAAAACCCAACACAAACTCCATGCCTATGAAGTGTTTAGGGATCCCAGGTTTATACCCTGAAGTTATTCGCCAATTTTTTCTTCAGTAGACATTTCTATCTCATCATTGCCTGAAAGTATGATATCATCAACATACACTATCAAAACAACAACCTTGTCATTTCCCGTATGCTTATAGAACATAGTGTGATCAGCTTGACTTTGGCTAAATTCATAGCCCGTGACTGCCTTTCTAAAACGTTCAAACCAGGCTTTAGAAGACCTTTTAAGGCTGTATAATGATTTCTTTAACTTGCATACCTTGTTGATTCTGAGATCTGCCTCAAAGTCAGGCGACAAGTTCATAAATATCTCTTCTTCAAGATCCCCATTAAGAAAAGCATTCTTAACATTAAGTTGATAAAGTGACAAAACAAAATTAACTACAACAGACAACAGAATTCTAAACTCTCGTGAGAATTGCTAAGCTTGAGATTTATTTCGACATGTCAATTGAGAATGTAAAAGACTTAAGAGGGTTATCACTATTTGGATCAAGGTTAAATGATGCTATTAAGAATTATTATTATCATTAGTATTAGTATTAGTATTAGTATTAGTATTATGGTTAGTATTAATTAAATGGAAATCTATAAGTTAGTAGGTTGAGTTAGTGGAGAAATGATTTAAAAAGAAGAAAAGAAAAAAAAATAGTGAAAGTGGGGAAATTATTTGGTTTATTCGGTGGTGGAGATAAATGAAGGGAAAATCATTTACTTTCCATTGTTCTAGTGCCGACTTCTCATCTCCTCCAAAGCCAAAAATTTTGTTCTTCCTCAATTACGCATCGAGAGGGAGAAGAAGGCGAACACTTGAGTTGGTTGGAGTGGGATTTTGAAGCGAAAATTGGTGAAAATCAAATAGAGTTTGCAGCTAGTCTGAAATTCGCGCCTATCTTGATAGGTTATGGTATTTGAAAGATATCGAGCTGAAAAGATCGAGTTTGGAGCTGACATTTTGAGGTTAGCAAGTTAACTCATTTTTAATAACTTTTGTTAAGGATTTCTGAGCTAAATGTGAACGAAAATAGGTGAAATTGAAGGGAAAAGCGACTGGTTTGGAGTTTTTGATAATATGGAGAGGTTATTGGTTTAAGGGCAATTTAAAGCCGTCCAAGAGCTTTTAGGTCTTCAACCTTTGAGGTAAGTTATAGAGGACTTAATTCTAAAGCGTTTGCAAAAAAGTTCACTTAATTTGGTTAAGAATCAAGTGAGAATGAATTGTTTGAAGTCGAGTTGAAATTTGGAAATACCAGGAACAACTATCAGCTGCCCATCCTGCACGCCCCACACCCCCAGCACACCCATTGGCGTGATTTGCCACCCATCTACCATGCCACCAACCTCAATTGCATGCCTATGAGCCAGTCCATGCCTATTTGGTGTTTTTGGTTAGTTTTGGCTTCAATTTGAATATTTTTGGATTTATTTGACTATTTTTAGACCAAATGAGTATTTTAGGATATGTTTACATGGAAATACATGAAATTGGAATTTAGGTGAATTTTGGGGAATTTATGAATAATTTGGAAGTATATGATGTGTAGGGCCTAAGCAAGCATGGATAAGGTTTTAAATAGAGTCTAAGGGCCTAGGAATTATTAGGAGTATCGTGGTTAAGCTAATTTGTGGTTATGTTTTGATGATTCAAGGATATTTAAGCTGAAGCTCTGGAATAGCTATATGTTTAGAATAAATGAATTTCAAGATGATTTTAGTGGGAATTATGAACTGGTATAAGTATTTTTGGGCTAAATATTTGTTCAGAGGATAATGCAAAGTTTGGGATCTAATTATCAGGTCAAATCAGGATTTGTGACGTATATAAGCCCGAAGGAACGAGCTTTTAACTGTGAGTGACAAAATGTTTTCAAATGATGTTTTATACATTAATAAGAATCATGTCCTTTATATATGTTTTATGATTAATGCTTTCCATGAGTTCGACTTAAAATGCTCTGAATGATATTTGCTAAATAATGTTTAGTGAAACATGATTTATGGGCTTGTTTACTTATGTTTTACAAGATATTTTCTGAATAATTTTTCCTAAATATGTTTACAAGTTCATGAAGTGTGGGACATGTTTTATGTTTAAATGATTTTAAATTGATGTGATGGACCTTGGTACCCAAGGACTTATGTGATGATATCAAGGCAACCGAAGATTCTGATACCTAAGGACTTATGAGACGGTATCAAGGCAACATAGGACCCTGGTACCTAAGGACTTATGAGACAGTATCAAGGCAGCCTAATGGATGTTAGGTCTTTGGGACCCACTTCAGTATGCAATATGCTTTGGGTCGTATGCTAGAGTGCCTTTGTTTTGGGGGTTAGCTCTACATGCACATATGACAGTTTCGACGTTGAGTGTGTTGAGCTTGCTCCACCTCAACTAAGGTTAAAAGGGTACTAGGTTGCAGATGTTTCTAGATGTTTTTGAACTGAATGTTTTATGCTCTCTAAGTTATGAATTTATTTGCTAAGCTAAGTTTTCGAGTATTTACGAAGTGAGCATGATTTAGTAAACATTTATTTAAAGTGTCACTCACTAGGCTTTCACTTAACGTTTTCCAAAATGTTTTCCTTTTTCTCTAGGTAGCGAAAGGATTCTAGGAGCTTGACCTACCCACGCCTCGTCTGTGCTGCAAATCCACCCCAAGCTCTTGCCTTGTTAGTAGTAGAAATATCATAGTAGTCAACACATCATCTATCGCTTAGCATGTAACTTACGGTGGGTAATGTTTTGTAGGAAACGTTGTGAACTTTGTTTATGTACATGATCCTCTGTTATAAGTACTATGAAGCAATGTTGATGTGTTTAGGGTGTAAACAAGCTATAGTTGTGTTATTTTGTGTGAAAAATGTTATACACTATTTATTAGGTACTCCAGGCGAACAGGGTTACGTGAATGCATGGATGTTTTATTTGATAAGTAATTGATTAAACAGGTGTACATGGAATAGGTTTAGCATGTACTCACGCCCACTCTATCATGTTAAAAGGGGATCTACACACCCCCTCCCAACTTACCCTCTTTAACCTAGGAAAAGGTGAGAGGACAACAGACATCGACTTTTTTAAGACATCTGCTGTCAACCTGTAAAATCCTAGAATTATTTCTAATCACCTGATAATAGTTAATAATACACATCCGGACAGTATGCACAACTCAAGACAACCAACATTTACAAACTTCCATTTAACAGCTTAATACAACATAAACACATGTTTACAGACTTCCACTCATTCACACCCCATATGTACAATGCTTAATGCAACACAAACAACCTTAGTTCAACGTTGGGTGTGTCAATATAACTCCACTCCAACTAATGCTATTTTTGACGTTGAGTAGCGTTAAGCCTTGCTCCACCTTAACTAAGGAAAATCTTCCCTGCATAAGTTATCATTTATGAGTTTTGATGATGAGCTGTTTACTGTTTTATTACTGGTTTTTTAGCATGACATTGTTGAATATTTGAGTTGAGTATGGATTTCCAAACTTGTCACTCATTGGGCAACCTAGCTCATGGTTTTCATTGTTTTTCTATTTTTCAAGTAGCAAGCTTTCCCGGGGTGTTTAGCCTACACAACAAACTCATCTGGGCCTTTTACTAGTTTGTATATTCTGTAAATATTTGTACTTAAGACTCAACATTGTACATGTGGGGTGTAAATGAGTGGAAGTCTGTAAACATGTGTTTGTATTGTATTAAGCAGTTGAATGGAAGTTTGTAAATGTTGGTTATCTTGAGTTGTACGTACTGTCTAGATATGTATTATTAATTGTTATCAGGTGATTAGAAATGATTCCAGGATTTTACAGGCTGACAAAACATGTGGTAAAAGGGTCGATGTCTGGTTAAAGAAGGTAACTTGGGAGGTGGTGCAACAAGTTTGTATCAAAACATAAGATTTTAGGAAGCTATGGCATGCATAGTAGCTAGGAGCATGTTGAGTCTATAATGTATTAATGTTACGATGTATTATAGGAAACATGCCCCGATCCAGCAGATGCTTAGGTGTTCGAGGCTACCACCAATCCAGCAGATGCCGAGGTGTGGTTGAACCAGGTAGAAAATTGTTTTAAGGTTATGCGTTGTCTTAAAGACAGGAAACTTGATCCAGTTACCTACATGCTCCAAAAAGAAGTTGAGGATAGGTGGAGACTGGTAGAGAATAGAAGAGCAGACACAGATCCTTTGGCATGGACAAATTTTAAGAAAGCTTTCCTGGATAAATATTATTCCAAGTTTTATTGTGATGAGAAGAGAAGTGAGTTCTTTAGACTGGTACAAGGGAGTATTACAGTAGCTGAATATGAGAAGAAATTCATAGAGCTATCAAAGTACGCTTTGACGTTGATAGCAGAGGAAGTTGATAAGTGCAAGTAGATCGAGGAAGGCTTGTGGAGTAAGATTCGTACTTCAGTTACAACGAGTACGGAGTGGACAAATTTTGCAAAGTTAGTTGAAGCTGCATTAATGGTTGAGAAAAGCTTGGTGGAAATAGGACTGATAAAGGACGAAACAGAGCAAGACAAGCATCTGGGACATCTCAGGCGCAGTCTCATCAAGGTGAGGGTCAACGATTTGTTCCAAGAGTCTCTCTTAGGGGAAATTTCAAAGCTCGATCTTGTGGATCATACTTTACAAGAGGTTTTAGAGGCGGTGTTTTGAGGTAAAGTCAAAGAATGTTTCCTCAGACTTCAATCTCTACAGGTGGATCGCAGTTCAAGCAACCTAGTGAGTCAGTTGCCATTCAGTCAGGAAGCCATTATGTTCTACATGTGGTAATTACCATTGGGGTTAGTGTGTACGAGGAGCTGTTGTTTGTTATAACTGTGGCCAGCCATGTCATTTCAAGAAAGGTTGCCTTTAGTTGAGATCAGGGAATGAGGTAGAGCAAAGAATGGTATCACAGACGGTTAACCAGCCGAAGCAAGAAATAGGAGCTCATTAGGGTAATAGCATTGGTAGACAGAGAGGCCAGGTAGGCATACTTTGACAGTAGAGGAAAGTATATGCTATGACTCAGCAGGAGGCTGAGGAGACTCCAGATGTAGTGACTAGTATGCTAACTTTTTGTTCAAAGCATGCTCGTGTATTAATTGATTTTGAAGCTACACATTTGTTTGTTTCTTGTGTGTTTTTTGTGCATGGGAATAGAAGTTTAGAGCCTTCACCTGATACTTTACTAGTGCATACTTCTATTGGTGATTCTATAATCATAGGACATGTTTATCATGATTGTGAGCTGGAAGTTGATAATGTAGTTTCGCTGGCTGATCTATTACCTCTTGAATTAGTAGAATTAGATATTATTCAAGGCATGGACTTCCTATTGAAGTATCATGCTAATGTGGACTACTTTAAGAAAGAAGTAAGATTTGTTAAGCCAGATAGATTATGGTAGTATTTGGAGGGAGAAAGAGAGTTCTGCAGTTAAGGCCACAAAGTTATTAAGTAAAGGCTATGAAGTGTACTTAGCACATGTAAATGAAGTGAAGATAGAGAAGCTAAAACCTAAATATGTGCCAGTGGTACGGGAGTATTTAGATGAGTTTTCTAAAGAGCTATCATGTTTGCCACCTGACAGAGAGGTGGAGTTTACCATAGATCTAGTACCTGGTATAACACCTATTTTTTAGGCCCCTTATCATATGAAACCTACAAAACTGAAGGAGTTAAAAGTGCAACTACAGGAGTTAGTAGACAAGGGCTATATCAGGCCGAGTGTATCTCCATGGGGTGCACCTGTGCTATTTGTTAAGAATAAGGATGGTACAATGAGGTTATATCAGGCCGAGTGTATCTCCGTGGGGTGCACCTATGCGGTTTGTTAAGAAGAAGGATGGTACAATGAGGTTATGAATTTATTACCGTCAGCTGAACAAGGTAACGATATGTAATAAATATCCTTTACCTCGTATAGATGATTTTTTTGACCAACTCAAAAGAGCTTCAATGTTCTCCAAGATAAACTTAAGGTTGAGATATCATCAGCTGAAAGTTAGTGAATCTGACGTACCTAAGACGACCTTTAGAACGAGATATGGACATTATGAGTTCCTAGTGATGCTATTTGGTTTGACGAATGCACCAGCAACATTTATAGATTTATGAATAGGATATTCCATCCTTGTTTGGACCAATTTGTTATTGTGTTTATTGATGACATTCTAGTGTATTCAGAAGACAGAGAAAAGCATGTTGAACATTTTAGGATTGATCTGCAGATCTTGAGAGAAAAGAAGTTGTATGTTAAGTTCAGCAAATGTGAGTTTTTGTTGGAACAGGTTGTGTTCTTAGGCCATGTAGTGTCAGCTGCAGGAGTTAGTGTAGATCCCCAAAAGATTGAGGCTAAAGTGAAGTGGAAACGGCCTAAGATGGTGACAGAGGTTTATAGTTTCCTGGGTTTAACAGATACTATAGGAGGTTTGTTAAAGGATTTTCTAAGATAGTTTTGCCACTTACTAGCTTGACTAAGAAGAATGGTAAGTTTGAATGGAACGAGAAGTGTGAGTAGAGTTTTGAAGAGCTGAAGAGAAGATTGTTGTCGCACTTATCTTAGCACTTCTGGAATCAGGTAAGGAATTTGAAGTTTGTTGTGGTGCTTCTCGTTAGGGGTTCGGTTGTGTGTTGATGCAGAATGAGAAGGTGATAACCTTTGCTTCTAGACAGTTGTGACCCCACAAGAGTAACTATCCTACCCATGATCTGCAATTAGCTGCAGTTGTTTTACCATTAAAGATATGGCGGCATTATCTGTTTGGAGAAAAGTTTCATATCTATACAGATCACAAGACTCTAAACTATATCTTTGATCAGAAAAAGCTTAACACGAGGCAAAGGAAGTGATTGGAGTTCATCAAAGATTATAACTGTATTATTAAGTATCACCCAAGGAAGGCGAACGTTATGGCTGATGCTTTGAGTAGAAAGTCCATGGGTGGTATGAGTTCTTTGAATGTTGTAAAGGTTGCTTTACTTAAAGAGTTTAGAAGTGGTGCTACTAGCTTAGCAGTGACTGATGATGGAACGTTGTTAACACATTTTCAGTTGAGGCCCAAGCTAGTTGATGAGGTAGTAAAGAAGCAGTTAGAAGATCCTATGGTTGGAAAGCTATTGGAAGAAGTGAAGGCCCAACAAAGAGTGGATTTTGAGTTAAGATCTGAAGGTGCATTGTTGAAACATAGTAAAGTATATGTATGAAAAGATACTAAAGTTAAGCAGGGGATTCTTGAAGAGGCACATATCTCAGCTTATGTTATCCATCCTGGCAGTACTAAGATGTATAGGACGTTACGAGATTTTTATTAGTGGCCAAGTATGAAGAGGGAGATAGCTGAGTATGTGGCAAGATGTTTAATTTGTCAGCAAGTGAAGCCTAAACGTTAGAAACCAGCAGGATTGTTAAATCCACTCCCTATTCCTAAGTGGAAATGGGAGTAGCATGTTACGATGGATTTTCTATTTGGATTGCCAAGGACTCTAGCTGGAGTTTGACGAAGTTTAGGTGATTGTTGATAGGCTGATGAAATGACATGGTTTCTACAAGTTAAGGCAACCTATACACTGGATAAACTTGCACAAATGTATGTAGATAAGATTGTGAGTCAGTACAGAGTTCCAGTGTCTATTGTATCAGATAAAGATCCCAGGTTTACTTCTAAGTTATGGATGAGTTTATAGCGGGCTTTGGGAACTAAGTTGCAGTTCAGTACAACTTTTCATCCTCAGATTGATGGACAGAGAGGACGTCAGACCTTAGATGATATGCTTCGGGAATGTGCTTTTGATGCGCACTTTAAGTGTTAATCGCAAGTGTATGAGCAAGTTATAATATAAGATGGTGAAGTCTGAATATCGTTCTACTAAGGATCCAATTATGAAGGTTAAATTACATAGCTATTCTCGAATCAAATTAATTTTATTTGAGGATTGGAATTGAAGTTGTGATTTTGGAAATAAAACTAAATAAGGAAAGCAATAAAATAAGAAACACATGAGTCAAAGGGAGTTCTAGGGTAATGAATCCTTGTTTATTTCATCGTGCAATATTCTAGGGTTCATGGATTTTATTGTAATTCATATGCTTATGTCTAGAAACATAATTCCAAGTTATTTTCTCTCAAAAATAACATTTTCTCATGCAACTCAATTGATTACCAATCTCTTGAAACAATACAAATTACATGGCATTAAAAATAGTCTTTAACAACTTTCATTGTTAACCTAACTATTTTTATGATAGATTAACAACAATTCATTGTTAAAGATCTAATTAGACATACAATCTCTCAACTATACATCTAACCTAACATTCAAGGATGACCAATCAACACGAGTTAAGCACAATAACAATGGAAAGCATAATCATTACAACAAAACCATGAATATTCTACAATATCAACATAACTTCATAAACAATTCATCAATACCCTAAAACTAAAGAGCTTAGCCACACATAGTTGTAAGGAACATGTTCATAAACAAATTAAGCATAGAAAGAGTGTAAAGAAAAGAAAACTCTACTGGGAAGAAGCCTTTGATTGAGGAGGAATCACTAAGATGTCCTTCGGTCTTCACGTGGGAACTCGAACGGCACAAAACTCACTCTCTAAAACTCTTCTCTCTTTCTTGCAGCCAACTCACTCTTTGGGACTCTTTTGGTGTGTTAATTCGTGATTTCTTTATGTGTAATTTCGTGTTTTGGGCTGTTGGAAACCCTCCAATTTATAGAGTTGGCGGCCCAGAATTCTTTCCCAAAATACAAAATCTTCAAATTAGGAAAGTTGGCACTGTGACATTGACCGATATGGAAAGGTGGCGCCACTGAGCTAATGCTGTGCTAAAGCGGAATCAACTCTTGGGAAAAAGTGCCATGGTACTGCCCTGTTTTTGGCAAATTTGGCATTTCCTTTATTTTTCACTATATTTTGGCTCGGTTTTGATCTTTTGGTCTTCACTTTTGATTTTATTTATTTTGACCTTAAAACCACTAGTAAACAAGTGAAATCTAATATAAACTCCCTTAATTTGAGGGAATAGAAAGCACTTTTCAAGTGCTTTTCAGCTTTGCAGTTGAAAGGTAGTTGGGATGTACATCTATCCTTGATGGAGTTTGCTTATAACAACAATTACCAGTCGAGTATAGGTATGGCTTCGTATGAAGCATTACATGGCAAACTATGCAGAACTCCAGTGTGTTAGGGAGTGGTTGGAGAAAGGAAATTGGCTGGACCAGAGATTGTGCAGATTACTATAGAGAAGGTGGAGATGATTAAGGCGAAGGCAGCTCGAGATCGACAAAAGAGTTATGCTGATGACAGGAGAAGAGATCTTGAGTTCAAGGTTGGTGATATAGTATTCTTGAAGTTGTCGCCAAGGGAGTTTTGAGATTTGGTAGGAAAGGGAAGCTGAGTTCGAGGTATATTGGACCTTACAAGATCTTGGAAAGGGTTGGACCAACAACTTACAGATTGGCTTTGCCAATGAAGATGTTCAAGAATCACAATGTGTTCCATATTTTAGTGTTGAGGAAGTATATTTCGGATCCTACTCATGTATTAGAAGTGCAACCAATTGAGCTAAAAGAAGATTTGAGTTATGAAGAAGATTCGGTCTAAGTGCTAGATGAGAAGGAACAAGTGTTGAGAACAAAGGTGATTCCGTTGGTGAAGGTACTTTAAAGGAATCACGACATGGAAGAAGCTACTTGGAAAACCAAAGAGCAAATGATTAAGAAGTATTCTCACTTTTTTCCAAGGAGCTAATAGCCTTCTAAATTTCGAAGACGAAATTCTTATAAATAGGTGGTAAATTGTAGACCCTACTTTCATGTCTAAGTATCTAACCTAAGATTTGTACTATTGTTGTTGACTTAGATAAATTTCTTTTGTTTAGATTGGAAGAGGCACAGAAAGGAGAAGCCATGGGTGGTGAGCTTATGGTCTTATCCGTGTAGGCAAGTGCCAAAGGGAAGAATAGCTAGGAGTAACTAGGCAAATGTGGTACGGTTGTGTGTTGTAAGTGTGGGTGACATTGAGGAAGAGGAAGGAGAGGAAATTTTGGCCAAGTGTTGGAGGCATGCATTAAGACCTATTGAGTAGCCAAGTTGGGGTGTTGTTATAGGCAGAATGCGTGGGAGTAGGCCAAGGGATGCATCTCAAGGTGTCCTTGTGTGGGCAATGTGTTGCTTGTTGATGCAATGTGGGCTATACGTCCCTAGGAGGCTTGTGTGGTTGATGCATGGTGGGCTAGGCTTCCTAGTGTGCTAATAAGAGGGAGTTGTGGCGTCCATAACCAAGAGGGTTGCGCGCAAGTGTTAGTCAAGAAGCGAAGCAAATAACCTCAATTGGTGGGCAACCATGTGTGGAAAACTTGCTCCAAGGTGATGCATTTTACTTCTTTTTACTTAGGCAAATTTGGGAATTAAATATTAATTAAGTCTAATTAGGTGTCAAAACAAGGTTAATTATGCCGTGGGCAAGCAGGAGGTGGCAAACTGAGATTTTGCATCAAGGTTTTGTGAAGGTTATAAATAGAAGGTCTGATGAAGAAGTCGAGTTTCGCAATTTACTTGTGCTATTTAAGAAGTTCTTTGACCAATTTGCTCTAAATTAAGTCTAGTGTCAGAGTGAAGGCTGCCGAAACAAAATTCATTGAGAAAGAACCCAAATTGCCTCGGAGATTCAAGATGGTTCATGCTGTCGCGTAATCATGAGCAGGGTGGAAGAATTTTGAGATATCTGACGAAAGAAGAGGAGTTGGACGCTAAAATTTGGAGGTAAGTTAGTTAACTGAATTATCTACAAGTTTGTAAGGGAAGTTAAGTCTAATTAAGTCTAAAAATATTATTTTTTTGGCAATTGGAAGTGAAGGTAGTGTTTGTAAGGTTGTCGGGTAGAGTTGGTTCAGGAAGAAGAGGTTGTGCATGCAGGCAAGCTAAGGCAGTGGCCGAAGGTAAGAGCTCTATTCAATTTAATTTTGGTGGTTTTGAGCACCCAGCGGGCAGGCAAATACAGGCCACTGATGTAAACCCTACTTTCATTTGTAACTGCTAAACATAAGTATGTAGTATCGCTGTGAACTTATTTACTTGTTCTCCCTCTTGTAGATCGAAGGAAGAAGTGGAGGAAGCCGAAGTAATTTTTGGTAAGTTGAATATTTAAGTCATTAAGAGGAAATCGAGTTAGAATTTACTTCGAATATTAATTGGGACGTAAAAACATATTTTCTTTTTGTTTTTGTTATTTTTTTCTCCTAGATTAAAAAGAAAGAAAAATAAAGGAAAAGAAAGAAAAGGAAAGGAAAAAAATCAATAAACAAATTAAAAAAAAAAAAGAAGAAATAAAAGAGATAGTGGGAGGAAGTCGATTGAGTTTTACTTTTAGATTGGGAAGTTGCCGACTAGTTTTTCTTCCATTTCTAAGCTTAAACCGATTGTATTCTTCAGTGGGGTGTCTATGAGAGGTAGAAGAAGATATCAAAGGCAGATTAGTGTAGGATTTTGGTCGAATTCATGGTGAAATTGAAGCTGAAGCAAAAGAGTTGCTTACTGTCGTGCAGTCTGAACAAGGTTTGGTTTTTGGTGAATATCAAGCAGAAGAGACAGAGTTTGGAGCTGAAAATTTGAGGTTAGTAAGTTAACTCAATTCTTAACAACTCTTGTGAAGGATGGTTGAGCCGAATATGAAGAGAAACATGTTTATATGTTTATGCTTTTCACGGGTTTTAATGTGCTATGAGGATTATTTGCTTGAAGAAAGTATGTGTTTCCATGTACGTGTCGTATTATGTGTTTTATATTAGAAATCATTTGAAGCATGCTAGTGGTTAAACGAGTTTTACGAAAGGCATACTATTTATTAACCTATGATTTTATGGAAAGTATTGATGATTCTTATTGAGTTTGTGAAGATTTGAAATGTTATAACTTGTGAATATTTATTATGCTATTTTCAAAGCATGTTAGTTGTTAACCAAGCTTGTATAAAAGGCATGCTATATGTATATTAATCTCTGATTTTATGGAAGTATGATGATTGTTAAGGAATCCGTGAAAGTTTGAAATGTTATAAACTTGTGAATTTTTATTGCGTTATTTTCAAAGCATGTTACTTTTGATTTATGTTTTAAAAGAAAGGCTCGCAATGCTGAAGGACTCGGAGAAGGTATGTGGGTAGCTGAGATGTAGAAATGGTTCTCAATACTAAAGGACTCGGAGAAGGCATGTGGGTAACCTGAGTATTGAGATAGCCCCAATGTTGAAGGACTCGGAGAAGGCATGTGGGTGGCCTAAATCTAGTATATGGGACCCGGTACTGAAGGACTCGGAGAATGTATTCGGGTAACCCAGGATATGATATCTGTGTGCACGTAGAGGGATGATAGACGCTGTTGTGTTGAGATTACTCCACACAGCTAAGGATATTCCACGTTGAGTGTGTCAAGATTACTCTTCCCTAACTAAGGATGTTTTCGACGTTGAGTAGCCTTGAGCTTCGCTTCACCTCAACTAAGGAAATGTTTTTGAAATAAACTGAATTTTCGTGTATCTTTTTCTGAAATGAACATATATGGTATGACAATGCCACTTAAGCATGTTTTGCGTGGATATGATTTTGAATTAATGTTATTTACGCATTGTTATAGAATTATTACAGTTTGATTAGCTTCTGAGTTAAAGGAAGGTTTTTACTTGATATGTCACTCACTAGGCATCCTAGCTCATGCTTTCCTTGTTATTCTGTTTTCCAGGTAGCGAGCGAGTTCGGGGTGCTTAGCTTACGCAGCAACTCATTTGGGCCTACCACCAACAGCATTTGTGAATTTTAAGCATTGCAAATAGTTGAACTTAAACTTATATTGTACATATAGAGGGTTAAGGATGATGTTGATGAACTAACGTAAATATATGGTTTGAGTGAAAATCAATGTCTGTATGATAGCTTAACCTTGGTTAAAGTATGTTGTTCAATCATTGTATATATCTACTTATTAGGTGTTGGTCAAGGTATAAGGTTGACAGAGAATGCTGTAAGAGGGTCAATGTCTGTTGTCCTCACACTTTCTCTTAGGTTAGGGTACCTGGGAGGGGGTGTGACAACTAACACCATGGATGTGCAGGATTGTGGGGCGAAAGAAGTCTCATTGGTGAGTAGGAGACGACGCTGTGGATGTGCAGGTGTTGAGCAAGACAAGTCTTACTAGTCACATTGGTCTCACAGATCTCACTAGTTACGTAAGTCTCACTAGTCTCGCTAATCGCATTAGACTCACGAATCTCTCTAGTCACGCAAGTCTCATTAGTCGCGTTAGCCTCGCAAATTTTACTAATCACGCGAATCTCGGTAGTCTCGCTAGGTCTCACTAGTAGACAGACAAGGAACGCGATGTAGACTAACAGCAAAGGCACGACAGAGGCATCGGTATTGACGCCCAGTTGGCGTGCAACGTCGAGATGCACAACCATGCTTTTGAGGTTATTTTGGTCTATTTGTGCTGGAGTTGCCGTCCACAGTGTCTGGTTGTATAGGCAGCCCAAGTTATAATTCCTTATGTGCACATAGAAGGAAATTCGACGTTGTTATGTTCAGATTACTCCACACAGCTAAGGTTATTTGACGTGGGGTGTGTCGAGATTACTCCACCCCAACTAAGGTTGTTTTCGATGTTGAGTAGCATTGAGCCTTGCTCTGCCTCAACTAACGAAAATCTTCAATGCACAAGCTAATCTTGAGTTGTGCATACTGTCTGAATGTGTATTATTAACTGTTATCAGGTGATTAGAAATGATTCCAAGATTTTACAGGCTAACAGTAGATGTCGTAAAAGGATCGATGTCTGCTGTCCTCACACATTTTCTTAGGTCAAATAGGGTAACTGTGGAAGGGGTGTGAAAGTGTGACAATAAAACTGAAGTTCGGGTTTCAAGCTATCAAATCAGTTTGTAGTGTTTCTCCCACTATCGAAGAATTTTCCACCCTTGGCATCGATAGACTTGAACTCATAATGTCAGAACTAATGATGTCTATTATTGGAGTTTATGCTCTAAAGTGTTGTAATTGATTAGTTAATTAATTTAATTATTAATTATTAATTATGCAATATTAATTTATCCATTAACGGAAAAATCCAAGGTTATTGCATGAAGTCTTGAACATGTATGTAGTTGGCATATGGGGGGATCATGTTCAAGAAATAACCTAAAGGTCTATAGTATATGGATAAGGTTGGGTGCCTTATCTTGGTGAAACTATGGTACGGCCCACTTTGTAAATGGTTTGATCTAAACCGTTCATGTAGAGACATGTGAGTGGGAGTATCCTATACAAAGAATTTGTATAAGACCGAATCATGAAATATTTAATCTCTCTGTGCAAATCCGTTAATTGATGAGATTAATATTTCATAGGATAATCATGTGCGACTCGATCTTAATCCTAAGTGACTTATGAACTCCTGTCTTTGAGGTCGGTCCTTTGATTTAGAGATTTGACTAAATAGGGAGCATGGGTGAGAGTGGCTTGAGCTACCAACTCAATAAGCCTACCATTTTGGGGATTTGACTAAATGGGGATCTAGGAACATAACTTCACAAGATGGACTTTACTCCTGCCTAGATAGGATAAGTAGATGAGTACTTTCCTTAAATGGTGATTTCGGGTCTTGAACAAGGGGCCCCACCCTCTTAGTGGTCTTAGAGGGACTCAGTTTATAGTTGGATAATAAACAAATTGTTCATTAGAGAAATCAATAGTACTTAAGGATAAGAGGTAATTATAGGGATAGAACGGACATTTGACCTAGCTGTAATTATAAATAAATCGTAAAGGATTGACTTGCTTATACTGATTATATCCATAGACAAAACTTGTCCTACAGTGCATAAGAGTTCAACTAAGGGTCTATAGTGGTTTGCCCTGTAGATAATGAATGAAGATTAATTTAATTAAAGAGTTTAATTAATTAATCTTGATCATTGGCGCTTATAATCCGTACGTCCATAAGGTCTCCTTACAAGCTCACCACGAACCAACAAGGATCCACTATGTTGAAAGAAAAATTTTAAGTATTCAAACTTATGAGGGAAAATATTAATTGTATTGGATACAATTAATTACATGATTTATTATAAAGTTTATTTGAATAAGATTCAAACTATAACTTTATAATATGGAGAATTAATTTATTTGAATTTGATTCAAATATTTAATTATTTATTTGAATGAAATCCATATAAATAAATAGAGGAAGAATTAATTAATTAATTTGAATTGGATTCAAATAATTAATTATTTAATTTGGATGAGATTCAAATTAAAGATTCTGCAGAAAATAAATATTTAAATAAGATTTAAATATTTTAAACCATTTAATATGAGATATTATTTTGATAAATATATATTAATATTGGATATTATAAAATATTTAATTTAAAACTCTTTGCAAAGGGGTTATTAGGAGTAACCCATAGAGTTCTATAAATAGGGCTCTTTAGAGCCCTCATAGTACACTCCTCTCTAGAAGAATAATCTCTACGATTACTCTAAAAGTCTTCCTCTAGAAATTCTCTTAATTTTCTTAGAAAAGTTCTCAGAAAATTATTCTTCTCATTCCCTCTATTCTTTCAAGAAACGGTTCCCACAAACCAGATCCTTGTCGAGTCATTACAAGGAAGATTTCTTGAAAAAGGAAGAATACAAGAGAAGACTATCGGTTCGATGAGAGATTTGCTAAAATTATGAATCGACAAAGGTACGTTGTTTAACATTTTCTTAACTTTCTGTATTTTTAATTCTTTCAAGAAATCAAAGAACACAATCACACGCTTCCGCTGGGATTCAATTTCCTTTAGTTGGTATTAGACCAATCTTTGATTCTTGATTTGAATTAAAAAATCTTGTATGGTGGGTATTTTAATTATTCATGTATGAGATATGTGAAGGTTTACAAAATTGATTGTTTAGGGATATTTGGGCATTATATTTTAAAGTTTTGATTAGATCAATTGTAAAACCCTCAAGGGTTAAGGTTTTCTTGTAATCTTTTTTATGTAAAACGGCTATAAATTCTTGAAAAAAACATTGGTTTTCCCAAAATATTGAAATCTGAAAAATCTGCATTTTTTCAAATCTGGAAATTTTGCTATGTATCATCTATTGTGTTTGATCAAAGCATCTGGTAGATTTGAATGAAGTATGTGTGGCCGAAACTTTAAAGGATTAAATTTAGGTGTTTCAAACCCTAAATTTTGAAGAAAGAAAAAATTGAAGACCAAGATATGTCTTGGAAATTCAAATTATTGTAATTTTGATTTTTTATCTTTAATTTCTAGGATATGCCAAAATGCAGAAACAAATATTTCAAGTAAATAAAATTGGGATGTCCTAATCTATGATGCCAAAGCATTATAGTTTCTTGAACAAAAAGAGAACTGACACTACTCAAGCCCTAAACTTTTTTATGACTAGTTGAAACTTCATCAAAGTAACAGGGACAGTTAATCATCCTAGCACGTCCAATCGAGTTTTGATCCTAAAAAAGGCAATGTATTTCACAAAAGATAACACAACAGTTAGCATCCTTAGATATTTTGCTCATAGATAATAAATTACAAGCTAGTTGAGGAACATGAAGGACAGAACATAATATGAGTTTTGTACTTAGGAGAATAGTTATTTCACCTGCAATAGATGTGAAACTACCATTGACAATACAAACTTTCTCATAGCAATACACAGGACTTTATTGCAGTTATCAACAATATTCGCATTAGAGGCATGTTGATAACACCTAAAATGTTCTATCTTCCTCAGCTTAACTCGGGATTGTTGTGCTCTTTAATGTGCTTATTATGTTATTTTGTAGGTTTCGAGCACTTAACAGGTAGAACGGGGTGTTAGCAACAAAATCGAGCTAAAACAGACCAAAAAGAAGTTCCACAGCATCAGAACCCTAAAATGACCAAAATGCCCCTAAAGCCACGGCGTCGCAGTGCTTTTTCCCGAGGAGGTCCGCTGGCGAAGCGCAGTAGGAGTCGTGGCACTCCAGAATTATAATGCGACCAAATTCATGTCAGCATTGCGACGTTGTGACAGTTTTTATTAAAGGAAATCTTTGGCTTCTAGGTTAAAAACGCCCGACCAACTAACTTTTGGCTCCTTTTTCTCCTTTTTTTTTTATTTTTTTCATACCTAGGAACTTGAACTTGCCGATTATTGGCTAAGGTAATGATAACTTGTAGAAATACAAGTTATTATAGTCACTATTTGAATTAATTAGAGTAACTTTAGGGCTAAGCGCATGATTTTGGCAGTTTAATTATGTCATATGTATTACCATGCGTTGGCACCATTTACAAAAGAAAATATCTGAAAAATATATGAGCTTTTCTATTCTTAACGCAGGATTAAGTAGAAAAGAAGAACAAATGACCCAAGCACAGAGAGGAAGCTGCTGCAAGAACAAAAGTGGAAACCCATGCGTCGAGACCATGCGTTGAGAAGAAAAAGCAGATACAGACGTCTAGGTAAAAGCTGTCATATCAATATGCAAAAGGATTACACGTTATCAAATCATGGCAGAACTAATGAGCCGAGGATGTGAAAAGTTTGCACAGCAGGGCATGGAATTTAATGCAAAGGTGTCAGGTCATCATGAGTTCAACTTTTGACGCCTATAAATAGCCCAAAGCTTCTCCATTCAAAGGAGGAGAGAAACGAGTTCAAGAGGCGAAAGCTCTGCACAAATTCTCCCTCACCATAACCAACCTCCATTTCAAGCTCTTCTGTGAGAAGGATTCGTAGAATTTTTAGAGTCATCTCCCAGTGAGTGAGAACCTTCACCCTATGCCATTTATGTATCAGATAGCAACCATCTCAAGCCTCCATGAAGTAAGACATTACCAGTGGCGGCTTGACGTCTCCCATTTATGTTCTATCTCCATTTCCTTCCTTCTTACTTATGTTTTGTTAATGACATTTGAGAGAATGGTTTATTTTCTTAATATAAGTTCAATTGAAGATTATCTTCCATTCATTTCCATATTAAATACTTTACACCATGTTGCTTGAATGTTGAATGAGTAAGATGTTAGAAGCTAGTTTTTCTTAAGCAATACTAAGTATGTTACATCTTGATTAATGCATATCATTAGCTTGCATAGCTTTGTCTGACAAGCAAATTTAACAAGCACGATTGTCTAGCTTGAGAGAGTAGATGGTTAATCTTTAGCATTTATCAAGACTAGATGAGGTTCAGAGATGTAGTTCATCTTTTGTCAACCCAAACTTACCATGTGTCTTAGAGATAAGATTAATGTGGCGTCAAAACATTGAGAGACGGATTCTCAAACCCAAAGTTTGTAGGTATGTAAATATACTTAGATATGCTTAAGTAACAACTAGCTCCTGCGTTAACTCTATTATTATCGCATGGTTTCACCGTCATCCTCAACACATGCTATTTGACTCTACATGACATTTGACTAACCTTCTCCACGTCCACCTCATTGTTAGTTGTAGGAAATTTTATTCATTCTTTTTGTATAGTTTTAGGTACATACAACTCCTGCATATAATTCATGTATAGTCACCGCATAGTCTTGTATCTATTCTCAACTCCTAGTTATTACAAATCCCTGTGTTCAACCATGGACTCAATAGGAAACCTATAAGAGCTTACACTTTGGCTTTTATAGGAATACTTGCTTACTAATGATCATACTTGAGTAATTCTCGACACAACTCTGTACTGAAATTATAACATCTAATACACTTTATGCTCAACAAGTTATGGACCCAACAGGTAAGTTTTTTCTAGCTTGGGTATTAGTGATTTTCCCTTGTAATTGATGTTCTTTTGAGGTTTTGAACTTAATTCAAGTGTATGCATGATTTAATTCCGAGTTTTTAAGAATTACGAACAATTTGTAACGCTGGTGTTTATTTTGATTATTGCTTTGATTGTATTACAATTCGTGACAATATATTATATGTCAATAATAGGAAGCTATAGGTTAAGTTAGCTTGCAAATCTAGATGGTGATGCGCATTGTTCTAATCAACCTAGGATTAAATCGATAGGACATTCAATCTAGGTCTTTCCAGTTGCATGTTCTGCCTAATTTTCCTTTGAACTTAATGCAGCTAGGTTTAGTCAAATTTTGCATGCTTTTCATCGATTTGCCTTAAATCTAACTTGTCCACTAGGACAATTCAATTCTGGTCTTTCCAATTGAATTGATTAGGTGCTAGCTTCATTAGATTTAGTAATGACGAACCAATGATAAGAACATTGAACAAAGGAAATCCCGCGTAACCCAAGCTAGTGCTTCTTCAATTGAATTTTAACTCTTTTTACTTCCCGCAATTTATATGAAATTTACTTTTTCTTGCAATCAACCATTTCTTAACCCCCCTTTGGTTACCTTGAATTGAAAACTTTCAATTGTGAAATTCGAGGGCTCCCTGTGTTCGACAAGGCTTGCCACTATTACTGTGGGTAAGTTAGGAAAATTTATTTGGCATGGAATGGGGCGACAAATTCCTTCCGTCACATGTTAATGGGAATTTCTCTCAAATTATTTAGAGCTCTTCTAATTTGTAGGTTTTCCATGAAGTTTCTAGCAAGTTCCCGCGTATGATAAGGTTTATTGCAATGATTGCACTAGACACAAGGCTTTCATGAGTTTCCTTGGATTGATCAGAAGCTTTCATTGCATTATTTTCAATGACCAACGTTGAACTTTCAACTGAGTCAATTACCTTCTTTCCAATCATAACATTCCTGCGGTTTACTTTTGTGCGAACTTCAGAAAACTCATCGTTAATAGTTGGAAGATTATTTTTCCCAAGTATCCTATCTTTAACCTCATCAAACTCAATAATGAGATCGACAATGAATTTGTAAATGCGGCCATCTTTTACAATTTTTCGATAATATTTTTGGTCATCTGTGGACTTCCACTCATACTTATCAAATAGATCAAGATCTTGCCAAATCCTCTTTAGAGAGTCAAAATATTATGTAACTGAGTTACCTCCTCGTCGTATATCACCTAGTTTAAGATTACTCAAGCACTTGTGACTGGTTACCCAAATCGAAATACATTTGAGTCACACTATTCGACAATTCATTTGTAGTAGAGTAGCACATGTAGTTACTAGTGATGTCTTCCACCATAGAATTGACGAGCCAAGTCATAACCAAGGAGTTTTCCGCATCCCACACAACAAATGAAGAGTCATCAAGGCTAGAGGCGGTTTTATCTCCAATGATATAACCTATCTTCCATTGTCCATGAATATACATTCTAACACTTTGGGACCATCGAAGAAAGTAATCCTCTTTAAGTCGAATGGTCTTATTTAGACAGTGGGAGTGTTGGGATGGATCTGATTATTGAAGACTTTAGTAACAGGTGCCTTAGTGTCTAACATATTGTTGAAGAGATTAAAAAAAAAAAAAAAAAAAAGTAGATTTGAAAAACAGAAACCAAATAGAGGCTTAAACAAACCACCCGGCAGCAAAGATGAAAAACAGCCGATTGGCACCGTTGACTGGCCAGAAAAGACTCAGACGATAACAATGACTTGGTCGGCCGACAAAGGAGGTGTGAACCCAGGCGTCGATATACCAAACACTTGCATCGATGTCGGGTGGGAAAACTTTGGTTTCCACAAACTGGATTCAAGCATCGACGACTTTGAGTTTTGCAAATTGGTGGAGATTTGATGTCGAGGTTGTGTCCGGCGGCTAAGATGTTACGTCCGGTGGGGATTTAGTGTGTCCAATAGCTGTGGCGTATGAGTCGGCGGCGGTAGCGGCAACAGACCCAGAGTTTTTAGTTTCTTCAGAAAATTAGGATTTTTTTTGTTTTAGGGTTTCAAAATTATAGCTTTGATATCAAGTTAAAAAATGTATTTTTTCTCTTATTACTATTCGATAGGAAAGAGTCTTCTTAAATAGAAGAAACACCCATTACAAATAAGAAAAAAATACACAGTAAAGAAAAATAAATACATCAAATATTCCACAATAAATACAATGAAAAATATTAACATAAAAAGAAATAATCAACAGTAAGTATGCTAGCTTAGGGTTAGTTGAAACCTATTGTTTGATTTTGAGGGTTAATGCTTAATTTCTAGTTTCTCACGAAATTTTTATGGTCCTTGGATTTGTTTTATGATTTATGCTTAGAATGTATACTTGATTTGGCTAATCATTCATATTTTCTTTATTTAGCTAGAGCTTGATGCATGTTGTGCTTCATATGAATGTATTAATTACCAAGTAGCAAAATTCAAGGTTTTGGGTGTGTTTTTAACTTCTCTTGAGCTAAAGATTAAAGCATAATATATTTTGTACAAATGTGTTGATTGCAAAGTAGCAAATCTGAAGCATGCTTGTTTGTAAAATTTAAGTTGTTTAGAATAACCCTTTTACAACATTGCATGACTAAGATAATTCAAGAATGAAATTGCTTAATAACTTAAGGCTATCTCAGGTTATTAATCATCATAGTTAAATCCTTCAAGCTTAATGCGGTTGTTTACTTGTTATGAACACTACTGAACCCAAACAATTGGGCAACTAGTCCAATTAAGAGTTAATTAGGGTAGATGTAAGATATCATGGACGTTATCGTACCCAGTTAATTGAGCATCTAGTTTAATTGAGTAATTAATTGGTAATTAGACGCTTGCTATGGTCTTTTCGAGCGAGTTGGCTAAGCACATTAATTCATGAGAATTCTTTTATGAAAATCACATGATCAAATCAAACAATTGGTTGAATCCTATTTTCTAAGCTAGGCTCGTTTTACTTTCTTACACTTTGATTTTGCGCAATTTACATTCCCGCACTTTTTTTTCCAAGCTTTAAATTCTCATCCATTCCCCAACCCCCCCCCCCCGGGCGGTTATCAGTTTAGCTAGAAACTCTAATTAGTTTGAAACTACATTCGAGCTTCCCTTGTGGTTTGACCCCAGACTTGTCGCTTGTGCTACTCAGTAGTATAAGGAGTTGGCTCGATGATTTATAAATATTATTTAATTGTCAGAGAGAGGTTTGCAACACCTATTCTCATAGACACATCATTTTTCTTTTTCTACATTTCTCTTAGGACTGAGGAATCTTCTTGGAAAAGGGGCAATAGGAATATGAGCATTCAAATCAAAGTGATTCAACTGACAGTACTAACCTATTGAGAATTATTGGGTGCTCGGGGTCTACGTCATTTCTTATCAAAACCAAACAATTCATCAAATTCTTTTTCAATCATAAAGTTCACAAATTCAGAGGATTCTAGGAGATCAGATGGACTTATAGTGGTTACAGCACTTACATTCCTCACATGGGGCTTGGGTTGGGTTGGGACCTTACCACCTTGGTGTCAAACTTGTTCACGATGGTAGCCAACTGAGTGATTTGGTTTGCCAAGTGTTGCATATCCACTCGAGTTTCTTTTTAAAACTCCAAAGTTTCCTTCTAGAATATCATCGTGTCCTGCTAGAGTTTCAAAGTGGTCTCTGCTAAACTCTTCATAACATCCTCTATAGGTTTGCCAGAATTGGAATCACTCAACTACTCAACTTGCCCTCCTCCCCAACAAAAATTTGGTGACATGCCACCCAAGGTTGCAAGTGTTCCCTCGTGGATCGTACTTCTTGCCTCTTTTATAACCAACATAGTTTACCTTCTCAATAGAAACTGGAGGTTGAACTTGGGCATGAGCCATCTGCTTCACCAAAGCAGTTAAGTTAGTTAATTGAGAACGCAACTCTTTTACCTATTGTGAGCAGGATGGGGTGGCTTCATTTACTCTTGTCCCAAATTGCTATGAGTTTTCCACCATCCTAGAGATCAACTCCCTATCTTTAGAGGGTGTCTTGTCAACAAAGGCACCACCAGCTGCAACATCTATCGTGCTCCAGTCATGAGAGAGTAGCCCCAAGCAGAACTATTGGATCAAGAGTTGATTCGATATCTGATGGTGTGGAAAGCACGCACAAAGCTGCTAGTATCTTTCCTAGTACTCAAATAATGTCCCATTGACGCTCTAGGTTATGCCATAAATCTTATTTTTTATGCTATTAGCCTTTGAATCTATAAAGCATTTCTCAAGAAACAAATTCTTCATCCCATTCCATGTAATGATTGTGTCACACCCCCTCCCTGATTACATACTTAACCTGAAAGGAGTTGTGAAGACAATAAACATCACCCCTCTTGTGACGCATATTGTCCCATTTTACATAACTTCCTGTATAAACATTCCATACGTATACATTCATAGAATTCAGCCATATTAATGCATGATCATAATATAATAATCCTTCCTGTACACAGTACACTTTTATAACATACTCTCTCATAACCCATTTAGAAACAACTAAATCTACATGTCATCAGTGTTAAGTTAATTACACGTACAACAACCAGAAAATAAAAATGTTTCTAGAAACTCAAAGCTTAAGCAAGGCGAGTTGAAGTAGGCAATGCACCAGGAACGTCCTTGCTACCTGGGAGGAAAAGAAAACATGGAAAACGTGAGTTAAAAACCCCGTGAGTGACTATTTTTGTAAAACTATCTTTTGTTCGAAAACAGGCATGTCAAAATCATAATAATGCCATAAACGTAAACGTGATTCAAATAATCATTTCTGTAAAATCATAATTTCAACAACGTAAACAAATCACATATGTTCATGCCAAAATGATCGTATCCGAAAAACAGTTCGTTCTCAAAACTTTCCCTTAGTCAGGGCGGAGCAAGACTCAACGCACCCGACGTCGAAAACAAGTAAGGCTTGATGCGGAGTAGAACTCAACGCACCAGCATATAACCTCTATGTGCACATAGGACTATGGCGAGTTGTCCAAGTACCTTCTCCATGTCCTTTAGTATTGGGTCCTAGGGAAACTCACATGCCTTCTCATGTCCTTCAGCATTGAGCCTCCTCTAAAACATTTTAGGAACCAATATTTTATGTAAATAGTTCACATGAAAACCTTTCATGAAAAATCAGGTATATCATGATAAACAACATTTCACAACATGCCATTCAACGCCATATAGAAAACGTATAAAACGTGCCTTGTGAACAATATCATCAAACATCATGCTTTTCAAGAAAACAGTTCATCTCAAAGCCATATCTCATAAGAAAAACCAAACTAAACATTTTCAATAAATTCATTTTCAAAGGAAGAAAAATGTCACTCACAACTTGTCCTTAGGCCCTGAGCAGATTATATGCCTTTCCGAGCTCTTTTTGGCCTGTAAATACACATTCCTCACGTTATGTTTTCCTTAAACTTCCTTTATATGATCATTAAATGTGCATACTTAAACTCTAATCATGATTCACCACCAAGACTCCCTTTCTTTTCTAAAATACACATAATAAGCGAGATTCTGTGTCACTAACAAGATTACTAACGAGATTTCACCTTACTAGCGAGTTTACTAATAAAATTACACAACAGGTCACGACACTAGCGACACCAGCATAAGCGAGACCAGCGAGACTACCTGAGGAGCGATACCGAGCGAGAGCCAGTGAGATTTGTGAGACAAAATCCTCCTTTGCACGACCAGCAAAACTAGTGTCGCTACTCACGCTCCAATTCCTCAGCGAGACTTGCTTCCAAACGACACCCGACAACAGAGTTTCATCCTTTCCTGTTTATTCTCACTTCTATCAATTCAAAGTCATATTTCCATCCAGATTTAGAACTTCTTTCCTTCTACAAACTTGTAGAGAAACATGTTTTCTAGCTTACCCCAAAATTTCGTGGCTTAACTCGTTTTGGTTCGTCAGATATTGCAAGTTTTCTTCGCGCTACTCTAGATTGCATAGAAATTTTGTATTAGTAATTTCCAGCTAAAAGTTTACATGTTTATAATCTATTTCAACTCAAGCATCCTTCATAAAAGTTGTTTAAAATTGAGTTAACTTACTAAGCTTAAAATTTCAGCCCAAAATTCAATCTCTTCAGCTCGATATTCACCAAACACCACACTTGGTTCGAGCTGTGCTACAGCAGATGAAGCTTCTGTTTCAGCTTCAGTTTTACCATGAAACCTTCCAAAATCTTGCACGAAATTGCCCTAGAACTCTTCTTCAACCTCTCCACGATGTGCAACTAAAAAATAGCATAGAATTTCGTTTGGAAATGAATAGAAAGAAGTTGGCAAACTTTTCCTTTCAACTAAAAGCTAAGACCGACTTTCATCCTTATCCTTTCTTCTTCTTTTTCTTTTTCTTCTCTTTTCTTATTTTTCAAATTCTAATTCCTTTTTTCTTTTTTGTCTTCTTCCCCCCCCCCCCCCTTTTTTTACAATATGAGACTATTAATACTAATTCGCTTAAAGCTTTTGAACGTGCTTACCAATTAGGTGCTTACAGGGCTAATAGTATAACCAATTTTTTGCATCCTCCTTCAAGCATAAGGGAAATGCTCGCAGATTCAGTTGTTCCTCTTTGACTCCATGGGGCCGTATACTGATAGCTCTGAAAAAAGGCTATTTTTGTGTCCTTAATTTCTTTTGCTTGTTATGTTTTATATGATTGAATGTCTATTTTTGTAGAAATTTGAGCAAATCATGCATATGGGAGTGTTATGGGTCGTTTAAGGTTGATTTTGAGCTATCATAAGTGAATTCAGACACTCGGAGCTCAAAGACGTGAAAATTACCAAAATGCACCTAGGGCCAGCGTAGAGCATAGTGCAGCCAGGCTCTCGTGGGCCTTTTCATCCTTTAGCTTCAAAATGTTTTCAAATGTTTCGTTTCAATCCAAAGTGCACCTGAAATATCCCGACAGTTTCTTTTGCTCATTTTCTTGTCAAAAACACCAAATAAAATATTAAATTCCTAAGAACTTACACGATTTAGGTGGAGGAAGATAGCTCTTTTTGGGAGCTATCAAAGCACCCCCAACCTAAACCTTGCTAGTCCTCAAGCAAGAGAAAACACAAACATGAGAGCAAACAATCGAAAAAATTGCACTTAATATGACTCAAGTCTCAATACTCAACGAACTATTTAACATTTTTTTCTATTCTTCCTTACGCATGTGTGTCAACCAACTTAGGTGAACTCAAAAGACTCTGGACAACCTTATCGCATCCTCCATCCATCTTACCCCTACTTTCAGCTTGGGTATGTTGGGTTTTACGTCCTAAAACTTGTAGTTTGTAAAATTAAACTTATTCTCTATAAAATTTTTATCGAGATTTATTCAGTAAAGTTGTTATTGAATATATGAATTGTATTTATTAAATCCAATAAACTAAGAACCCCTTGCTATAGGTGGAATACTTATACTTTATGTGTAGAAATAAAAGTGGATCCAGTTTAGGCAATAGTCAAAACGATCTATAGTATAGAGATAAAGTTGGGTACCTTATCTTGAAGACACTATGGATGCAACCCACTTTGTATTTGATACAAACAATGTAATCTTATACCGTTCATGTAGAGACATGTGAGTGGGGGCATCCTATGCAATGAGTTTGCGTAAGACCTGACCATGAAAAAATCACTTGTACTTTATAACATCATTTACTGTTAAGACTGATTATCCTTTAATTTGCACGGGTGAGAGTGACCCGAGTTCACCGACTTAATAAGCCTTCCATTTTAGGGATAAGACCAGGTAGATAGTTGAGAACATAGTTCTACAAGATGGAACTCACTCTTACCTTATTTAAGGTTAGTAGAGAAGTTGTTCCCTTAAGTACTAACTCTGGGTCTTGAACAAGTGGTCCCACCCTCTCATTGGCCCGAGAGGGACTCGATTTTTTGGTTGGACTACAAACCAATTGTTCATTATAGAATCAATAAGACTTAAGGAACAAGATGTAATTACAGGATTAAAACGATAATTTTGACCCAGCTGTAATTACGAACAACTGGTGAAGGATCGACTTACTAATCATGGTTATATCAAGTGGACAGGAATATATCTACAGTGAAGAGAGTGCAGCTGTTGAGCTATAATGGAGTGTCCTGATAGTTCTTGAATGGTAGTGAACTAGGTTAAAGAGTCTATGTAAGCCTTAATCTTTAACTCTACATTCTTATGTGATTATTGTTTTAATAAAAAATGCTATCAAAAGTTTTTATAGCAACATATATAAGCTATATATTCATAGTTTATTATACTATCCATTATAGTTATACAAACACGCTATAAAAAGTCTCAAACTATTAATAGCATAGGTTGTCAAGACCTTAGAAAAACGTTATAAAAGGTCTATTATCAGTAGCATATTTCTATGCAGGTCTTATCAACCCACTCTTAGTACCGAAATGGTAAAGAAGTCTCGTTAATTTCTTCATGCTCGTTCCAAGTTCGAAGTACCATTTGTACAAATAAGAACCCCCTTCATTACATCGCTTTTTTTGTTAGCTATTGTATCTGTTATTTCTCGTAGTGTTTATGTGTAGACATAAAAGTGAATCAAGTTTAGGTAATAGCCAAAACGGTCTATAGTATAGAGATAGGGCTAGGCACCTTATCCTGTAGACACTATGAATACGACCCACTTTGTATTTGATACAAATGATGTGATCCTATATCGTTCATGTAAAGACATGTGAGTGGAGACATCTTATGCAATGACTTTGCATAAGACCGGACCATGAAATAATCACTTTTACTTTATAACCGCATTTACCGTTAAGACTGATTATTTCAACATGATGACCTAAGTAGCTCGATCTTAATTCTGAGCTAATTATGAACTCCTGTTTATTTGGGATTATCCTTTAATCTACATGGGTGAGAGTGGCCTAAGTTCACCGACTTAATAAGCCTTTCATTAAACGGATAAGACCAGGTAGATAGCTGGGGACATAGTTCTGCAAGATGAAATTTTCTCCTACCTTATTTAAGGTCAATAGAGAGGTTATTTCCTTAAGTGTTGACTTCGGGTCTTGAACAAGCAACCCCACTCTCTCATTGGCTCGAGAGGGACTCAGTTTGTTGGTTGGACTACAAACTAATTGTTCATTAGAGGATCAATGGGACTTAAGGAACAAGATGTAATTACAGGATTAGAACGGTAATTTTGACACAGTTGTAATTACAAACAACTAGTCAAGGATCGACTTACTAATCATTGTTATATCAAATAGACAGAAATATATCTACAGTGAGGAGAGTGCAGCTATTGGGCTATAGTGGAGTATCCCGGTAGTTAACGAATGGTAATTAACTAGGTTAAAGAGTTTAGTCAGTTAATTTCATATCGTTGGAGTACATGATCTGTAGGTCCATTAGGTCCCATTGTTAGCTCATGGACTAATCCTTGGAACAGTGTGTTGAAAGAATTTGAAATTGTTCAAATTCGTTTAAGGAGTAAGATTACAGTTTCTTCGTTTTGATTGTGAATTAAACGAATTTGGAGAGTTGATAATTTTTAAATATAATTTAAATATTATTCGGATGAATAGAGATTCATCATATTTGAATTTTTTGGAAAAAGTGGAAAAATTAATCTTTTTATATTTAATATTAATTTAATAAATTTAATTATTATTTAAATTAATTTAATATTAAATAAATATTATATTAAATTAATTAGTGTAATTAATTTAAAATTGGAAAATTGAGTTTAATGGAAATTAAATATGAATTTATGAAATTCATATTTAATTACATTGAATTTCCTACTTTGCATGTTGAAGTAGGAGGTGTTAACCTCATCTTCAACTTTCTTCCACTTTCAAATTCACCACCTTATTCACTATGTTTGGTGTCAATTAGCATGTAAAGATGTTGTGCATGGTTTCTTCTTTAAATAGAAGAAAGAAATTGAGGAAGAAGGTTGATGATCTTAGAGATTTTTACTAAAAGAATCCCACTTGCTCAAAACTCTCCAAAATTGGTTGTTCTTCACATTCTTACTCTAAATTCATCACAATTTGGATCCTACAATCCGTTTTAAGGCCAAAGAATAATAAGAAAGGCTCTTGTGGTGGTTTACGAAGTGTTCGTGATCAAAAGCTTGAAGGATTTTGGATCAATTTTGAGCTACAACAAGTAAGTGTTCTTGCCTCTATTCTTCGGTTTTAGAACTATCATGTTTAATTTTCAAAATTGATGTAATTAGAGTGCTTTAAATCCTAATTACTTCCACATTTACATTGTCAACTCCTTTAGGGTACTGATCATCAAACAACTTAAACCACTCAAGAAGGTAATGGTTTGACTAGAGTGCTTGAAACTCACACGACAGAAAAATAAAGAGATAGAAAAATAAAGGGCATTTCTTTTACCTAAGAGCATTAGCTTTAACACTCCAACCATAGGGATTCATACCCACTTTTTTCTTGCGGGTGTCTTAATTGATCACAACGAAGGTAGCTCTTTTTACTTCTATCCATGCACTCACACACACCCTCTTCCTTTTTTTTATATATATATTCTTTTTTTTTTTCTTAAACACTTTCCTTTTCACTCTTATTTTTCTTCCCCTTTTTTATTCACACAGACTTATAACCTCTTATTCTCCCTAGTCTCATATTGCATCCTATCTAGCAAGGTCGCTCTTTAACTAGTGGGGCTTTAGGGGTGACAACGGGCTTATGGACACCAAAAACCTATCCCCCTAAAAGAAAATACCTAAGGTGGCTAGTGCGCAAGGAAGTAAGGAGCGCAAGAAAAAAAAAACTCTTAATGGGCTCACTAAATGCTCATTTCAACAATTTCAAGCAAAGAAGCATGTAAGCACATCCTAGGCCATCCTAATCAAACAAAAAATGTAAATTTTCCTATGAAACTCACATGCACAAAAACAGGACAAGTAGGATGCAAGCATAAGAATCAATGGAGCACAAGCAACATGCAACTCACCTACCCCAACCTAAAACAATGCATTGCCCCTAATGCATGCAAGCAAGCAAAGAAGGACAAATGAAAGGGAAACCAAAAACCTTCCCAAAAGTGAAATCCATGAGGGACGGGTTTCTTAGGCAATGCAAGGAGAAGAAAAAAGGGATAAACCTACAAAACCAAAACTCCATATAAAAGAAGACTATGTACAAGAAGCTAGACTAAGGCCTACTCGTAAAAAGCCAACCCAAAAACTAAAAACTAAGAAAACTAAAGAAACCTAAAAGCTGAGGGCACTAAGGTAGGCTAACTGGTGATCATCTGAATCAGGCAAGTTCGGGTCCCTCTGAATGTCATACTGGAAGCCTATGCTAGCTTAGTAGAGGCAGTCTCTCTCACTCATGAAGTTAACACTCCTCTCTAACACAATAGGCGGACTCGAGACTCACCCTCAAGGCCTCTTCAGCCATCCTGAGGCACGCTACCCTAACGACTCTTCTCTAACCTCCACCTAATGATGATCTTGTTGATCATTGCCACGAGTTTCCTCCTCACGGTGCTCTTCCTCATCGCACTCCTCCTCTCCATTACCTCTAAAGGCGAAGATGGTGGTCTTGCAAATAGAGCCTTTAGGACTCACCCTCTCCTCACATCTTCGTATCTCAATACTTTATTGTCAGCAAAGCTTCGTGATTAAACAAGGATGCCTTAAGCCTCTACTGTTGGCACAACGTCTGCTATGTCGGATAGAATCACGAATGAGCTTATCGACATTGACAGACCGGCCCATGCTGAGATAGTAGAGCAACTTCACTCTATGCTTGGTGTGAAACCTGAAATCTTGACCTAGTAACTTATAGAGAAGAAATTAGGATAACATAAGGGAAAGATGAGTACAAGCCTATGGAGCTAGCCAAAATTTGACCCTTTAAGGAAAGCTCATGCGTTGATGTCAGAGTAGGGAGAAAAGTGTTTGTATAAACTTGAGTTTTGAGATGAGAATAAGTCATAGAAGACTTTTGGAGAAAACCAGGGTAGGTTCATTTTTTAAGTATTGGACAATAAGGAGGTAAGTAGGTTCTAAAATTTTCTAAATGTCATAACTATGCATGGGAAGTATCGTATGGACGCATAGTGCCTTCAAGGAAAGCAGAATTTTCTTAAATGTTGTAGAAGGTGGAGTTGGTAGAATAGTTAGAAGTTAGTTTTGAGTTAAGATACACCTTCTGGGAGAAGTCACCATGTTGAACGCATGGAGTGTGAGTTCAATGCATGGTGGAAGACTTTGGGAAGATTTTGACTTAGTGTTGAGATGCTCAAGCTTGTTGAAAGGAACTTGTAGGCCATAAAGGGTCAACGCATAGTACATGCTTAGAACGGCTTCTAGCTAAGTGTTGGAGGAGTTTTAGGAGTTGAAAAGCAACACATAGGGGAGAAAGAGAAGCTCAACGCATGGAAGGACTTAGAGGATGTAAATTTGGCTAAGTCCAAAGGGAATAGGGTGTGATGGACGTGTACCCTAGGGTTTAAAGGGAAAAGGTTAAGTGTTGTTGATTCTTGTTCGAAGCAAAGGAAGAATTGGAAACCTAACTTGAGGAGTAACTCCATGGACGCATAGTTGAGACTTAAAGAAGTTCATACAAGCATGTTGGACGCATATATGGTGATGGAAAAGGAAAATCGGCTAGGTATTTAATAGTTGGATGAAGTAAAGAGAGGAAAGGAGGACAAAACCTAAAAGACTACTTGTTGGACCCATGCTAAGAGGGAAGTTGGACGCATGTGTAGAGAATTGAATCCCGGTGGAAGCGTGTGATCGTGTTCTTTGATTTATTGAAAGAATTAAAAATACAAAAAATAAAGAAAATGTTAAGCATCATACCTTTGCCAATCTATAATTTCTGAACCGATAGTCTTCTTCTTGTAGTCTTCCTTTTCCAAGAGATCTTCCTCGCTATAACTTTGGCAAGGATCCGGTTTGTGGGAACTGCTTCTTTGAAAGAATGGGAAGAAGAATTTTCTTAGAATTTTTCTAAGAAAATTGGGAGAATTAGCAGAGGAAGATTTTTAGAGTAATCGTAGAGATTATTCTCTTAAAGAGTGTGTTCTATGAAGGCTCCCAAGGGCCCTATTTATAGAACCTGTGGGTTACTCCTAATCCCTATTATAATAACCCCTCTACAAAGATTTTAAATCAAATATTTAATAATATCCAATATTAATGAATATCTACCCAAATAATATCTTATATTAAATTATTTAAAATATTTGTTAGATCTTATTTAAATATTTATTTATTGCAGAATCTTGAATTTGGATCTCATCCAAATTAAATAATTAATTATTTGAATCCAATTCAAATCAATTGATTAATTCTCCCTCAAACTATTTTCCGCAGAATCTTTAATTTGGATTTCATCCAAATTAAATAATTAATTATTTGAATCCAATTCAAATTAATTAATCAATTATCCCACTATTTATTTATATAGATATTATCAAAATAAATAATTAATTATTTGAATCATATTCAAATAAATTAATTCTCCATATTATAAAGTTATAATTTGAATCACATTCAAATAAAATTTATAATAAATCATGCAATTAATTGTATCCAATACAATTAATATTTTCCCTCATAAATTTGAACATTTCAAAAAAAAAAAATTCAACATAGTTGATCCTTGTGGTCCATAGTGAACTAGCAAGGGGACTGATGTGAGCCTTTTCGGTGTCGCTTCCAAAAGACCCAATCAAATAATATTTATAATTATACCGATCTTTACAACTATTACTACAAAACGTAATACTAGTGGCAAGACTCGGTCGATCTGTAGGGAAGCACAAAGATTAGTTTCTCAAAGCTAACCATTTAGTTAAAGCAACAAATGGGGAGAACTTGTGTGGTTTGAGATTTGAATATGCATGAAAATAAAAGTGCAAGGAAAGTAAAGGATAGATGTGCAATCAAACAAAACATTCTAGCTTAGAGAAACAAAATTACCTAATGTAATTTTGATCATCGAATTATCAATACATGATTTTAACTTTTTACTTATGTCTAGCCCAATTGATTAGAAAGGCTAACCAATGGTCCAAAGTATCAAATTAGCCAATTTAATTAGATGAAAAGCATCCTAATCAATTTAACTAACCGCATTACGCTTTACGGATTATGCTAGGATAAATTTTCAATTGGAAAGACCTAATTAGAAATTTAATACGGTTTCCCCAAGGTCGATAGAACAATGCTCTTCGTTGTCGACCAATCATCGAATTATCAATACATGATTTTAACTTTTTACTTATGTCTAGCCCAATTGATTAGAAAGGCTAACCAATGGTCCAAAGTATCAAATTAGCCAATTTAATTAGATGAAAAGCATCCTAATCAATTTAACTAACCGCATTACGCTTTACGGATTATGCTAGGATAAATTTTCACTTGGAAAGACCTAATTAGAAATTTAATACGGTTTCCCCAAGGTCGATAGAACAATGCTCTTCGTTGTCGACCACAAATAACAAGCCTATCTAACCTTTTGCTCTTAGAGATTAACCTATAATTACATGTCACATATTATATGTTAATCTAAAGTGTTGAATGACACAATCAAACATTGGTTGTCAATCAATAGCAAGAAAATGTCATTCATAATCAATAAATTAATAGTAAAACCCATAGACAAGAAAACTCAATCATATTATCAAATTACTCCCAAGAATACAATGGGTTCCTCCAAAATCCTCTAAACTAGAAAACTATATAGATCTTACCTTTCCATTGTGATGAAAAAGATAGAACCCATCCTTTCTGCCTGTGTACAGGAAGAAGATGAAAAAAAAAAAAAAAAAAAAAAAAAAAAAAAAAA
>QLSR01000040.1:2294455-2309503 GCA_031780015.1 Citrullus colocynthis
AAAAAAAAAAAAAAAAAAAAAAAAAAAAAAAAAAAAAAAAAAAAAAAAAAAATCGTGTCTTATCCTAAAAATAAAAGTTAAAAGTCAAATTATAAATTTAGCCCCAGATATATCTACTCTGCCTTTTGAATTTTTTAAAAAGTACACGTTCTATAATTGATGTTGAATAATAGTGAATATTTTCCAGTTGAGTATTAATACCTAAATATTTGACATGATAAATTGAATGTCATTTTAAGTGATATTTTGAAATGACAAAACTTTTGATAATAGGCTAATTAGATTACAGAGTGACCGTTATAGTAGCTTAAAATAAAAGTAGGTGAGATAATTTTATTTTTATAAAATGAATAGGTAAAATGTACTACTTCTATACTAAAGTTAAGATTCGAAGACATAACCACATTACACTTTAAAAAATCAAAGCAACAGATGGATGCAATACAAACGTGAAAGTCCATCATTAAATTTGTTGTTTAATCAAAAGGTTTAAGAGAGAAAAACATATAATACTAAAAGTTGAAAATGGAAAAGTAAAATGCTAAATAGAATTTAAAAAGGGAAAAGAAAAAAGCAAACGCTGACTTAAGGAAAAGGAAGTGTCCAAAAAAAAATCTGGGCCTTTCCATAATTTGTCCTTTTTTTAACCTTTGTCATGAGTAGAAATGATGGTTTGAATAAATATTTTGATAAATAATTTTATAATTCTTTTAAGTTAACACCAATGATTTATGCTAGAAACTAAATGGTCCTTGTAAATCTTAATTTAATTTTTAATCTTTAAAAATTTAAAAGTTATGTTAAATGTATTAACATTTTGAATTTAGTCAATGTTAAAAAAGACTATTGGGATGTTCTAAAATAAAGTTGAAATTATTGTTTCGACTATTATCATATTTGAACACTAAGAGATGCCGAGAGAAAGAAATGAGAATTTTATTGATTGAAAGGTGAGATATCCTTAATGTCTGCATGTTCAAATATTAACAAAATAATATTTTAAAATTTTACCCATGGCGTATAATGGAATGTCTTCACTGAGAATTTCGAGCACAACCATAGTAAAATTGAGAATTAGTAAGGAGGTTGAACTCCAAGTTTATAATCACCTATAAAAGTGTGAGTAGTCATTAAGGTATTTGAATGTTTTAAACTAAATATTTAAACATTCAAAATAGATTAATGCAAATTTTGTGTATAAACTTTTTTAAAAATTAGGTTTAAATACTACTTTGATCTCTATACTTTTAGCTTTTGTTGATTTTTGTTTTTTGTTTTTTTAAAGATGTTCATTTTGGTTTTTGAATTTTCAAAATGTTTACTTTGGTACTTATATACTTTCAACTTTGGTTTATTCTTGTCCCTATATTTTTGAAATATCCATTTTTGTTTTTGCGCTTTAGAAATAAGACCATTTTGGTACCTTTATTTTCATTTTTAAGAAAAAAATGTTCACTTTTTTAAAATACATATACCAAAATAAACAAATAAAGTTAAATGTATAAAGAAAATAAAACAATTATTTTAAAAGTATATGACCAAATGAACCAAAGCTTAAAGTACATGGGCAAACTAAACATTTTGGAGGAGAAACTAATATGAATCAAAATTTAAAATATAGGAACCAAAGTATTATTTAAACATTTTTTTATTTAGGTCCCCGTCAAGTAACTACTAGATTCATGAACTATCATGGGTTGACTTAGTGGTAAAAAATAAGATACAGTCTCAATAAATGGCTAAGATGTCATGGGTTCAATTCATGGTGGCCACCTATGTACGAATTAATACTACAAGTTTCCTTGACACTTAAACGTTCTAGGGTTAGACAAGTTGTCCTGTGAGATCAGTCGAGATAGCGTAAGGTGGCCTAAACACTTATGGATATAAAAAAAAATAAATAAATTCATGAACTTCAAAATAGGCTCATGCTTAAATAAAAAAAACTTCAAAATTAGTTGATCAATTTAGATTTTTAAATTGATTATTAAGAACCTTATACTTACAATTTTGTGTCTAGTAGGTTTGTAAAGTTTTAAAATTTCTAATAGTACCTGTTGGAATGCCTTGAATTCTAACCCTAATTAGAATTGATATTTGATATATTTAATTATTTAAATATTTTCCTTCTCCGCCTAGGATTTAGAGAAGTGCACTCTATAAACTCTCTAACCCTATAGGCATTATGCATTTTGTGTGGCATTCTGTAATCTTGTAACATTCTCTTTAATAAAATTGCTCTCCATCTGTCCCGTGGTTCACTAACAAAAAATGTGTTAGCTACATCCACAGGACAAAGAAAGAACAATTTTATTAGAGAGAATGTTACAAGAACAGAGAGAGAATGGGGGTAAATTTAGAACTGAGAACTAAAAATGGTATATTTGTGGGTTTTGGGGATGGAGTTAAGGGACATAGAGTTTGGTCGCCTTTTGAGAGTAGAGTTATACTTAGTAGAAATGTGACCTTTGATGAGAATTCCATGTTGAACTCAAATGTAAAATATGTTGTGACGTCTACTGGTGTGGGAGAGAGTAGTAGTGTTGATAAACAGGTAGAGATGCAGTTCATTTCAGTTGTGAATGAATTACAACACCAAGGTGGTGAAGATCAACACATTACTACAGAAACTATTGTGCTGCCAAAAACTAAGGTGACTGAAATTTTAAAAAATGTTGTTTCTGAGAATTCTAGTCGACAAACAGACCACCCAAGTATAGCTCATGATAGTGTTATAAGAGTTGGTGTTGGCCTCCAAAGAGGTATGGTATTGAAGATATGGTGAATTATGCACTACAAGTTGTTGAAGAGGTGGATCCTCATGAGCCATCCACCTATAAAGAACCTGTTTCATGTATTGAGTTTGCTCAGTGACTTGCTGCTTTGGGGGATGAGATAATCCTGCTGATATGTTCACCAAATTGGTTCCATATTGTGAGATACGATATTGCTTGGACTTGCTGAATGTTTTGAATTATTATTGGTTCCTTCTAGGACATTTTAAGGCATGAAGGAGAAGTATGAGTATGTCTAGCAATGTTGTTTATGTTGTATATGGTACTTCTGTTATCTGTGAGAGAATTCAAGTCAAGGTGGAGATTTGTTGGAATGTCTTGAATCCAAAACCTAATTAGAATTGGTATTTGATATATTTAAATATTTAAATATTTTTCTTCTCCACCTAGGATTTAGAGAAGTGCACTATATAAACTCTCTAACCCTATAGGTATTATGCATTTTGTGTGGCATTCTATAATCTTGTAACATTCTCTCTAATAAAATTATTTTTCCTCTATCCTGTGGACATAGGTAACACATTATTAGTGAACTACGTAAATTTGTGTGTCAATCATCTCTATTTTTACATTCTTTTGATTTCTTTAGTTGTCGATTTCGTAACAGAATCAATGATCTATTATGCAGAAAATTAAAAAATTTAAAGATCTATTGAACACAAAATTTAAAGTTTAAGGGCATAAAAAAACACTTTTAGTTTAGAAAATTACCTATAGAAAACTTTTTATAGTTTTCAAAGGGCCAAATAGATACAATGAAATTAAAAGTGTTTTTTAATTGTACTTGTGTTATATATATATATATATATATATATATGTTAAATTACACAAAATAGCTTTAAACTATGAGGTAGGTTTAGTTATGTCTTTAGAGTTCGAGAAGTTTCATTTTTACCTCTCAATTTTCTAATTGGTTCTAAAAGAAAAAACATGAATGTGAAGTTGTTTTCGTGGTTAAAATAAGAAGAAAAATGGCATACAAAGCAATTAATGTATAAAAATAGGAAGCCGTACGTTTCATCATTATTTTTACAATTTATTTCATCCCAAGATCATATATTGTTAAAATCATATATACATAGATTAATGTGACAAATAATATGTAAAAATTTGGTTATGGAAATGATTTTTTAACAATATCTCTCCAGATGAAATAAAAGTAACAATGATATTAATTAATATTTACATATATAGTTGTAGATAATATTTTGTCTACCATCTAATTTTGATATTTCAATTGCCACATTATTTTCCATATTTTTTTCATGAAAAGATAATTTTTGGAACAATTTTATGTTGAAGAATATTTTTCGAAATAAATTTTAAAGTTCAAGAGTAAAAATGAAATATTTGAAAATCTAGAGACATGATTAAAATTTAGGTTGAAAAATATTTTTGGTCTCTAGACTTTCACGAAAGTAATAATAATTTAGTCTATCTACTTTTAAATTTGTGCAATTTAGTTTTTGAACTTTAATAAGTGGCAATTTAGTTAATGTGCTTTACAATTTACATGAATTTAGCCCTTGTTGTGAACATTATTATTAAGATTTAATGATATTTCTTATACATGTATATCGATGAACTATTTAGGAATCAGATATTTAATAAATTGTAAAGACTAAATTGCTACGTAATAAAAATTGACGCTTAATTTTGATGATATTTTTTTTATTATATAGACTAAGTTGTTACAAATTTCGAAGTATATAAACTAGATTATTACTTATTAAAGTTTAAAGACTAAACTGTTACAAATTCAAAATCACAAAGCCTAAGTTATTATCGATTAAAGTTGAAGGACAAAATTATTAGTTCTATAAAAGTTTTGGGACTAAATGCATGACTGAGAGTGCTTTTGAAAGTGTTAAAATCACTTATGTCATATTTAGTATCACTTCAAAACACACTTGTAATTACTCAAAATCAATTCACATTTGGAATTACTCAAAATCAATTCAGTGTTCAACTTTATACTTTAACCCAACACAAATTTTTATACCATTAATATTAATTTTAAATAATTAAAAGCATTTTATAAATAAAAGTAATTTTAAAAATTTTAGAATCACAGAGAACCTATTTTGTTAACCTAAAAGATATCTCTAAATTCATGATATTATGTATAATTTAGACATAAATAAATGGAAAAATAAGCAAAGAAAAACAAAAAGGCAAAAAGGAGGGGAAAGAAAAAAAAGATGCCTTTTTCTCTCTCTTAGTAATGAGAGAAAAAAGTCAATGGAGTTCCCTCCCCCACTAGCTTCTGCTTTTCCTTTGTCCTATTCTAAAACTTCTGTCCGACCTCACTCATTGACTAAAAACTACTTCTTGCTATCCTACGCTGTTTGTATTTTTTATCCTCTACATCTCTCCTCAGTTTCCATGTTATAGGCTCTCCTCAGCTTCACATCATAGCCCATATCATCCATGCCATCTTTTTCTCCTTCATTCCCTCCCTTCCATTCATTTTTCTGGGAAGACTCGAGATCTCAATTTTATAGAAATATTTTAATTAATTGTCGATGTTCACGAAGTTCATATTTTCCTTTAAAACTTTGTTTTGAATCTTAGGATGAGAACTAACTTCATTAAAGTGTGTAAATCTAATGATTTTGCATGTGACATCTTTCCCAATACACAAATTTACTATAGGTGTGGAAGGTTAAGTGAGTTTTCTTGCCCAATTTTTTTTTTTTAATCAACAATAATTATATATAAGTATTTCACATTATTTTTAGAATTGAAAAGATACATGTTATTGATCTTGTGTTCACCTTAATTATATTTTTGTTGATATTTTTTATGATGGATAGAAAACACTGACTAATCTCTAATGTTGATCTTTAATTATGAACACATACGTGGAAACATTGATAAGAATGGCAATATTACATTACAAACGAGAGGATGGTGATTCTGATGTCGATCTTTAATGGTGGACATATATGGAAATATGTTGATAGAAATTTAATATATCCTGAGTTTGCTCAAATTTTTTGTTTTTATCTTTATCAATATTACGTTACATATGACAAGAGAATGATTCTAGCATTGGCCCTTAGCCGTGGAAATATATGGAAATGTTGATGAAATTTTTTTAAAAAAAAATTAATGATATATCGCTGGAGTCGATGATGCATCGTCGATATAGCATTTCATGGAAATATCGTTCTCAACTTAAAAAAAATCCTAGATATTGTGCTGAATTATTGGGGATATTTTGCCAATTTCTCGTGGAAATATTGCCAACATGTCGTTTGAATAACTCTATATATTGTTCTTTTTTTTCTTTTTTTCCACTATCAAGCTTTTCCAACATGCTACATTTTCCAAATTCCATTTTTCTCAATTTTCAATTTTCAGTTTTCATTTTAAAAGAGAATTTGAAAAAATGACAAAAAGAACCTATATTATTTTTAACCTTATTCAAACTTTTTTCATTGAATTTTCACATCATTTCATCTAAAAATTGAATTAATGCGAGTTTTACTTCTGGTACTATCCAAAAAATTTCATTTCCAAGAAATAGAATTTGGAAAAGAATAACATATATGTACTTTTAATATCATTTAAACTTTTTTCATTGAATTGTAACATCATTTCACCTCAAAATTGAATTATTGGAAGAGATCAATAATATGAAGTACTTAGTCCTTTCACTGAGAATCTCAATTCACACACACCACACAAGACTCCAATCATGAGACCATAGAACAGGTGGACTAGGAATTGGAACAATAAGGAAAACCTTTCATTCGTAGAAGAACAACACATAGTGATGTTCTGGTTGATGTAGACTTACTTGTTTCAAGTATGAAGGGGATGAGTTTGGATAATCAATATCTGGACAATATGTCTATAGCAATAATAATTATGACTATTCTCATAGTAACTATAGTCGTTCAAGTGATTATGGTTCTTATGGTTATAGTGATAGGTGGAACACATCGATTTATACAGTATACATGGGGACCACAATTTGTTCGTGAAAGTGATGAAGACTTAGACTTAGAGCCTCTCTATTATCGGTTCTTTAGAGCATTCTCATTTGGATGAACATGGTTCAATTTAAGGTATCCTCCTATTGGTAGCATTGAGGTTGATGTTGATACTCACGGATGACATCCTTCCAATTATATGTTAGAAATTTTAAACATACTATGAATTTGGGTGCAATATTGTCATTATTAAATAAATTGTGCTAATATTGGGCTAGTACCTCCTATATATCTTTTTACTATTGAATCTTATATTTAACCTTTATTTTGTATGACCTAAATTATATTAAAGAAATATTCGGTTCATAATATTTTTTTGGTCATCACTATCACTATTATCTATTATTGAATTATTAATCATATTTGGTTTCTAATTATTTATTTATATGCTTAAAGTCATAATTTATTACTTAAATAAGTTTGTTCTAGAATTTCACCCAAAAAAAAAAAAAAGTTACAGTATTTTATAGATTTTCATGATATTCTTATGATTTTTTCTAAAATATTTCGTCGATATATTTGTAAGTTTGAATTATTGATATTTATATCCATAACGATACTTTTGTCCATGCCCAGAATTTACACCTTTTTCCTCTTGATCAAATATCACATTGCAAATAAGAGGAGGGTGATTCGGTTTGACAAACTCATATAAAAGTATTATTAGAAAATAGTTAAAAATGCCTCTAAATGTTTTTGTGAGAAAGTGAGTGCATGCATTTGCTTTAAGCATTTTGTAACTAAGAGCTTACTTCAAAATCCTTTAATAACTTAAGTAAAACTAAACACGTGAAAGTATATATATAGTGATAGAAATAAATAACTTGAAATATGCTCAAATCATTAATTTTCTTTTTGACAATATGAGTGGAACAAGAATCAAACCTCTTACTTTAAGGATTATTTCGAGAATATAAGAGCACAAATTTATTCGTGGAACAAGAATCAAACCTCTTACTTTAAGGATTATTTCAAGAATATAAGAGCACAAATTTATTCATAAACTTACTGTATGCAACATTTAATATTTAAAAATAAAGAAGAAGAAAAAGCCACTTAAAGAAAGAAAAAAAAAAAAAAAAGGTTGTTCTTGAAAGTTTGAATTCGCTACTATCTGTGACGTGTATACATGTTTCTATATATTAAAATGTAGATGGCTTAGGGCAATAATAATTAAAAAAAAAAAAACAAAAACAAAAAACCGGGAGGGGAGATGGATGGATTGAGTTGGATTGCTTTTTTGATAAATTAGAGTGGAATTTCATTTTTATTATCCTATTATCTAGTGGCAACCGCATCACATTGATGAATCAATGCAATTCTTTAAATGGGGAAATCAATTCGTTATAATTTAAATATATATAATTCTAGTCTGACTCTTTTAATTTATGGAGGCAGCATTTGGTACATATAATAATGAAAATCTTAAGTGGACAGTAGCTATTATTTTTATAAAGATAAAAGAAAAACATATATAAAACAAAGAGCAATTGTATTGGGCTGGATGTTATTTCTTTCATTATAGTGAACAATATGTTTTTGTTTTTTGTTTCGTTTGACTAATGTACGTGAACGACTTAGAGAGCGAAAAACATATCAATTATATTATTAATATGTCAAATATAAAGCATAGCAATATATTTAAAGTATAACATTCATATTTTAATTGTATATCAACTAAATAAAAATGTATTTTAGTATATATTTAATAGATCAATAGTATATTGTTAGTGTATCATTAGGTATCGACACTCGTTTTAAACTCACTTTCCATTAATCTATATATGAATATTTGTATGTCAATAGTTATTAAAAAATTTATTTAATGTAATTACTAGTGTATCAATACTTTAATGAAAACTAATTTTACTTATCGTTAGTGTTTCATGAATTTTAAATATAGCATTGGTGTATTGATAGTATATCAACATTAATTCAAAATTTATTTCAAGCCTAAAATTGATGTGTCATTGAGTTGTTTTTAAATATAGGAAAATGAACTAAAATATTTACAAATCTAACAAAATTTTACTGTCTATTGCAGATAGATTATGATATTTTGCTACTGTTTATAAATATTTTCAATTTTTTCATGTAAAATAATTTTTTTAATAAAAAATAGAAATCATATTAAATGGTTTTTCACTGTATTTACAATTTTTTTAAAATTACCAATAATTTAGTATATAAAGTTTATAGGGAAATTAACTTAAATGACAAAATTACTAAAAATATTTACAACTAATAGCAAAATACACTGTCTGTGTCTATCATGACACAGATAGTAGTCTATCGCAATCTATCACGGTCTATCATAGATAGATGGTACAATTTTGCTATATTTGTAAATATTTTGGTTCATTTTGTTATATTTGAAAAAAGTCTAAGTTTATAGGTATGTTTATTTAATTGTTAGATTTTTTTTTTAATTTAATTTAATACATTTTCATTACGTATCATTATTTCGTAAGCGTGTGCTCATGCGGTATAAAAAGAGATAATTTAACATGATTTGGTAGTTTAAAAGATGAGCACATTGGATAAAATAAATGCAAATTGGCTAAAAAAAAATGAATGGAACAATTGAACAAGAATCGATAGATTAAGCAAAATTATTCTTGTTCAAAAAAGAAATTATTCAATAGGACTTTTTATTGAAATATTGTATTTAGTTAAAATAATTATGAAAATATTGTAGTTTGAAAACTATTTAGAAAAATATTGTAGCTGTGGAGAAGAGAGAAGATCGAAAGCTGAGGAAAATTTTTTTTCCTTAGTCGAGACTTTGACCTTCGACCAAAGGGAAGGTCAAAGCCTCAACCTTCGATCAAAGGGAGGCATCGATCAAAGGGAAGCTTGATGCCTCAACCTTCGACCAAAGGGAGGCGTCGACCAAAGGGAAGCTCAACGCCTCAACCTTCGACCAAAGGGGAGCTCGACACCTCAACCTTCGACCAAAGGGGCATCGAGAAGGACGCTCAACTTTTGCAAGGAAAAGAAAGAAAGGAAAAAAAAAAAAAAAAAAAGGTCGAGGGTTCAACCATCGACCAAAAAGGAAATACCAACACATAATTCCTCGTAAAATCTACAATATTTTTCTAAATATTTCAAAAACTACAATTTTTTCCTAAATATTTTAGGAAACAACCCTATTAAAATAATTTTCTCTATTGAATATGGCCTCCAAACCATTGGATGTATAGGGAAATTTTCAATATTACACTTCACTCACTTACTCTTATTTATTATCTATCACATTAGTATGATTTAAGTTTGACGTGAAATTTAACACGAAAAAGAAAAATATCAATTTAAACAATGAACTTTATAAATTTATCAATTAAAGTCTTAAATTATCATAAATATATGAATCAATATAGACACTTTATTAAACATAACATTTGAAAATTATCGATGCATCAATTCTTATATGTGTAGATCTTTTTTTTGTCAAAATAACAAAATAGGTAATTAAAATTAATGCATGCACGATTTTTATTTTTTTTAAAAAATCTTAATTTAGAATCAAAAGAAAGTTCATGAATGTTACCATAAATTTTTATAATTGTATGATATTGTACACTTTGGGTATAAACTCTCATGTTATTAATTTTAGTCACCTAAAAAAGGTGTTAAACCATTGAGTTATTTGAGGGGCTGGAATGTAATCAAAATTACTGGAAATTAGAGGAGTGTTGGAATGAGTGAGGAATCAAGAGTTGGATTGAAAATTGTCGGAATGAAATGAGTTTTGTATTAAAAATTGAGCCCAAAAACACTTAATCCAAACATGGATTTTGAATTTCATACATTACAATCTCATTCCATTGCGTTCTCCCAAATATCCCTTGAGTGTGAACTTTACCTCTTGTTTGGCCCATAGAGCTGGTATGTCTCACTACTAAAACAAGATCAATTTTATATAATTTTATATTTCATCAACTCTTTACAATGTGGGTCTCAGGGGTTCAAAACCCCCTAAACTTTATAACTCTTTACTTCTCACTATTCCACTCATTATCCCAAACATTCCTTAGCTGGCTTGTGTACCCAAAGCCTCCCCTCTAACCATCATCATCGTTAGTCCAATAAAGCTCAACCACAAATCTCCACCATGACTACATCTTCCAAGACTCACCACTTCTTTGTTTGACTCCCGAGAATTCTACCGACATGGCTAAATTAGGAGCATGACTTTGATATAGGAACAACAACCCTTCATATATCTCCATAATTAGATGATATTGTCTACTTTAACATAAAATCTCATAGTTTTGCTTTTGATGTGACACAAAAAATCTCGTACCATCATAAATGGTTGCTCTTACTTATATTCATTACTTTCTCTTTATCTAGCAAATGTGACATTTAGTAATAATAATATAAGGTCTCAAAAAAGGAAAAAAAAAAAAAAACATACAAAGAGAAGAGAGAAGGTATGCAAAGGTTGTTTAGACTAGACGGAGATTGACCCTAGGAGTTTGAAAGTTTTGAATTGGTGTGAGCGAGCACAGGGTAAAAGTACCCAACAAATGGATAGTATTTAAAGGGAAAAGGGGGGAGTGCGGAAGATAAGAAAGAAAGAAAGAGAAAGAGAAAAAGAAAAAAAAAAGAAAAGAGTGGCACATAAAACTCTGGCCTCCCCCACCACCATAAAAAATCTCTGCCTTTCTCCTTTTTCTTGTAGTCAGCGTCGTTCATATTCCCACTCCCAAAACCTCAAAACTCTCTCTCTCTCTCTCTCTCTCTCTTCTGTCTCTCTCAAAACTCTGACTTCTTCATATTTTTCAAACCCCAAATTCCCAAATTCCATTCTTAAAACTAAACAACGCCCTGATCATGGACTCTCTTCCTTCTGGTTACCGCCCCAACGTTGGCGTTTGTCTCATCAACTCTGATAATCAGGTGTTCATTCTTCTTCTTTTTTTATTTTTTTATTTATTTTTTATTTTTTATACAAATTCTTCCTCAAACATCAATATAGATTCTATCCCTTTCTGTTTCTATGGTCTTTTGTTTTGCTTTATGATCTTCAAGAATTAGTGATGAATTGATTGCCCATTTCTCTGCTAGATCTACACTCATGGGTGAATTTTGTTTCCTTTTCTGGGTTTTGTATGTTTGTTTGTTTTTCTTCTTTTTTTTTTAATGTAATGTTGCAATTGTGAGAGTGGAGCTATGCTTATGTTGAGTGTTTGTTAGGATTTGAAGGTGTTGTAGTTTATTTTGTTTTGGAGTTCTTTTGTTGTTTTTGTTATTGAGAAAAAGATTGTAATCTAATCAAATTTGTTATGCAGGTTTTTGTGGCTTCTAGACTGAATGTTCCAGGAGCATGGCAGATGCCTCAGGTGATTTTGAAATTTCCTCTGTTCTTTTTCTCTGCTTCATTTTGGATTTTCAAAATCTCTAAATGGCTCATTTTATTATGTTCATGGGAACATGTTGTTGCAAATTCTGTTCAATTATATGAATTTTGGAGGCTGTTTAGTTATGAACTTGTGAACTACAATGGATTATCTGCCCTTTTGTTTTCAACGGATCAAATGTTAACCGTTTGAATCCGAATCGCTATAATTTGGCTGATGATCAAAGAGGGAAGCTATAAACCTATATAACTTTCATGTCATAGCTGATTTGGGATATGTTGTTAAAATAAACTGAAAAGTTTTGAATCAATATCTTGAATACTATCGAGATACAAGACTGTTACTGTGGTTCTAAAGAACAGTGGTTGCATCGATATTGAGTGTTATGGATCTCGCTATATGCTCTCGTATCTCATTATTGCTTCTAAAAAGGTTTGAAATTGCAAAGATGGATTTTTCTTGGATGACACTGAAGTTTTAAAATTATCTATCATTCATTAGATAATCCTTTTATAAAAACAAAATATCTTTCTTTGCTAGAATTCTTTTAGAAAACGAACATCCATGAGGACTTCAAATCTTCGGTTAGATTGAATTGGCTGTTTTGTTCAATTGCTAATTTGTCTTAGGGAGGGATTGAAGATGGTGAAGACCCAAAGTTGGCAGCTGTTAGGGAACTGAGAAAGGAAACTGGAATAGTGTCTGCTGAGATCGTTGCCGAGGTACTACTTTGTTTGATGATTTGTTTCAATCCCTTTCATGAAGAAATATTTAAAGGAGCATGTCTACAACATTTTCAAAGTCACCTTAACTACTGAAATAAATTTAAGAATTTGCATTGTTTTTGGTTAACAGGTACCCAAATGGTTAACTTACGACTTTCCTCCTTCTGTGAAGACCAAAGTCAATCGTCTCTGGGGTGGGCAATGGCACGGGCAGGCACAAAAATGGTCTGTCTTTCTGTCTTTTTTCATTATAGTTGAAACTGAAATTAGACAGGATTGATGCAAAGAAATGAAGCTTAATGTGTATGTGTTGTGTCCTTGGCTGCATTTTGGAACTTATGACAGGTTTCTTATGAGATTGACAAAAGACGATAGTGAGATTAACTTGGACAATGATGAAGCAGACGTTGAATTTGCAGAGTGGAAATGGGCAAACCCCGAAGAAGTTGTTGAACAGGTCTTTTCGGACACTCGTTTGATAACGATTTCAAAAAAGTTTAAAGATCAAAATTGAGATTTTACAATATACAAACCTAAAGTGTAGAGAGTGACAATTTAAACTTACATACAAATATTGTAACATGTAATTGAAGTTTTTTTCCCCCCTCTTTTTCAGGCTGTTGACTACAAGAGACCAACTTATGAGGAGGTAATGAAGACTTTTGCACCTTACCTTGATGGAAACAAAATATCTACCAAATGCAAATCATCCAAATGGTGAATGGTGAAAACAATGGTGTTTTTACCTCAATTTTTATCAAGTAAAGAAAGAAAGAGAAAAGAAAGATGGATTTGTAAATGTTGGAACAGCTAGAAAACTGCTTACTTATCTGATTTTGTTGGAATAATGGAAATTTTGTCAAATTACTTAACAGTTTATGGGGGGAATAATTGTGTGTTATTTAGGAGATTTGCTGATCTTTGTAAAGAAAGGGGAAGTAGTGAAATGAAATTGTATGAAAGGTGTGTTGACTTTGTGGTAATTAATTAATGTATGAAGGTTTGGGAAACTTTTTATTTATTTATTTATTTTTGTCTTTTTCCCCTTTTGGGTACTGGTTGGAACTTGTGGAAGTGTGTGAATTTCATGGAAATACTTCATCATTGTTGTTATTTTGATTAGGCTATGGTCCCATGATAGATAATTCTCACTTTTGGTTGTTAATATTTTACAATTCTCAATTTTATCTATTTAGAAGATAGTTTGTTAAAAATGTCTGTTTAAATAGAGCAAAATTTTACGTTTGCGAGAGACCTAAAAGACATCTATCACTCTACTAAATGGACACAGATAGATGTTTATCTCGGTTTATTGTAGTCTATCACAAATAAAAACTAAAATTTTTTTATATTTGTAAATAGTTTGATATTTTTTCTATTTATATTAATTTCCTAAATTTGGGAAATTATCTTAAATGGCAAAACTGCTGAAAATATTTACAACTATTAGCAAAATACTCTAGTGAAATTTTGTTATATTTGTAAATATTTTGGTTCCTTTTGCTATATTTGAAAAGAGATTATGTAATCAAAATAAATGAATTTATTAAATTAAAAATTACAAATGTCATCATCATTGTGAAATGAAATAAACGCAAAATGTAAAGAAAAAAAAAATCAATTGATCAAAACAAAACCCTCTTTAGTTATTGTTCTCCATTTCCTATTCAATCATTCTTTGCACATAGATTCTAGACATCAAAAAAGAAAAAAAAATGTTTATGTAATTGTGGAATTAGATAAAATGAAGCTTGAAGCTCTGAATGTCAGGTGAAATTTCCATATTTAATAACTCCTTAAAAATGTCTTTTACATTATAAATATGTCAATTATGCTCTCTAGGAACATCGTTCCACATATATTATGAAGAAACACACATATTAGTCTTAATTAGAATATTTTTCATATTTAAATATGGCTTATTAGAATATTATTAGAATATTTTTCATATTAGTCTTACTAAAATATTTTTCATATTTAAATATGACTTAAAATATAAGGAGGGTCATACCTTTATCAAGTACAACTACTTCTTTTCAAAAAAAAAAAAAAAAAAAAAAAATACAAACTACTTATAGAATTTGTTAGCATTTCTAACTTTTCTACAATCAAATCAACAAAGTGACTTTTTTTTTTTTTTTTTTTTTTTTTTTTTTTTTTT
>QLSR01000040.1:2317496-2386817 GCA_031780015.1 Citrullus colocynthis
GGGGGGGGGGGGGGGGAGGGGGAGGGAGTTACAGATACTTAACACATCACACAAGAGTTTTGTAGATTGATCTCCATCCCTAGTTCTCTCTTCAACTCAAAACTAATTCCCTTGTCAAAATTTTAGAGAGCCCACACCTCCTCTATTTGGTTCTTCTTTGAGAATAGTGATGTAGTCATTGTAGTGGTGTTCCAAGAGAAGAAGAGTTTTTTTCTTTTTTCATTCTTTCGTTGGAGAAGTCATCGATTCACGATTTGGAGAAGAAGATTCCCACGTCGAAGAAGATTTTCAAAGGTAGGAAATCTTCTATCCATTTTGTAAGCCCTACTTTTATCTTTGGAAGATGGCAAACAAGTAGGCGGGTGGTTGAGAGAGAGGTGACTAAGAGCCTTTAGGATGAGTGGTGTGTGTGGCCGGCAAGAAGGTGGGCTAGGTGAAGACCTTGGGTAGCAGAGCCCAAACATGAGGGTTGATGCGTTGGCTTGGTGAGGTATGCATCCATGAGGGTGAGCATGAGTGATGGTTGGTACGTTGGCAAGTGGCTATGCGTTTGTTGAGGTTGATGGGCAAGTGGCTATGCGTTGGTTAAGGTTAGTAAGGGGGATGCGTTGGTGAGGCATGTGTTCAAGAGGGCCTATGGGACAGATGCATGGTGCTATGCATCCAAGCTAGGCGTCCAAGTCTGCCAAAGGGGCTGCGTGCATATATTGAAGGAAGAGGAGTTACTTTGTTTATTTGAAAATAAAATAAAATAAATGGAAGTAAGTTGATAGCCTGTTTAAATGTGTAAAGCTGACTTTCGATCATTTTCTCCATTTTCAAAAGCTTCAACTGACTCCATCTTTCAGCTGAGCGACAAAGAGAGGTAGAAGAAGAAGTTTAAGGCAAATTCTTGTAGAATTCTGGTCGGTTTCGTGGTGTAATTGAAGCTGGAACAGAAGGTCTGGTTACAGTCGCGCAATCTGAGCAAGTTCTGGTATTTGAAGGATAGCAAGCTGTGAAGATCGAGTTTAGGGCTGAAAATTTGAGGTCAGTAAGTTAATTCAACTCTTAACAACTCTTATGAAGAATGGTTGAGGTAAATTTGAAGAGAAACATGTTAAATTATAGGTGGAAGCGACTGATACGGATTTTCTTAGTGATTTGGAGCAGCTCGAAGTAATTTGGAAATATCTGTCGAATGAAGAGAAGTTAAGCTCTAAAGTTTTGAGGTAAGATAGAAAACACATTTTTTTACAAGGTTGTAGAAGGGAAGAAGTTCTAATTCGGGTTGGAAATGCGACTTTTAATAGATAAAATTAAAAATAGAAGTGAAGGCAGAAGTAGTGAGAGATAGGTATCGCTGGAAAAGTAGCGACACTAAAGGTATAAGAGTGAGCAGTGAGACGAGTGTCGCTGGAGGCTTTGCGTCTCACAACTCTCGCTTGGTATCGCTGGGTATTACTGGTCTCGCTAATGAAGTAAGTCTCGCTGGTACAGTTTTGTTTGTAGCTCAGTTTCGCTAGTCGAGTGTCACTAGTTGCTTGAGTCTTGCTCATTAATTATTTTCCTTATAAAATTTGGCCTCGGTGGTGAACAATTGGACAAATATAAATGTTTAAAACTTGTTGGTTATGTTAAAGGGAATTTGAAGGAAATCTAACAAAGAGAAATGTATTATTACAGGCCGATAAGAGCTAGGAAATGTGTATAACCGACTAAAGGCTCGGGACAAGTAATGAGTGACAATTTTATTTAAAATGTGTTTACTTTGAACAAAGTTTCATTGTTGAAAGACTACGTTTGGAAACATGTTTATATGTTTGCGATTTCACGGGTTCTAACATGCATATTATGTGTTTTACATTGAAAATCATGTGAAGCATGCTGGTTACGAAGTGAGATTTATGAAAGGCATGCTGTTTGTTAACAGATGATTTTATAGAAAGCATTGAAGCTTGTGAATGAAATTGATGAGTTTTATGAAAGGCATGCTGTTTGTTAACATATGATTTTATGGAAAGCATTGAAGCTTGTGAATGGAAATGTGAAGATTTGAAATGTTAAAAACTCATGAATTTATATGATGCTATTTTTTGAAACATGTTGTTTTTGAATAATATATTTGAAAAGGCTCCCAATGCTGAAGGAATTGGAGAAGGCATGTGGGTAGCCGGGATATAGAAATGGTTCCCAATGTTGAAGGACTCGGAGAAGGCATGTGGGTGGCCGAAATCTCGTATATAGGGCTAGGTACTGAAGGACTCGGAGAAGGTACTCTGGTAATCCAGGATATGATATCTATGTACACATAGAGGGATGATAGACGCTGTTGTGTTGAGATTACTCCACATAGCTAAGGATTTTCAATGTTAGGAGTGTCGAGATTACTCTGCCCCAACTAAGGATGTCTTCGACGTTGAGTAGCGTTGAGCTCCGCTCCACCTCAACTAAGGAAAAGGAAAATATTTTTGAAATAAACTGAATTTCAGTGTATCTTTTCCTGAAGTAACACATAAGATTTGACAATGCTACTTGAGCATGTTTTGCATGGATATGACTTTGAACTGATGTTATACATGCATTATTTTATAATGTTTATACAATGATTTGTTTCCGAGCTAAAGGAAAGTTTTTACAAAACAAGCCACTCACTAGGCAACCTAGCTCATGATTTCCTTGTTTTTCTGTTTTTCAGGTAGTGAGCAAGTCCGGGGTGCTTAGCCTACACAACAACTCGTCTGGGCCCTCTATCAGTGTCTAGAATTTTGAGAATTGAAAATATTTTATCTTAAACATGTGTTGTACATATAGAGGTTAAGGGTTGTGTTGATGAACTTATGTAAATTTATGATTTGAGTGGAAGTCAATGTCTGTATGATATCTTAACCCTAGTTTAAGTCTGATGTTCAATCATTGTGTATGTGCTTATTAGGTGATGGTCAAGGAATAAGGTTGGCAATGGATGCCGTAAAAGGGTCGGTGTCTGCTATCCTTACACTTTCTCCTGGGTTAGGAAGGTACCTGGAGGGGGTGTGACACCTTTTTTCTTGATAGTTGTTGTTTATCATGTATTTTGTTCTCTGCAATTTTTTTTTCTAAAACAAGTTTAATGGCATAAGGCGATCATTCGCTTCTGCTGGGAATTCGATTCCTTCAATACCAACAAATATTGAATAAGATGATTATATCACATTCATCAGGAATATTTTATAACAATCTTTGTTATATGTATATGATTCTCTAATATTTGAATTATATGATTATGATACCTTTAATCCTTTAAGGATTTTCATATATAAATATTATTATTAAGAGATTCATATAAATGTGGTATGACTGCATCCACAAAATTAATATCAAACTTTTCATACACAATCAGAAAAATTAGATATCTCATGGTATTGTATATCGACTATTAGAGATTATGTTTTCTCATAACCAATACCAGTTTATTGCGAGAATTATTGTGGGATCTGCCTCACTTTATATCTTGTGACTTCACCCTATTGTTTTTCTTACAAATACTTCACTTTTATCCCACTGATGTCTGGACTACTAGTCCTCACGATTTGAAAATAATTTTATTTCTATTGGATTGTTTCGTTCCAAATAAACAATGTTGTGTTACTATAGTTATTATGCATGTGTTAATATATCAATCAAGTTTTCCTAAATTCAATCCAAGTATAAACAAAATTAGGTTTCTTGGTGAGTCCAAGGTCGAAGGCAGTGACTTATTCAGATTTTAAACTCTCTAAGTGTCACACCCCCTCTCAGATTTTAACCTGGAAAGAGAAGTGAAGACAGTAAACATCGCACCCCTTTTATGAGGTTTACTATCCACCTGTACCTGTATCACCTGTTGGAAACATCATTGAACATAGTGGCCCACAACATCTTTTCCTCAAGATCTATAGCAAGCAAGATCAACATCCAAGATAATTACAGGACCATAAGGATGAATATGTACATCAACTGAACCTTTAACATCAACTAGGACAACACTTAGATCACATACATAATGTACAATCTCACTTCCCAAACCAGACTCGACTAACTATGCCTACATGCCACTTTACGCAAAATTGTTCACACATACATCTACAGGGAAGTAAGATGTTTGCTGATAGCTTGAATCTTGAGCAGTATGAGGCTTAAGTAGGCTAAGCTCTAGGAACTCTTTTGCTACCTGGGTTTGCTACCTGGGTGGGAAAGAAAACATGGAAAAACATGAGTTGGAAAGCTCAGTGAGTGACATAATAAGGAAAACATAAATTATAGCATAAAAATCATGCTTAGGATTGGAGGAAACATAAGCTATGCAATTTACTAAAACAAAGTTTCTAAACTCGTTAAACACTAAAATAAAGTTTCCGAACTCATCAAACATTACTTTTGGATTCAAGATACTCTTAGTTAAGGTGGAGTAAGCTCAACACATGTAATGTCAAAAACAACCTTAGCTATTGTGAAGTAGTCTCAATACAACAACGCCAACTTGATGCGCACTTTCTGTGTTGACCGCAAGTATACGGGGCAAGTTATAATATAGTTAAAATGGCTTGTAAGGCTGAGTATTGTCCTTAGGGAATTGGTTTGATTATTCTTTTAGCTATTCAGAAATCGTCCCAATTTTATTTAGGGAACCAATTTATAATGACACTTAAGCTAAGCTAATCTAAGAAAGCAAATACATGTGATCAAGATATGGAAAATATTAACAAAGAGTCGTTTTAGGGAATAGATTTCATCAAAAGTATCATTAAACACAATTGCTTGACTCTTGAAGTAATTAACACAACACCTAGGTCTAAAAGTCTTTTGTCCGAATTGAATCTTTCAAAAGCAATCTTTTCTTTTACTTAAACCCTAATTACTAATTTCTTGAAACTAGGTGATTAAGCAAAGCATTGAGATCCTTTGTCAACGATCTCTACCGTTATCCAACTACTCTATGTGTTTTCAATCAATAGTCTAGCTTGCATGATCCAACTTAAACATACTTTTCCAAGCAAGATTTAAATCACAAAATCATTCAAATGTCGATCAAACATTCAAAAGCATTAAGAACAAACATGCTAGAAAGCATAAATGCAAATTAACATTCAAGAAGCAAAGTGTTCAGCAATTTAAACCTAAGAATTCATCTACCCCTAAAACTATGAGAAACTTAGCCTAACATAGCTTCCATATACATAACCAAGATTAGAACAGTAAGATACAACAAATAGACCAAGAATAAATAAAGGGAAGAAAACTTATCCGGCTTCAAGCTTGTTTCCAAGATGGATTTGGCCTTCTGACGATCCTTGAACCTTTTAGCATCAAGGAATCTTCATATCTTAACTAAACCCTCACTCTACGTCTTTACTTCTTCAATTCTCCTCTCTCTTGTATTTCTTGTATTTTTTTTCCTCCTTTAGGGTTGCTGGAAACCCTCCAATTTATAGAGCTGGCCGCCCATAATTCTTTCCAAAATTGCTGATTTTTCAAATAAGGAAAGTTGGTGTCGCTGCGTTGACCTACATCAAATGGTGTTGTCGCGGCACTGTGTCATGAAAACCTACCCTCGGCACCGAGCCGCAACGTTGCGTCGATGCTATTGCGCTGTGCTTGTTTGATGCTCTTGGAAAAAAGCATTGTGGCAACACCGAGCTAGCGACGCGGGCTGCACTGTTTTAGGCAATTTTGTGGTTCTTTCCTCTTTTTCACTTGATTTTAGCTCAGTTTAGTTCTTTTGGCTTTCGATTCTAGTTTTCTTTATATTGACCTAAAAACCACTAGCAAACAAGTAAAATTTAATATAAACCCCCTTAATTTAAGAGAATAAAAAACACTTTTCAAGCGCTTTTCACAACTCTCTCTATGTGCACATAACAATAACTATCTAGGGCTGCCAAGTACCTTCTCCATGTCTTCAGTACTGGGTCCCCAGGATACTCAAATTCCTTTTCAACGTCCTTCAACATTGAGTTCTTTTGTAATCTCAGGGTTGCCCATATGCCTTCTTAATGTCCTGCAGCTTTGGGTCCCTTTGAAAGCATTTTGAGAAATACAAGCATGCTTTGTGCAAATAGTTCATCGAATAATATTTCATAAAAAATGTAAACATTTCTCAAACTAGCATCATTTAAACATGCTTCTTTTAAGCTTAAGAAAACAAACAAAGCATGCTGTTCAAGCCACAAATTCAAGTATAGATCAGTAAACCATGGTCAACATTTAAAAACTATCATGTAAACACATTTCATAAGAAATCATAACTTGAAATCATAAATGAAATCCTTTTTAGGAAAACACGTGTCACTCACAGCCCAAGTCTGATCCTTGAGGGTTATAAGCTTTTTCAACTTCAATTTTACCTAAACTATCAATTAAAAGACATTAGGTCATCTCCTTGAAGTTCCCACAAACCTCATTTTAACTAAACTCCACCCACAAACCTCATTAGTTTCCACCTATTTCATCATTTTTGCCCTTTAGGGACGTTTTTGCAAAAATTCTCAAAATTTCCTAAACTATCAAAAAATCAGCTTAAACTTCTAACTTACCCATTTTGAAGCTAAAAATTTCAAGAAATACCAACTAGAGTCCAAAAATATCCAAAAATACCTAAAATGGTCGTGGGCTGCCAAAATGGGCAGTTGATGGGCATGGGGCGCTGGCAGGGGCATGGGCACTAGCAAGGCGTGGGCATTGACATGAGCAAGGGTGTGGGCATGGTTTGCCACACAGGGATGTCAACATGAGGCTGTGGGCGTGGGCATATGTTGAAGGCAGGGCGGCTACTCCTGCACACGGGCGTGGATTGTTACACAAGTGTTTGGAGGTGGCTGTGTCTACCGCACAGGCGTGCAGGTGAGGGCGCAAGGCGTGCGCGTGTGGGGGCTGAAGGTGAGCAGGTTTTGTGCGTTTAAGGTGCTAAATATATGTGATATTAATATGTCAAGTTTTTCTATTTTTCACCCAAGTATAAGCAAAGAATGAGGTTTTCTAGGTGAGTTCGAGGTCGAACACAGGGACTATGCAGATTCTAGAATTCGTTGGATTATTTAGGTTAGGCGTTACAAGAACATGGTGAGAAATGATGCGTTTAAGTAAATACAAAGCAGTAAAACTACGCTCAAGTGATGGAATAGATAGGTATGTGACACAGCAAAGTCAGCTAATGGAATTATATGAATCGTAAAAGCAGGCTGGGGTTGGTCATCATCTAAATTCAGAAACACATAGTGAGATCTATTTCATACCAGTAACTCTTCTCTCGGTTGTCAGCCGCTATGCTTATATGTCTATAATGCATAGGAGAATGTTAAGTACCAAAGTTATTTCTATGTCTAGACAACACTTCTTAGCCTTGTCAATTGAGTTCCACAATCACTTACTCTCTCGAATAGTCTGATTATTACTACTTATATTGATTAGCTAGATGGACATGAACATTAGATTAAAGTACAATTGACAAGATGGAATAGTCAAACCTATGGTTCTTATTTAGATGATAACACAACCCGTGACCCTCAAGAGAGTTAGTTACTCATGGATGATAAACAACAAATGGAAAGTGATAAGAAATGGATAGCCATGGAAGATGTATAGATTGATGAACAGAATAAATGTTTTAGAAAATACAATCTCTTGTCAATAAACTAAAACACAAGTAAGAAAAAGATCGAAAGCATGAAATGACTCCTTAATCTCTTGAGCTCGCCAGGATGGTAGCTGTTGTTGTAGGAAAATTCCATGAGGTACAGGTAGGAGTCCCAACTTCCTAAGAAATCCAAGGCACAAGCACGCAGCATGTCCTCCAATGTTTGGTTCAATCGCTCTGTCTGGCCATTGGTCTGTGGGTGGAAGGTTGTACTGAAATCCAACCTGGTGCCTAAAGCCGACTGGAGGCTTCTCCAAAATTTAGAAGTCAATCGCGGGTCCCTGTCTGATACTATAGAAACTGGCACCCCGTGCAACCTTACCACCTCTTTCAAGTAGATCTATGCCCACTTACTCACTGAAAAAGTAGGCTTGCTTGGGAAGAAGTGTGCGGACTTGGTAAGTCTGTCAACTATGACCCAGATTACTGTATGGCCCAACATCATCCGTGGTAATCCTCCAAAAAAATCCATAGATACATTCTCCCACTTCCACTCTGAAATACTCAGAGGCTGCAATAGCCCTGCTGGCTTCTGCCTCAGGGCTTTCACTTGCTGGCACACCAAGCATTTATTGACATAGTTAGCCACTTCCTTTTTCATGTTATGCCACCAATAGCAACGTTTCAAGTCCTGATACATCTTAGTACTGTCGGGGTGAATCGAGAAGGGAGAGTTGTGAGCTTCTGACAATAGTTCATTCTTAAGTTTGCCGCTTGCCGATACACACAAATGCCCTTGGAAAAGCAGACCGTTTTCCGATGATAATGAGAATTCGCCACCTTGACCTGCCATTAACTAGTTAACCTTCTCAACGAGGTAGGGATCACTTTGCTGAGCGTTAATGAGCTTCTGCCTTAGGGTTGGCTGGACGGTCAACTGCGAAAATTGCGAGGTAATTTCTCCGATAGAGATAACAATACCTAGCTGCTCAAATTCTCTACACAATGGAGTCTGCCTAGTGAACAGAGCTGCCGAATGCACCGCTTTCCTACTAAGAGCATCCGCAACCACATTTACGTTGCCGGAGTGGTACAAAATTTTCACATCATAATCCTTTACCAGCTCCAACCATCTTCGCAGTCTCATGTTCAACTCCTTTTGGGTGAAGAAGTACTTTAGGGTCTTATGGTTCGTGAAGATTTGTATCTTTTTGCCATATAAATAGTGTCGCCAAATCTTCAGAGCAAAAACCACCGCCGCCAACTCCATGTCGTGAGTGGGGTACTTTTGTTCATGGGTTTTTAGCTGGCGGGAGGCATAGCCCACCATCTTACCATGTTTGCATCAGCACGCAACCCAATCCCTTCTTGGAGGCATCATTGTAAACCACAAAACCTCCCAGCCCATCTGGTACTGTAAGTACAGGTGTAGAAACCAACTTCTGTTTAAGATCTTGGACGTCTTCCTCGCAAGCCTACTCCACAAAAAAGGGGCACCCTTCCTTGTTAACTGAGTCAACGGTGCGGCGATGCGCGAAAAGTCCTTAACGAAACGATGGTAATAACCTGCCAAGCCTAGGAAACTGCGCACCTCGGTGATTGTCGTAGGATGGGGCCAGGTAGTAACTGCCTTGATCTTCGCAGGGTCAACAGAGACTCCACCCTTCGATACCACGCGTCCCAGAAAGGACACCTACTTCAGCCAAAATTCACACATTGAAAACTTGGCTTACAACTTGTTGGCTCGTAAGGTTGCCAACACTCGACGCAAATGCACCTCGTGCTCAGCCTTGGTCCGAGAATACACCAAAATATCATCAATGAATACTATTACGAAGGTGTCGAGGAAATCCTTGAACACCCGATTCATTAGGTCCATGAATACTGTCGGGGCATTTGTCAAGCCAAACGACATCACTACAAACTCATAATGTCCATATCTAGAACGGAAGGCTGTCTTTGGAATGTCGCTGTCTTTGATCCTTAGTTGGTGATAGCCCGACCGAAGGTTAATCTTTGAGAAAACTGTGGCTTCTTGCAACTGGTCGAATAAGTCATCAATCCTCGGGAGCGGATACTTGTTCTTGATAGTGACTTTATTCAACTCCCTGTAGTCGACGCAAAGGAGCATCGTCCTGTCCTTCTTCTTCACAAACAGAACGGGTGCACCCCACGGTGACACGCTAGGGCGAACAAACCCTTTATCTAGCAATTCCTGCAATTGAGCCTTGAGCTCCTTCAACTCTATTGGAGCCATTCTATAAGGGGCCTTCGAGATAGGCGTCGTACCCGGCTCCAACTCAATTGCAAAGTCTACCTCCCAATGCGGAGGCAGACCTGGGAGATCCTCAGGGAAAACATCAGGGTAGTCTCTCACTATTGGCTCTGGAGTCAAGGAAACCTCCGCTTCTCTAGTGTCCACTACACTGGCTAGAATACTCCAGGTCCCTTGGTTCAGTAGTTTACTGGCCTTCAATGCTAGATTACCTTGGGCAAGACCATGGTCCCTGCCCTTTTAAATCTAAAGCTTGTCGCGGAAGGAGGACTGAAGACCACCTCCTTACGGGAACAGTTGATGCTAGCGTGATTAGCAGCCAGCCAGTCCATACCCAAAATAACGTCAAAATCCCGCATATTTAAGACTAGCAAGGTCACCTCCAGAGCGTGGTTTGCTATTTCTATCTGGCATGCCCTTACCTTCTCATTTGCTAACATGATCTCCCCAGACGGGGTGGACACTGATAATACGTAATGCAATGGCTCTACCTCTAACATGGCATGTTTTACAAATACTGGCGATATAAAAGAATGAGAAGAGCCAGAATCAAATAACACCGAAGCATGGTGCTCTAAACCGAGTGTACCTGTCACCATCGTACCTGATTTTTCTACCTCCTGCCGGGTGGTAAAGAAGACCCGACCGTGATGTTGTTGCCGGTTCGGGCCCCCAAGGTGAGGGCGCATGGGCTGTCCCTTACCTCTAGAAGGCTGCGTTCCTGGGCATTGCTCCTCGGTATGGCCTTCCTGCTTGCACCTGAAGCAAGTCCCCGTGCCGATCAGACAGCGCCCCTAGTGGCGCTTCCCACAGTTCTTACATACAGGCCGGTCCCTCCAGACTCCTCCTGCCTCAATGGCCAATTACTTATAGTGACTGAAGGGCCTATCTGAATGCGAACCTGCTCGCGGGGGCTCGGGTGCCTTCTGATCCGCCTTTTGCTTCTGGCCCACCGAGATCCCTGCCATCAAAGACCTCCGGTACTCTTCACCTTTTCGGGCATCCGCGTTGATTCTGACTACTGCTCGAAGTGCTGCATCATAAGTCTTGGGGTCCTGAGAATAGACCAAGCCCCGCAACCCGACCTTCAGCCCCTTGACGAACCTCTGCACCTTTGGTTTTCTCAGTGGCCACCATCTCTGGTGCGAAATGGGACAGTTTATCGAATTCTTCCTCATACTCTTCCACTGTCATGGCTCCTTGCTTCAGGCTCAGGAACTCCGTCTGCTTGTTGAACCGTGTATTTGCGGAAAAGTACTTCTCATAAAACTGCTCCTTGAACTAGTCCCAGGTTGCTAGGCCACCTCGGGTATCTATCATCCTCTCAGTTGAGCGCCACCATATCTCAGCATTATCTGTCAGCATAAAGACGGCACACTGGAGCTTCTATTCCTCTGGGCATCTCATGTAACTGAAAATTGTCTCGATCGAGGACAGCCACATTTCTACTTTCGTAGGGTTCGTTAGCGACCCATCGAAGGTACGAGGTTTAAATTTTCGGAAGTCCCTCAAGTGCTTCGCTTCTATTGACCAATCATGAGCATTTTGGTTTTGAGGCTGAGGTGGAGGCACTACTGCTGGTGGGGTCGGTACTTGCTGAGACCGTGCAAACTGAGCAAAACGCTCATCCATCATATCATTCATCTGACCCAGTATTGCGGTCGTAACTGCTTCTCCAAATGCCGCCGCCAGAGCTGTAAACTCGGATGGGACGGCGGAAGGGTTTGCTCCCGAGCTAGCCTCAGCCATGTTCCCTACTCGACTCCTTGCCTGAGTCCTCTGCCACCCCACGCTAGAAGGGTCCCCCACCCGGAGGGTCTTTGTCTAACAATACGTCATCTTGGACCTCGGGGTCCTGCTCCTCCAACAGCACTGCAGGGTTCTGAAGCCTGCCCTTTTCCTTTCTCTTTTCTTTTGTCCTTAGCTGCCATAACCTACCATACACACTGTCAGTCACGTCATGACCCATCCAAGAGACTTGACGAATTGACCCAGAAACCCGTCTATTTTTTTAACACATTTCCATACATATGCACGCATAGGTTATATATATATATATATATATATATATATATGTATGGAGAGCATACCTGGCGATGACGAGGAATCCGTTACTACCATGGGACATTCTTGACTTATATCATAAATTAGTCTACAAAACCTATAACTGAGGCTCTGATACCAACTGTAACGACCTGACCCTTTAATAGCTAACACAACCCTACGACATGCATGACCATTTAGGGAATGGCGCTGGAAAGTAAGAGACATGGTATCACACACTATAGACAACTCGGTCATATTTATAAAACGACTGGATTTCTAATAGTTTACTAAACCAAACATAGAGGAGAAAAAAAGAATGCTTTAGCAGGGTACCCCTCAAATAGTTAGGAAAAACCTCAAGGAAGAAAAACCGAGCATAACAATAAACAAAACAAATAACAAACGGTCCAATGTATGTAAATACTACTACCTTACAACTCCAGTACGCTATACCCTAGGCTAAGGTGTGGAAGCAATGTCAGTGAACCCATGGTACAGTAACGGATTTCCTCGGTCACGTGTTTGGCCACCATGCTCTTTACCTGGGAGAAAAACATAGAAATAAAAAGGTGAGCAGTCATACTCAGTAAGAGACCCACTACCGGGCCTAGCTATTACCCTTTTTGTCGTGTGCACCCATGTACCCAGTATAGGCATAAGCGTAGGCATAAGCATAGGAAGCGACCGGAGGGTACGCAGTTATTACATTTGTAACATGGACATAGGTGGTGATCCCGAGGGACACCCTTCGTAGCACAGTACATTAGGGGTACGGGGAACGACAAGTAGGGTAACCAGTAACATGTCATGGCATAGCTAGTTCAGCGCAGACATTCACAGAGTCATAAGCACATAAGCATATGTACATTGCATACAAGCTACAAACTGGGCATACCGAAACAATCATAGCAATCAACACCCGAAGCAAAGAGTTACATAGCGACATTTAATAATCAATAATACAATTAGACATTAGGCGTCACTTAAAGCCCGATAGTAAGTCCCTTACCTGCGAGAGCGAGACTGCGGCGAGAGCAGGACTGCGGGACAGCGAGATAGCAAGACTGAGCGAGACTGAGCGAGATAGCGAGACTGAGCGAGACTGAGCGACTTCACTACACTGCGACAGTGCTATGAAAGTTGTGTTGACGCGTCGCGGAGAGAGCTAAGGCGACGCGACGATGAAGACTATAATGATGTGGCGAAATGCTGGCTGTGACAATGCGGCGATGGATTGATGATGCGGCGATGGATTGATGATGCGGCGAAATGTGGGCTGTGACGATGCGCCGATGGGCTGATGATGCGGCAAAATGCAGGCTGTGAAGATGCAGCGATGGACTGATGATGCGGCAAAATGTGGGCTGTGACGATGCGGCGCGACAAGACTGAGACGCTGCAGCGCGAGGACTATGATGATGTCGCTACGTTGAATGTTGTGATGATGGCGATGAGTGCTGATGACGATGGTGATGAGTACTGCGATGACAGCGACAGTGAGGGCTGGAGATGATGGCTGCAATGAGGGCTGAAGGGGACGGTGACTAAGTGACAAAGAGGTGATCGAGAGAGAGATTTGACCTTTCCCTTCTTCCTTTTTTTTTATTTTTCCTAAAACGCAACTCGGTCAGTAAAAAGAAAAACCCATCAGGAGATCTTTCCCCAACTGAAGCCTGATTTCTCCTAAAGGCCAAGGATCCCCAATGCCCCCTTTAACGCTCCCTCCACCTGCATTTCATTAACTATTATTATTATTATTATTATTATTATTATTATATATATATATATATATTTCAACTTAAAGAGAGAAAAAGTGATTTACCTGAAATTCGGACTGTTACATTTCCACCAAGTTGTGACTTATAGACGAACTTTGCAAGACTAAGAAGGATTGACCTTATTGGCGCGGGAGGAGGAGTCTTTTCTCGACCACTCTTTTCATGCAGTTATGGAAGTCTGAAGTCAAGCTCAGGCTCTCTTCATGGACTTCTAAGTTGGCCTCAGGCGAGTTGAACACCTCGGCCTTAGAGACTTCTTCCACAATTTTCTTCTGCCTTTTTGATTTAGGAGGTTGGGGGGAGCTAATAGACTGAGGCTTTGAAGGACACATAGATACTTTGGCTAACTTCAACCAATGCGGCGAGTCCTTCAAAAGTCATCTAAGTGTTTTGTTGTCAATCACTCCAATGACATCAAACAACATGCTCCTCTTCAATTGGCAAGGTTGCATTGGCACACAAGCCCACCATCCAAGGAAAAAAGAGTTGGCCTCGAGGCTTGCTGAAAACACCTCTAACTTAGGTGGCTATTATGTCGTCTACATCTAGGAGGCATGCATTGCATAATACAATAGGCAACCATTACAAAATAAACCTCTTCTTCACAATTTGTCGTGTGTTGTGGGTATCAACCTCTTCTTTACAAAATAAACCCACAGGTTGGCCTTTGGAGTTAGTCATTTGGAGGGTAAGGTTCTGATACCCATAAATGAGATCTCCCATGTGGACCTTAGCTTGGCCATCACTTTGGCTACATTGTTCCTGCATTTGAGGGATGAAGAGGCAATGATCTGATTGTATTCAGCTTTAGGGTTATCCCTCAACTCAAACATGGTGTTAAAGAGGATCTGACAGCCATTGACTTCCACCATATCTTCTTCAGAGTGGACTTTGCCTTGATAAAAAGCACACATTGTAAACCCTGCTTTCATTTGTAACTGCTAAACATAAGTACGTAGTATCGCTGTGAACTTATTTACTTGTTCTCCCTTTTGTAGATCAAAGGAAGAAGTGGAGGAAGCTGGAAGTAATTTTTGGTAAGTTGAATATTTAAGTCATTAAGAGGAAATCAAGTTAGAATTTACTGTGAATATTAATTGGTACGTAAAAACGAATTTTCTTTTTGTTTTTCTTATTTTTTCTCCTAAATTAAAAAGAAAAAAAAAATAAAGAAAAAGAAAGGAAAGGAAAGCAAAAATAAAATAAAAGAAAATTAGTAAACAAATTAAAAAAAAAAAAAAAAGAAAAGGAAGAAAGAAAAGAGATAGTGGGAGGAAGTTGATGGAGTTTTACTTTTCGATTGGGAAGTTGCCGACTGGTTTTTCTTCTATTTCCAAGCTCAAACCGATTCTATACTTTAGTTGGGTGTTGAGGGGAGGTAGAAGAAGATATCAGGGGTAGATTTGTATAGGACTTTGGTCGGTTTCATGGTGAAATTGAAGCTGAAGCAGAAGGGTTGCTTGTTATCGTGCAGTTTGAACAAGGTTTGGTTTTTGGTGAATATCGAGGGGAGGAGACAGAGTTTGAAGCTAAAAATTTGAAGTTAGTAAGTTAACTCAATTCTTAACAACTCTTTTGAAGGATGGTTGACCTGAATATGAAGAAAAACATGTTAAATTTTGGGTGAAAGCGACTAATACGGATTTCCTGAGTGATCTAAAGTAGGGCAAAGTAAATTGGAAATATCTATCAAACGAAGAAGAGTTAAGCTTTGAAAGTTTAAGGTAAGCTAGAAATCACAGTTCTTTACAAGTTTGTAGAAGGAATAAAGTTCTAATTCGGGCTGGATATGTGACTTTTAACAGTTAGAAGTGCAAAAACAGCAGCAGAGAGAGTGAATCTCGCTGGAAAATCAGACGACATTGGGAACGTGGAGGAGCGAGAGTGAGACAAGTCTTGCTGGTCTCGCTGGTGGATTTTGTCTCACAAATCTCGCTGGTCTCGCTTGTCCAAAGTCTCGCTGGTACAGTTGATTTTTGCTTTATTTTGCTGGTTTAGTCTCGCTAATGGCTTGAATCTCATTCGTTAGTAAACCTTTTAATGAAATATAGCCTCGGTTGAGCATTTCTTCATGGAGTATAGTCTTGGTGATGATTTTCTTTATGTGGTAGGGTCTCGGTGGTGAATAATAGGAATGTCTAAGGCTTGCTGCTTATGTAAAAAGGAATTTTAAGGAAATCTAACAAAGGAAAACGTATTGTTTTCAGGCCGAGAAGAGCTAGGAAAAGCGTATAACCCACTAAGAGCTCGAGACGAGTTGTGAGTGACAATTTTATTTAAAACAAGCATGCTTTATACAAAGTTTTCATGCTATTTACCGTTGCTTGGAAACATGTTATTATGTTTATGCTTTTCAAGGGTTTTAACATGCTATGAGGATTATTTGCTTAAAAGGTAGTATGTGTTTCCATGTACGTGCATATTATGCGTTTTACATTGAAAATCATTTGAAGCATGCTACTTGTTAAACGAGTTTTATGAAAGGCATGTTATTTATTAACCTATGATTTTATGAAAGCATTGATGATTGTTAATAAGTTTGTGAAGATTTGAAATGTTATAAACTCGTGAATTTTTATTATGCTATTTTTAAAGCATGTTGTTTTTTAATAATGTTTTTGAAAGGGCTCCCAATGTTGAAGGACACGGAGAAGACATGTGGGTAGCCGGGATATAGAAATGGTTTCCAATATGAAGGACTCGAAGAAGGCATGTGGGTGGCCTAAATCTCGTATATAGGACCCGGTACTGAAGGACTCGGAGAAGGTATTCGGGTAACCCAAGATATGATATCTATGTGCAGATAGAGGAATGATAGACGCTGTTGTGTTGAGATTACTCTACACAGTTAAGGATATTTGACGTTCGGTGTGTCAATATTACTCCGCTTCAACTAAGGATGTTTTCGACGTTGAGTAGTGTTGAGCTCCACTCCGCCTCAACTAAGGAAAATGTTTTTGAAATAAACTGAATTTTCGTGTGTCTTTTTCTGAAGTGAACATATATAGTATGACAATGCCACTTGAGCATGTGATAACTTGTAGAAATACAAGTTATTATAGTCACTATTTGCATTAATTATAGTAACTTTAGGGCTAAACGCATGATTTTGGCAATTGAATTATGTAATATGTATTACCATGCGTTAGCACCATTTACAAAAGAATATACCTGAAAAAATATGAGCTTTTCTATTCTTAACGTAGGTTTAAGTAGAAAAGAAGCACAAATAAACTAAGTACCATAGAGGAAATTACTGCGAGAATAAAAGAAGTGAAACCCATGTGTCAAGACCATGCGTTGGGAAGAAAAAGCAGATACAAACGTCTGGGCAATAGCTGTCGTGTCAATATGCAAAAGAATTACACATAATCAGATCATGATAGAACCAATGGGCTGACGATGTGAAAAGTCTACGCAGCAAGGCATGGAATTTAATGCAAAGGTGTCAGGTCATCATGAGGTTACCTTTTCGACGCCTATAAATAGCCCAAAGCTTCTCCATTCAATGGAGAAGAGAAAGGAGTTCAAGAGGCAAAAGATCTGCACAAATTCTCCCTTACCATAACCAGCCTCCATTTCAAGCTCTTCTGTGAGAATGATTCGTAGAATTTTCAGAGTCATCTCCCAGTGAGTGAGAACCTTCACCCTATGCCATTTATGTATCAGATAGCAACCATCTCAAGCCTCCATGAAGCAAGACATTGCCAGTGGCGGCTTGACGTCTTCCATTTATGTTCTATCTCCATTTCCCTCCTTCTTACTTATGTTTTGTTAATGACATTCGAGAGAATGGTTTATTTTCTTAATATAAGTTCAATTGACGATTATCTTCCATTCATTTCCATATTAAATACTTTACACCATGTTGCTTGAATGTTGAATGAGTTAGATGTTAGAAGCTAGTTTTTCTTAAGCAATACTAAGTATGTTACATCTTGATTAATGCATATCATTAGCTTGCATAGCTTTGTCTGACAAGCAAATTTAACAAGCACGATTGTCTAGCTTGAGAGAGTAGATGGTTAATCTTTAGCATTTATCAACACTAGATGAGGTTCAGAGATGTAGTTCATCTTTTGCCAACCCAAACTTACCATGTGTCTTAGAGATAAGATTAATGTGGCGTCAAAACATTGAGAGACGGATTCTCAAACCCAAAGTTTGTAGGTATGTAAATATACTTAGATATGCTTAAGTAACAACTAGCTCCTGCGTTAATTGTATTATTATCGCATGGTTCCACCGTCATTCTTAACGCATGCTATTTGACTCCATGACATTTGACTAACATTCTCCGCTTCCACCTCACATTGTTAATTGTAGGAAATTTTATTTATTCTTTATATATAGTTTTAGGTACATAAAACTCATGAACATAATACATGTATAGTCACCACATAGTTTTTATATCTAGTCTCAACGCCTAATTTATTACAAATCCCTGCATTCAACCATGGACTCACCAGGAAACCTATAGAAGATAGAAGCTTACACTTGGGCTTTTATAGGAAAACTTGCTAATTAATGATCATACTTGAGTAATTCTCGACGCAAACTTTGTACTGAAATTATAACATCTAATCCACTTTATGTGCAACAAGTTATGAGCCAACATATTTTTGGCGCCGTTGCCGAGGATTTGAATTAATAATTTAGGTTTTGAAATTATTTCTTGATCTATGCAGAAAATCTTCATCTTGGGCCGTACAGAGCGTTTAGCCGAAGACGTACCTGACAGTTTATGAACAATGAAGAACAGCCTTCGTTCATTTCTGACCCTGAGATCGAGAGAACTTTTCGGAAAAGAAATAAGACTCATCAAAGGCGGCGACAATTTTACAAATAAAAGAAAATGGAAAATCAAGCAAACAATGCCAATCAGCCTTTGAGAGCCAACAACAATGGGGCTAACATTAGAAAACTCATCCCATTCTATTGGCACATGATCGGAATCGTCCGATCAAGGATTACGCGTCGTCGATCTTGTATCATTTTTCACTTGGAATTATGCGACCTGCGTCTCAAGGTTCGAGGTTCGAAATGAAGCCAGTTATGCTTCAGATGCTTCAAACAGCGGGAAAGTTTGGGGGATCACCCGGTGAAGACCCTCACGCTTACCTAAAAAGCTTTATCGAAATCTGCAATACCATCGTCATCCCAAACGTAGCTGCTGATGACATTCGGTTGACGCTGTTCCCATTCTCCCTCGGAGATGAGGCAAGACAGTGGGCATATTCTTTGGAACCAGGTGAGATTACCACTTGGAACCAAATGATAGAGAAGTTCATGAAGAAATCTTTTCATCGACGGAGAATGCTCGAAGAAGAAGAGATATCGCCAACTTCTAGCAAAAAGATAGAGAAACCCTCAACGATGCTTGGGCTAGATTTAAGAGGTTGGTAAGAAACTGTCCGCATAATGGCTTACCTGACTGTGTGCAAATGGAGATATTCTATGATGGCTTGACCGATGCATCTCAGACAGCTGCAAATGCTGCCGCAGTTGAAGGACTACTTCGATAAAACTTACACTAAGGCCAAGGGCATTCTCGATAGAATATCAAGAAATCATGAGGATTGGGAAGACCATGGCTATAGTCGATCTGGCCGCCGACAGTACAACGCGTTAGGTGTAAGCATTCATTCCTATTACTAAGTCTTGGGGCAAGGCAATTGAAATGTGGCCATGCGTTGTTAGAGGAGAAGTAGCCGAGAATGAGAGCAAAATTTTGGCTAAGTGTTGGCCAAGACTATGCGTTGGTGAATGAAGAGGAAAGTTGAATTTTTTGAGGAGCCATGCGTTGCTGATGGAATCACGAAGGGTTGAGCTGAAGCAGCTACCTGCATTGGAGGATAAGTGATCATTGGCGGGGGAAGAAATATGCTTGAACCACCATGCGTTGGTAAGGCCAGGTGCTGAAGTCACTTTGCTGCGCTGAAGTCACCTTGCGTCGAAGACAGTGGTCTCGATGTGACAAAGATAGTGGTGTGAATGACTGAGTTGTATGCGTCAAAAGTAGGAGGCATTGAGGGTGGCCGTTTGCTAAGGGCGTTGAGGATAGGTTGCATTGACCACCTTACCTTGAATTAAGAAGGGAAACCCCGTGCGCCAGCCTGAACCAGAAAGTTAAGTCGGCAATATATATATAGGTGAGTAGCTTGAATAATTAATCATTTTTAGACATTTTTGAGAACATAAGTCGGTTCCATTTCTCAGATAAACTACAAGAAAAGAAGAAGAAGGTGTTCTTGTGGATTTCGGATAGAATTTTACTCATTTTGATATCGAAATCTAAGCTGGAACAACACAATATTAGGGGATGCATAAGCCGGACAGTATCGAATGTTTGGAGTAAAACAAATCGAAGAGATTGAGTCTAAGGCTGAAATTTTAAGGTTAGTAAGTTAACTCAATTCTGAATAACTTTTATGAAGGATGTTTGAGTTGAAATGGATTAGAAACATGTAAACTTTCAGCTGGAAGTGACTGATAAGGAATTTCTGGGCAATTTGTAGTAGTGTGGAGAAATCTTCCAATATCTGACGAACGAGGATGAGTTAAGCTACAAAAATTTGAGGTAAGCTAGAAGACATATTTCTCTACAAGTTTGTAGAAGGAAAGAAGTTCTAATTTTGGCTGGAACTATAACTTTTAATCGACAGCAATGAAGAACAAAAGGAAAAGAGGGAAGGCAGAAGCTGTGGAACATAAGTAACGCTAAAGTTTAAGCGTGAGAAGCGAGACGGGTAACGCAGGTGTTGCTAGAAGCCTTGCGTCTCACAATTCTCGCTGGGTCTCACTGGATATCGCTTATCAGGTGAGTATCGCTAGTCTTGCTCACCCTGGTATCGCTAGTGGCCTGTAATGAAATCCAGTATTGCTAGTGGTCTCGCTAGTAGAGTTGAAACTCGCTCATTAAATTTATATTGATCAAATATGAATGATTTAAGTTTGGTTGGTTATGGAAAGGAAGTTTAGGAAAAAGCCTAACCCAAGAAATGTGTATTTTCAGGCCAAGAGGAGATAAGAAAGGCGTATAATCCATTCAAGGCCTAGAAAAGAGTTGTGAGTGACACTTTTCTTACTTTAAATCAATTTTGTTGTATATGTTAGTTCGGTTTTTTCCAGTGGAATACAATTTTGTGATCAAATAATTTATGAAGCATACTTTATGTTCTTAAAGTTATTGAAAAGTATGTTTATGAAATGTTACTGATATAATAGTTGCCCTGTGTTCTTAAGAATGATTTGCATACGATTTGTTTGTATAAAGTGTTGCTTCTTTTAAGGAAAATGTTTTAGAGGAAGCTCAATGCTGAGGGACATTGAGAAGGCATGTGAGTTTCCCCGAGACCCAGTACTAATGGACATGGAGAAGGTACTTGGGCAACCCGCCATGTTCCTATGTGCACATAGAGGTTATATGCTGGTGCATTGAGTTTTGCTCCGCATCGAGCCTTATTTGTTTTCGACGTTGGGGCGTTGAGTTTTGCTCCGCCTCAACTAAGGGAAAAGTATCGTAACCATACTGTTTTTCTTATGAATGGTTTAAAAACCACATATGATTTTATAAGGGCATTTAAACGTGATTTAATCAATGGAAATGATATGATTCTATGTTTTACTCATGATGCCAGAAATTGTTTAAAGCTTGAAGGCTTTTATACAAAATTAGTTTTATTAAATTAGTCACTCATTGAGCTATTGGCTTATGTTTTCAAGTTTTCTTTCCCCTCAAGGTAGCAAGGACGTTCCTAGTGCATTGCCTACGCCAACTCACGCTGCTTAAGCTTCGAGTTTTCAGAAACAGTTTATTTTCTCGTTGTTGTACGTGTAAATAACTTAACATTGGTGGCATGTAGATTTAGTGGTTTACGAGTGGGCTATGAGAAAGTATATTATTAAAGTGTACTCTGTACAGAAAGGATTGTTATATTATGATCATGCGTTAGTATGGTTAGATTCTATGAATGTATATGTATGAAATGTTTATACAGGAAGTTATGTAAGATGGGACAATATGCGTCACAAGAGGGGTGATGTTTATTGTCTTCACATCTCCTTCCAAGTTAAGTAGGTTATCAGGGAGGGGGTGTGACATTAGGAGCATCAGAGCATAATAGTGTTGCTCCATTGTAAGCTCAAGTCGCCGCCATGACTAACCTGTTGCAGACTATGACTATGAATCAGTCAAATACAGGAGGCGGCGGGCAACTTAATGTAGTCAATCAATTGAACACAGCAGGATGCGTTGGATGCGGGTAGCTGCATGCGTATGAGGTATGCCCACAGAATCCTCAATCTGTATGCTTCATATGGAACAAGCTGTACTCCAACACCTACAATCCTGGCTGGAGGAATCATCTAAATATCTCATAGGGTGCTAACCGCCAGCCTGAGCAGCAAGGTGCACCCACGCATGATAGGGGTGGATCTTCTAGATACTCCTATGGACATCAGAGGCAAAATCCACAACAACATCAATCAACGCCTAGTCCATCATCATCTATGGAAGCTCTTCTAAAAGAATACATGCAGAAGAATGACGCCTTGATGCAAACCCAGGCGTCGTACATCAAGAATTTAGAGCTTCAGCTTGGCCAGATCGCTGGATAACTTAAGACATGACAGGAAAGCTCTCTTCCGAGCAATATCGAAGCCCCACGCAGTACGAGCACCTTAGGAAAAGAACAGTGTCAAGTTGTGACACTGTGAAGTGGAAGAGCCATGAATGAACTTCCCCGTCCAGGGAAGAAAACTCTAGCTAACAAGACTGAGAATCCTTCAAACCAACCAGACAACTCTCGACCAACAATTCGACATCTTTCCAACCCTACCATTGAATCTGACCACTCAACACAAGAAAAACAAACTGATACGCAAAGAAGTTTATCGGGAAAAGATGCATCAACAAGCGTGTCAGCTGAGCTTCAAACGCCTCCTTACCCACAGCGGTTAAGGAAGAAGAAAAATAATGAAGGGCAGTTCAAATGCTTCCTGGATGTATTAAAGTAGTTGCACATCAACATCGCACTGGTGGAAGCATTGGAACAAATGCCCAGCTATGCTAAATTTCTCAAGGACATACTATCTAAAAAGAGAGGAATGGGCGAATATGAGACCATAGCTCTGATGCAAGAATGCAGTGCCATGGTCTGTGAACGCATCCCCACAAAGATGAAAGATCTAGGGAGCTTCACCATTCCTTGTTCCATTGGAGGGGTTTACATAGGTAAAGCGTTGTGTGACTTGGGGGCTAGCATTAATCTCATGTCTCTGTCAGTATTCAAGAAATTGGGGATCGCATCACAGCCAAAAATAGTTACTTTACAATTGACAGATCGATCCATTGTGCATCCTGAAGGAAAGATAAAGGATGTGTTGGTGAAAGTAGACAGATTCATCCTCCTTACAGATTTCATTATCCCAGATTATGAAGCAGACAAGGACGTCCCAATCATACTTGGACGCCCATTTTTGTCAACGGGTCTTGACGTCCATAACGGGGAGATCATTATGAGAGTTAATAATCAGGAAGTGATTTTCAACGTCTTTAAGGCATTAGAGTATCTAGGAGAACAGAAGACCTGCCAAAGCCTCGACACAGAGGATGCGTTCAATAAAATGATGCTTGAAGAAGGGAATGATGAAACTATTGCAAATCTGGACGCACAGCAGCCTGAACAATGCTGTGCTTTGGTCCATTCTGCTTTTGAATCTTTGACACCTAATCAAACCAACCAATGAACAAAACCGTCTCTGGAGGAAGCGCCAGAGCTTGAGCTAAAAGTGTTGTCAACCCACCTGAAGTATGCTTACTTAGGAGAAGGTAACTCTCTTCTAGTCATTATTTCAGCTGCATTATCCCCTAATTAAGAATCAACCTTGTTAATCATTCTTAGAAAGCACATCCGAGCTGTTGGATGGACATTGGCTGATATCAAAGGGATAAGTCCCACATACTGCATGCATAAAATTTGTCTAGAAGAAGGAAAAGACAGATCCATCGAGCCCCAAAGGCGGCTAAATCCAGCAATGAAAAAAGTTGTCAAGAAAAAGGTGCTTAAATGGTTGGACGCAGACGTTATCTTTCCCATCTCCGATAGCAAATGGGTGAGTTATATGCAGTGTGTTTCCAAGAAAGGAGGTATGGCTGTTGTCCCAAACAAGAATAACGAATTAATCCTCACCCGCACTGTCACGAGGTGGAGAATTTGCATGGACTACAGGAAACTCAATGCGGCGACAAAGAAAGATCATTTCCCATTGCCTTTTATTGACCAAATGTTAGATACACTCACAGGAAATGAGTTTTTCTGCTTCTTGGATGACTAATCAGGCTACAATCAGATCATGATTGCTTCGGAAGACCAGGAGAAGACAACATTTACATGTCCATATGGTACATTCGCATTTCGACGCATGCCGTTTGGATTATGTAACGCCCAAGGCACCTTTCAGCGGTGTATGATGGCAATCTTCTCTGAATTTTTAGAAAAATCGATGGATATGTTCATGGACGATTTTTCGGTCTTTAGAAATTTGTTTGAAGCATGTCTAGCCAATTTAGAGAAAGTATTGAAAAGATGCAAGGACACCAACTTTGTGCTTAATTGGGAAAAATGTCACTTCATGGTGAATGAAGGAATTGCTCGGTCACAAAATATCCAAGAAGGGCCTTGAAGTCGATCAGGCCAAAATCGAAGCCGTGGAGAAGCTTCCGCCTCCTACAAATGTAAAGATACTTCGCAGCTTCTTGGGGCGTGCAAGCTTTTATAGAAGGTTCGTCAAGGACTTCTCCAAAATTGCACGCCCTTTAAGCTCATTGCTAGAGCAGATTCAACCTTATATCTTTGATGAAGAATGCCTCAAGGCGTTTGAGACTCTGAAAGCAACACTGGTGTCTGCACCAATTTTAATTGCCCCAGACTGGTGGCACCATTCGAACTAATGTGTGATGCTAGTGACTATGCGATGGGAGTTGCATTGGTTCAATGCAGAGACAGAATGTTTCATCCTATAGCCTACGCCAGCAAAACTTTCAATGCGGCTCAAGCAAATTACACCACTACAGAGAAAGAGTTGCTAGCAGTAGTGTTCACTGTTGAAAAATTCAGAGCATATCTTCTAGGGTCAAAAGTCATCATTCACATTGACCATTCAGCTATTTGATACTTGATGACTAAAAAAGACGCCAAGCCGAGGCTCATTCGAGGGGTTCTGCTTCTTTAAGAGTTCGACGAAGAAATAGTTAATTGAAAAGGCATAGAGAACAACGTAGCAAATCATCTTTCCAGACTTGAGAATATGGAACACGATCGAAAACAATCGGACGTTAACGCAAGCTTTCCAACAAAGCTGTATTAAAAGTCACAGAATCTGTGCCGTGGTATGTAGATATTTTCAACTTCTTGGTGTGCAAGCAATTTTCTGAAGATTTCAATGCACAGCAGAAGAAGAAGTTGATGCATGATGCAAAGTTCTATTATTAGGACAAGCCCCAAGTCTACAAAAGGGGGTTGGATCACATCTTTAGACATTGCGTCCTAGAGACTTCGTATCAACAACGCATCTATCCCAATGTCATGACTCCCTTTATGGAGGACATTTTGGAGGACAGCGAATTGCAAGTAAGGTCTTACAAAGCAAATACTTCTGGTCAACTCTCTTCAGAGACGCCAGGGACTATGCGATCAGGTGCAATAGATGTCAACGCACCAGAAATATCTCAAGTTGAAACGAAATGCCACTAACCTCTATTTTAGAATTTGAGCTCTTTGATGTATGGGGTATTGATTTTATGGGCCCATTGGCGCCATCAAACGACCACAACTACATATTGGTAGATGTGGATTATGTATCAAAATGGGTCGAAGTAATCTCTTGAGTTAAGAATGATGCGGCGACAGCCTCAAATTTTCTTTAGAAGAAAATTTTCGCGAGATTTGGAACGCCGAGAGCCCTGATTAGCGACGTAGGTACGCATTTCATTAATAAAATTATTCCAAGTTGCTAATCAAATATAATGTACATCATAGGGTGGCAACTGCATACCACCCGCACACAAATGGGCAGGTAGAAGTTTCCAATAGAGAGTTGAAAACTATTTTGGAAAAAGTAGTTAACTCCTTTCAAAGGGATTGGACGTCAAAATTAGACGAGGCGTTGTGGGCATATCGGACAACATTCAAGACGCCCCTCAGAATGTCAGCATACGCTTTGGTCTTTGGAAAGGCATGCCATTTGCCCTTGGAATTAGAACACAAAGCATTGTATGCAGCCAAGAGATTGAATATCGACCTAAAAGCAGCTGGAGAAGCGCGTCAGCTTCAATTGAAGGAATCGGAGGAATGGAGACTGCAAGCCTATGAGAATGTAAAGATATACAAAGAGCGAACAAAGCGTTGGCACGATCAATGAATCAGTAAGAAATCTTTGCATGTAGGTCAAAAGGTCCTCCTTTTTAACTCAAAACTGCGTTTATTTCCAGGAAAATTAAGAACAAGATGGTCTGGTCCTTTTGTGATCAAGGAAATCTTTCATCATGGTGCCGTAGAGTTGATGAATGAAGACGACACCAACACATCCAAAGTTAATGGTTAACATGTGAAACCATATTATGGAGACTGCCTTGAACGAGACAAAGTAGCTGTTGACCTAGAAAAGATAGAATGAGGACAAGATGGACGCGTCCTACGTTGCCAACAAGGATATATAGGCTAGGGACGCATCCTAACTTTTGTACCTTAGTTGGTTTTATGTCTTTCTACTTTTTTTTTAACTTTTTCAGCATTATTTCATTTGTTCCTTTCTTTTCATTATTTTTTTTAATTATCTGCTTTGAAAATTTTTGTTTGGATGCTATCTGTGTCATTCTGTGATGAGTGAAATTGAAGTTTTTAAACAGAACTCGGATAGTTACATGGCATCGACATTAAAACAATGTGACACGATTAAGTCAATGCCTAGTGGGAAGGGGATCTGAAGCGATTTAATCAGATCACGAGATTTGAAAAAGATTGCGATCAGATCAAGAATTCGAAAAGCTGACTACGCGTTCGCCGGCTGACGCGGACTGGTGGCAGACCATTTAATGCGGCTATGATGTCACGCATCGAGCCGATAACCCACGCATCCAGCTAAAACCCTTTATAAACCCCTCTTCAACCCTTTTTTGAGTTTATACTTTTTTTCTCTCTAAAATCTCCAACTATCGCTGTGATTTCCAGTGTCTTCGAAAACTTCTCGGTTCTCACCCACTTTTCTCTCTTTTTACCTATACCCTTCCCATGGCTTCCCAGCAACGCACCTCCTCCAAAAGACCTAAACCCATTGCCTTTAAAAAGGCCGTCATTGCCTCATTCTCGAGGCATGGTAGTCAGAATCTGTCCACTACCTTCACCACACCTGAACCTCTCGTCGTTGTTTGCCTCAACAGTCTTGAGTTGGAGGCGGCATCAGCCCCATCTTCGCCACGCTTCGGGGACATATCTGAAGCTCAAGAGGTGGAGAGGAATAACGAGTCCACCGTCTTCGGAGATATTCTAGACACCATCGATGAAGAAGACAATGACTGGTTGGATGGGTTGGTCGACCAGAGGATGAAGAGTGTGCCGCGTGGGTCAATCCCTGTGGTGAGTGGTCTTGAGGAGTCGAACTTCGATGACGGACCCATTAGGAAGGTAATTGCAGGGTGGAAACGAAGAAGTCCGCCGCGTAAAGGAAAAACAGGCCAATAAGGGCCAGGGAAGAAGAAGCCGAGGAAAATGTTCCTCCGCTAAGAAGAAAAAATGGAAAAGTCAAGGATGCAGGGACATCCGAGGCTGTAGCAGCATCTTTCGCCGCATCATCTGTTGAGTGGCTAGCAGTGAGGGCGATAGAGAAGTCCAAGAAGCTGAAAGACGACTTCAAAAGAATGAAAGAAAGGGCGGAGTCGTTTCTCGCCAAAAAGAAGAAAAGAAAAGAGGAAAACGCATCTGGCAAACAAGCTGCCAAGGCGATCGCCAGAGAAGCTGAGTTTCTCGGTCGCATAGCAGAGATTGCGACAGATTTTGAAGTTAAGATGGAAGTAAGTGATGTGAAAAAGATAAGGGAGGAGAAGAAGAAAGAAAAAGAGGTAGCAATAAGCAAGGAAAAGGTACCAGAGAAAAAGAAGAGGACTGAGGTGGCTAAGGCACCTACAGCCGTTATAAGGGACTTGAACGCAGGCGAAGCAAGGAGAACGCCTGCTAATCCCACCAATAGGAACATGAAAGGAAAGGAGAAGATGGTTAAGGAGCCAATTAAGGAGGCAGTGAAGGGCCGAAAGAAGCAATTCAGTAGGCTCCATATTGAAGTGGGATTTTTCCCAGAGCCGATTGAGCTGCCCGCCTTCATCAGCCAAGGAGTCGACATAATAGGTTGGAGGCAATTTTGTGAAAGTGCCCAAGTCATTCAACCCACCACCGTGGAGGCATTCTACGAAGGAACTATCCACCGAAAAGCATACAAAGTCAAAGTTGAAGATGAGGTGATTTTCTTCGAGCCTCAGGAGATCAATGGGTTGTTTGATCTTCTCAACATTGCAGCTGCAGATGTTAACAGAATCATATCGACACCAACAGAAGCTTAAATGAATGACACCCTCACAACCATCGCCAAACCGGAGTCAAAGTGGAACACTTCCCGAAAGGGCATTCATACATTGGCGCCAACTTGCTTGATCGCCGAGGCCAACCTGTGGCTTTACTTCATCAAGCGGTCGCTCCTTTCCACCACGCATGACGCCTCAATATCAAGGGACCGTACCATGGTCATTTTCTGCATCATGCGGGGAATTCGGTTAGATGTGGGATGCATCATTGCCCCACAGATTCAAGGGATGTTTTTCAAGACAAGGGGCCAGTTATTCTTCCCTCTTTTTGTGACAAGACTGTGCTCCAACGTAGAATTCATGGAGGATGCGCCAGTCACAATAGTAAATGGGATGCTTTCAGCCCAAAGTCTGAGATGGATATTAAAGGACTCCCCGCATCTGCTTGAGACGGCCAAGACAAAGAAGAAGCCTGCCAAGTCACAAGAACCATCATCTCCCCAACCTCCTCAACCCAAGAAGAGAAAACTTGTCAATAAGCATTTTGAGAGGAAGGCGTCGAGTTCACAACCTAGTGAAGCCCAAGAAGCTGTTCAGCTCAATGCCAACAAGCAAGCCTTGATCGTTTATACTCCTCCTATCAACCCAACCACTAAGGAGCCTTTTTCACCGTCACCTTCTCCTTCCCCTTCCCCTAAAATCCAAAAAGATCCACTTCCTGCACCGACCACCCAACGCGGCCTCCCTTCGCCTCTTCGCCTTCCTGTCCCATACCTAAATGAAGAGTCAAAAGAAGTGTCGCCACCTTCTTCGCCCCACCTAGAGTTAACCCTTTCCTTGCCTCAATCATCTATCTTTCAAGAGGCAACTCCATCCCCACCACCACCACTCGTTGAGCCGACCCTGACTCTGGATCCTAAGGAGTCAGTGCCCTTTAAATCTTCCTCGCCTCGCCATGGACTTCAACCTTCCAATCTTCCAACTCCATCAACTACTAAAACTTCTACCCGCCCAATCTCTCACCCGCAGGCAGAAGCAACTACAAGCACGCATCATCAAGAGGACCCATATCACTTACGGCACGCCTCTACTTCACTGTAGTTTGTTGATTTGAATCTGGATGACTTGCTGCGATACTTGGATGATGGGATCTTTCACCCCATCATCGGAGATCCGGATGAAGTTCGGCGCAAGGAGATGGAACTTCTCCAGCGGCAAGAAGAGTTGGCTCAACAAGTCTCACAGTTAGGTCAGCAAGTGACTCAGATGGCGCAGCAACAATTGGAGCTTCAAAGTTTTGTTTAACGCCAAGCTCAACATCAGGACGAACAATTCAACACATACTAGTGCATCCCAGCGCATCCTAGCGCCAGTTATTTCTCCTTCCCTTCAACAACCTCTTTAGTTCAACGATCCAAATCCTCTCCCTACAGACAACAATGACAACGACCCGGGAAGAACTTAAATTTGGGGGATGTTCTTTGGGATTTTTCTTCTTTTCTTATGTTTATTCCTTTGATTCTTTTCTAAATAGTACAACGCATAATACATTTACATCAGTACAACATTCAATTCATGGCTTGCTCTTTGTTCTCTTTAGTTTGTGCTTTCATTTATTTCTTGCTTTATCATTTTCTCCCCCTTGTTTTTGTTTCTGCGTCCAACCTCCATGATGAAATTTGTGCACTTCCCTTGTAGACTTATTGAAACAAAAGGATTAACTCACAAGCCTTATGATATTACACTTAGTAAATTACTTCTAAAAAGTTAGTGTGCGTGCAAGTTTTGCCTCAAACCTCTTTTACAAAATTTTTCTAAGACAATCTCATTACTCAATTTCAACAATGAGGACCTTGCTTCCTTCAAAATTTGAGGGTGGGAAAGGTTTGAGCCATGCGTTCAGGATTCATAAAATTTTCAAAAAAAAATTAAAAGAAAATAAATAATAAAAAAAAGAATAAATATATTTTCTTTGGGACAAACAACTCTGCTGAAAACACATAATATGAGCCTATTAAGAGTTGAGTTGAGAATGGCTCTTTGCACCCTATAGTCAAACGTGAGAGTCTAAGATCAGCGAAAAATAAATAAATGGTACCATTGTCGACGCAACCAAAAAGGAACGCGACAAGTGCAGAGTTGCGAAAGGGTATTTGTTCGATGTTGGCTGCCTCCATGCACCCCATCGTTGGTATATCAAAACGAAGGTAGAGAGCCTGGATCAACGCAAGTCCATATAAAAAAAAATTTACAAAAAAAAAAAAAAAAGAAGGAAGAGAGACTAAAAAAACGAAAGTCCAAAAAAAAAAAATTTTCTTAGGGACAAACAACTCTGCTGAAAACTCATAATATGAGCCTATTAAGAGTTCAGTTGAGAATGGCTCTTTGCACCCGATAGTCAAACGTGAGAGTCTAAGATCAGCGAAAAATAAATATATGGTACCATTGTCGACGCATCCAAAAAGGAACGCGACAAGTGCGGAGTTGCGAAAGGGTATTTGTGCGATGTTGGCTGCCTCCATGCACCCCATCGTAGGTATATCAAAACGAAGGTAGAGAGCCTGGATCAACGCAAGTCCATATAAAAAAAAATTTACAAAAAAAAAAAAAAAACTCATAAATAGAAACTTTATAAAAATGAATTATAAGGCACATTACTAAAATGAGGACATCAGATTGGCTGGAAATGAGTAAGGGTATTTTTGAGGATTAAGCTTGCCGCATCTAAAATTTAGAAGTACTTTGAAGGCATCAATTGAAAAAGAATTTGGTGTGGTTATCTGATTGTTGATAAAGTCTAGGAATAGAAGGCATGTTGAGAGGTTGAGCTTGTACTTAAACTTGGGTGATAGAAATTAATAAATCTCTAAATAAATACTTAAGGACAAGCATTATCTTAAATTTGGGGGTGTGATAACTTGTAGAAATACAAGTTATTATTGTCACTATTTGAATTAATTAGAGTAACTTTAGGGCTAAACGGATGATTTTGGCAGTTGAATTATGTAATATGTATTACCACGCGTTGGTACCATTTACAAAAGAAAATACCTGAGAAAATATGAGCTTTTCTGTTCTTAACGCAAGATTAAGTAGAAAAGAAGCACAAATAACCTAAGCACCAGAGAGGAAGCTGCTACGAGAATAAAAGAAGTGAAAACCCATGAGTCAAGACCATGCGTTGAGAAGAAAAAGCAGATACAGACGCTTGGGCAATAGCTGTCGTGTCGTTATGCAAAAGGATTACACGTTATCAGATCATGGCAGAACCCATGGGCTAACGATGTGAAAAGTCTGTGCAGCAGGGCATGGAATTTAATGCAAAGGTGTCAGGTTGTCATGAGTTCACCTTTTTTACGCCTATACATAGCCCAAAGCTTCTCCATTCAATGGAGGAGAGAAAGGAGTTCAAGAGGCGAAAGCTCTGCACAAATTCTCCCTCACTATAACCAGCCTCCATTTCAAGCTCTTCTGTGAGAAGGATTCTGAGAATTTTCAGAGTCATCTCCCAGTGAGTGAGAGCCTTCACCCTATGCCATTTATGTATCAGATAGCAACCATCTTAAGCCTCTATAAAGTAAGACATTGCCAGTGGCGGCTTGACATCTTCCATTTCTGTTTTATCTTCATTTTCCTCCTTCTTACTTATACTTTGTTAATGACATTCGATAAAATGGTTTATTTTCTTAATATAAGTTTGATTGACGATTATCTTCCATTCATTAGTAGTGGCAAGCCGGGTCGAACACAGGGAGCCCTCGAATTTCACAGTTGGAAAGTTTAGAATTGAAGGTAACAAAAGGGGATTTTTGAAAGATAGTTAATTGCAAGAAACTTAAATTGCATGAAAAAAATATGAAGATAAAAGACGTAAAATTCAATAGGAGAAAGCTCTAGCTTGGCTTTTGCGAGATTTTCTTTGTTCGATGTTCTTATCATTCGTTCGTCATTACTAAATTCATTGAAGCTAGTACCTAATCAATTCAACTGGAAAGACCAGAATTGAATTGTCCTAGTTGACAAGTTAGATTTAAGCAAATCGATGAAAAGCATGCAAAATTTGACTAAACCTAACCGCATTAAGTTCAAGAGAAAATTAGGCGAGATATGCAATTGGATAGACCTAGATTGAATGTCCTATCGATTTAATCCTAGGTTGATTAAAACAATGCCCATCACCATCTAGATTGCAAGCTAACCTAACCTATTGCTTCTTATGATTGACATACAACAAATTATCACGAACTGTAATACAATCACAGCAATGATCAAAATAAACACCAGCGTTACAAATTGATCGTAATTCTTAAAAACTCGGGATAAATCATGCATACATGGGAATTAAGTTCAAAACCTCAAAAGAACATCAATTACAAGGGGAAAAACCTAATACCCAAGCTACAAAATGTTACCTTAGCCAATAATTGGCACCGCCGATTATTGGGTTCAAGTTTCTAGGGATGAAAAGAAGAAAAGATGAGAGAATGGAGCTAAAAGTCGGCTGGTTGGGCTTTTTTTAACCTAGAAATCGAGGGTTTCTTTTATAAAATCTGTTGCAGCGCTGTGGTGCTGACGCAAAATCTGCCAAATTAGAATTTCGGAGCGCCGCGGCGCCATGGCTTTAAGGGCATTTTGGTCATTTTTAAGTTCTATTTCCCGGTTGATGCTGTTGAACTCCGTTTTGGTCTGTTTTAGCTCGATTTTGTTGCTAACACCTCGTTCTACCTGTTAAGTGCTCAAAACCTACAAAACAACATAATAGACACATTAAATAGCACAACGATCTCAAGTTAAGATGAGAAAGATAGCACATTTTAGGTGCTATCATCTAATATGAGAAGTTGGTGTCGTGGCACTGCTGATGTGTTGAGGCCAACCTCTTTCTTAGGAAAAAGCACCGCAACGCTATCCTATCTTGAGCAAATGTATATTTTTCTTCTCTTTTTCATTGGATTCTGGTTGGGTTTTGATCTATTGGTCTTCTCTTTTAATTTTCTTTATTTTGACTGGAAAACCACTAGCAAACAAATGAAATCTAATATAAACTCCCTTAATTGGAGAGAATGGAAAGCACTTTTCAATAGGTCCAATGGGCTCTTCATTAGAATCTTCGAGTAAGGGTCAACTGGATTGACACGACTCTTTAGGGCCTTTCATCGAAGGGATAGACCCTTGCGGTAGACTATTTTCGATCACTCCCAACTTGTTGTGATTGATCTATTCTTCTCCCTTCACTTCTTCTTCTCTAGGGCCCACTTCCTCCTTCCGTGCAGTCAATATACACTGCTTAGGTCCCTAAGCTCGCCCAAGATTTGGGTAATGATGATGTCAGGTGAACACACAGAGGCAACTTCTTCACCTTTATGTAAATTTTCCTCTGCCAACTCCATCGTTCTCGTGATAAAGTCCTCCTTCCTTGCTTCCTCACTTCTAAGAGGCTGATTGACCTGTCCTCCCTTAATGGGCTAGCACATGCCTACTCTCAACGCTCTATGCTTTCTAGGATATCCCCAAAGATACCCTGTTCCTTTCTTTGGGCAGTCTCGTCTGCCCCGAACATAGTGCTTGTGGCGCCATTGGCATGCGTCGTAGGAAGCGGACGCTCTACTTTTATGCCCAACTTAGGACAATTAGGTTGTATGCATTCCTTACCTTCTCCAAAGTCTTTTTTTTTTTTTTTTATTTTTATCTTTGACTCCATAGGGAACCTCATTCTAGAACACTGAACGCACGATTTAAAACGTTAGGTTTTAGGTGGCTTTGGAAGGAAGTGGACGGTTGGGGATTGGACACACCCTTTTTAACGCAGGGTTCAGGTTGGTTCATAGAAGAGTTTGTTTATGGAGGTGAAAATATGGTGGCAAGTGTGGTTGGGTTAGGCAACTCCAAGCAGTCGTCCGAGTCGGATTGGATTTCATTCTCTTAAATTAAGAGAGTTTATAATTAGATTTCACTTGTTTGTTAGTGGTTTTCAGGTCAAAATAAAGAAAATTAGAATTGAAAGCCAAAAGATAAAAATCGAGACAAAAATCCAGTGGAAAAGAGAAGAAAAACACAAAACTGCCAATAACAGGATAGCACCGCGATGCCAGTATGGCGCGGTTGCCACACTTTTTCCCAAGAGTGGCCTCTGACTTCCATGCAGCAACTCTGAAGCGGAGCTGCGGCACGACACCAAAGGTAGACTTCTATGATGCATAGTGTCACAATCACTCACTTTAGAATACAAGACGGCGATTGTGCGGCACTGCTCTAACCCGGCGAGCAAGTCAGCCGTACAAAAACCGCGGGTCGCTGGTAAACTAGGGGTATGATGTAGCCTCTACTCGCGTTTTGAGAGAAAATGGTTGTATAAAACGAGAGAGAGGAAAAGCTTTGTAAACATCATTGAATAAAGCATTGAGGATTGACAATTGCAAGAAAGCTTGTTTGCAAAGAGTACAACAATACTTGGTCGGGGAGTCAACTAGTGGGGGTCCCCTATAGTATATACTAAGCAAAAACTAGTCTGCCAGCCTTGCATATGAAAACTGGGGAAATGTCACTCGAAAGGAAAACAACATGAAAATGAAAACAACTTCCTAAGCTACTTGCAAGACATAAATACAAGGTGGTTGAGGGTGGTTTGGGCATGCGGCCATAGACAAACACTCCCTGGACAAGCATGCTCAAGACACTCTCCCCCACTTAATCAGTTGACGTCTCTGTCGACTGGCGGAGCTTGAACTCTTCGATCTTCGGCTTCCACGCTTCCAAATCTTCGAGGCGTTCCCAACTCGTTTCTTCTGCGGGGAGATTTTCCACTTGACAAGGAACTCGAGGACTCTCCGAACAGGTCTTCCAACTTTCCTGACTCTGTCTGCGAGGATCTCTTCAACTTCCTTCTCGTATGTGTGCTTGAGGTTGATATCTGGCCGAACAGTGACATTGCGACTACCATCATTGGGGTCGGGGTGATAGGATTTGAGGTTGCTTACATGAATTACTGGGTGAATTTTCATCCATGGGGGCAACACCACCCTATATGAAGCGTTCCCGACCTTCTTTAGGACTTCTACTGGACCTTCATACCTCCTGACGAGGCGTTGGTCCTTTCGGCTTCGAAATCGAATCTGTTCGGGTCTCAGCTTGATCAGAACCTGATCCCCTACTCGAAATTCAAGGGGGCGTCGCTTCTTGTCCGCCCACTTCTTCATGTGTTTGGAGGCGTTTTCCAAGTAGGCTCGTGCAATCTCAATGGTCTATTTCCACTCCTTTGTAAAGCTGCGGGCTTGGGGGTTCTTTCCTGCGTACGGATGATCAATAATGTGGGGCAACAAGGGTTGTCTTCCGCTTACAACTTCAAAGGGACTCTTCCCTGTTGATGAGCTTGTTTGGCAATTGAAGCAGAACTTGGCCACATCTAACAACTGCACCCAATTCTTTTGTCGGGCGTTGACAAAGTGACGAAAATATTCTTCTAGCAGGCAGTTAAACCTTTCTGTCTGGCCGTCTGTTTGGGGATGGTAACTAGAGGATATGTTCAAGCTTGTCCCTAAGAAGGAAAATAGTTCGGTCCAGAAGGTGCCTATGAACTTGCCATCTCTGTCGCTGACAATACTGGTTGGAATTCCCCATAGCTTCACCACGTGTTTGAAGAACAATTGGGCTGTCATTTCAGCAGAGCATAGTTTTGGGGTAGCTATGAAGGTGGCATACTTCGAAAATCGATCAACAATAACTAAAATGGCTTCATGCTCGCCCACCTTAGGCAGGTGGGTGATGAAATCCATGGACACACTCTCCCATGGTCTAGATGGCACTGGTAGGGGTTCGAGGAGTCCGGCGATTTTCGCTTTCTCAACCTTGTCTTGCTGGCAAATGAGGCAGGTCTTGGTGTACTGTATGACATCGTCTTGCATACTGGGCCAGAAGTAGCCCTTCTTCAGTAGTGCATAAGTTCTTTGCCATCCTGAATGGCCTGCCCACAAGGTGTCATGACACTCGTGTAACAACTTATTCCTCAGGTCTCCTGTTCTAGGAACATACAACCAGTTCCCCTTTGTCAACAGCAGGTCTCCCTCGACCCAGAATTGTCTGGTCTTGCCAGCTTTGGCTATGGATACTACGGCTTGAGCAGAAGGGTCTTTCTGCAGAAATTCTTTGATGATCTCCCGCATCGATCCATTGACTTTGCTTGATCGAATATGGCCCAACACGCACATGGCTACATGCTCGCCTTTTCGGCTAAGGGCATCGGCAGCTTGATTGCTTCTCCCCGTCTTGTGTTCGAAACTGAAGTCAAATTCGGCCAGAAACTCTTGCCACCGCGCTTGCTTTGATGTTAATTTTGGCTGGCTAAAAAAATGGCAGATCGCAGCATTGTCTGTCTTAACTACGAAACATGATCCCAGCAAGTATTGCCTCCAGACTCTAAGGCAGTGGACCACGGCCAGCATTTCTTTCTCAGAGACAGTGTATCTTCTTTCTGCACTGTTGAGTTTCCGACTTTCGTAAGCTATGGGGTGGCCTTCTTGGAGAAGGACGCCTCCAAGGGCATAATCTGAAGCGTCTGTCTCTACTTCAAACGGTTTAGCGACGTCAACTAGACCGAGGACAGGGCCCCTCGTTATAGTCGCTTTAAGCTCTTCGAAGGCCGACTGACATTCGGCTGACCACTTCCAGGTGGTGTCTTTCTTCAACAACTCAGTCAAGGGGGCAGCTCTTCTTGAAAATCCTTTGACGAAACGACGGTAGTAGTTTGCTAGACCCAAGAAAGAGTGCAACTCGGGCACAGAGGCAGGAACTCTCCGCTCCTGGATGGCTTTCAACTTGTCACTGTCCATCCTGATCTTCCCATGTTCGATCACATGGCCCAAGAAGTTAATACGCTTTTGGGTGAAAGCACACTTCTCTTTCTTCACATAGAGTTGATTCTGCCGTAGTTTATCAAAGACTAATCGGAGGTGAACCTTGTGCTCTTCCAAAGTGGGGCTATACACAACAATGTGGTTGAGGTAGACCACTACAAAATGATCGAGATATTCGTGGAACACTTGGTTCATCAGTGTACAAAACGTGGCTGGCGCGTTGGTGAGTCCAAAGGGCATCACGAGGAATTCGAAGGCCCTATATCTAGTCACACAGGTGGTCTTCGGTTCGTCCCCCTGGGCGATGCGAACTTGGTAGTACCCTGACCTGAGGTCAAGTTTCGTAAAGTATCGGGCTCCGTTCAACTGGTCAAACAGATCAGTGATGATCGGTAAGGGGTACTTGTTTCGAACTGTTACTTTATTTAGGGCCCTATAGTCGATACACAGTTATAGTGTTCCATCCTTCTTGTTCTGGAACAGTACTGGGGCCCCATATGGTGCTTTTTCAACTGCCTCCTAAGCTCAACTAGTTCCGGGGGGGCCATCCTGTATGCGTCTTCGCTGGAGGTTTGGCTCCAGGGACAAGTTCAATCTCGTGATCGATCCCACGCCGCGGAGGTAAAAACTTTGGTAAACTTTGTGGCATAACATCAACATACTCGTTCAGGATCTCTTGGATTTCTGGAGGGACGAACTCGGTCCCGGTGATCTCATCGACCACCGGGATAGCCATGAAGGTGGGTTCCTCTCGACCGAGACCTTTCTTTAATTGCAGGGCAGAAATCATTCTTACTCCACTAGGCTGCTTTATATCTGCCGAGACTACTGTGGGGTTACCGCTGGTGACAATTAGGCACTTGGTCAAGGGCATGGGGATGACTTTGTGTTCCAAGAGGAACTCCATTCCGAGCACGACGTCGAAGTCGTCCATGCGTACCACGACCAGATCGACATTCCCAGTCCACCCAGCTAGCTGTAAAGGTACCCTCTTGGACACCCCAACGATGGACAGGGCTTCCGAATTAACGGCCTTCATCTTACCCGTGTCTTTCTCAATTTTGAGTTCTAAGCGACGGGCTTCCTGTTCAGAAATGAAGTTGTGTGTTGCACCAGAGTCTACCAGGGTGCCTCTAGCAGGTTTGGAGTTGATGCTCGCGTCAACAAACATAAGCCCTTTTTCTACTGTATCTTTCTGGCGGGCAGTTTTCTTCTGAATTGCAGACAAGAACTTCAATGCTCCCATTCTAGGGGTTTCCTCATCTTCTTCTCTTTCTGCCTCTGCTTCCGTCTCGGGTTCATTACAACTTTGAACTGAGGCTTGTAAGGCCGTCAAGGTGCCCCGATGTGGACATTCGGCTACTCGGTGGGGGCCTTTGCATAAGAAGCAAGAGATGGGTCTGGGTTGGTTCTGGCCGGCTGGATAGGGCCCCCGGGAGGGGCCTATTCCTGGGGCTTGCGACTTCCTTTCCGAATTGAAGCTCTTCGGAGGGTTGGATTTTGTGGCCTTGTACCCCGTATTCAGGGGCGCCGTGTTCTTCTTTTGTGGCGTCTGATCACCACTGTAATCCAACAGTCTCTCGGCAGCAGCTAGGGCAGAGGCCAGGTCTTGTACTTTCTGCTCGTAGAGTTTAGTCCTGGCCCATGGCTTTAAGCCCTCAACAAAATAGAACACCTTATCCTTCTCGGACATATCTCTGATGTCTAACATAACAGTAGAGAACTGTTTCACGTACTCACGGATGGTTCCCGTGTGTTTGAGTTCCCTTAGCTTCCTCCTCGCTATGAACTCCACGTTTTCGGGGAAGAACTGAGGCCTCAACTCTTTCTTAAAATCTCCCCACGTATCGATGGTGCATCGACCATCTTCGACATCATTAACTTTGGATCTCCACCACAATTTTGCATCGTCGGAGAGATGCATGGAGGCTAACGTGACCTTGACTTCCTCTGACATGGTTCCACTCGCTTTAAAATACTGATCCATGTCAAAGATGAAGTTCTCCAATTCTTTAGCGTCGCGGTTCCCACTAAAGGCCTTGGGTTCCGGAATCTTGAATTTGTTGGGCATAGCAAGCGTTTGATTCGGGTTTGGTTCCCCACAGCTCGCATCGTTAAGTTGACCTGAGTCTTCATCTCGGTCATCTCAGCCCTGATGGCTTCCACTGTTACTCTGAAATCGTCGGTCAAGTCATTAAACAGCTTTAACATGACCTTGTGGGAGCTATCGAGCTCTTCGACACGCTCTTCCATGTGTGCGACAGAGCTTGTGGAGCTATCCCCACGTTTGAAACTACCAGGACGTGTAGTTTTGTGTTCCAAAGAGTCGACCCTTAGCGTCAACTCGGTGATCGGTAGCGCGTCTACTCGAGCGTTTAATGCATCAATTTCTCTGACCTTCTCATCTAACCCTTCTAGTCGGGCTTGGATGAATCTAACATCGTCGGGAACTTCCCTTAGATATAGCCATTGCTCTTCTATCTCAGTAAGTCGCTCAGACTGCGACTTGCTCAGTTGCTTTACAATCGACATGATAGCGGTACTTGACAGCCAAGGAGCTAACTACGCTCTGATACCACTTGTCACAATCGCTCACTTTAGAATACGAGACGGCGATTGTGCGGAACTGCTCTAACCCGGCGAGCAAGTCAGCCGTACAAAAACCGTGGGTCGCGGGTAAACTCGGGGTATAATGTAGCCTCTACTCGCGTTTTGAGAGAAAATGGTTTTATAAAACGAGAGAGAGGAAAAGCTTTGTACACATCATTGAATAAAGCATTGAGGACTAACAATTGCAAGAAAGCTTGTTTGCAAAGAGTACAACAATACTTGGTCGGGGAGTCAACTAGTGGGGGTCCCCTATAGTACATTCTAAGCAAAAACTAGTCTGTCAGCCTTGCATATGAAAACTGGCGAAATGTCACTCGAAAGAAAAACAACATGAAAATGAAAACAACTTCCTAAGCTACTTGCAAGACATAAATACAAGGTGGTTGAGGGTAGTTTGGGCATGCGGCCATAGGCAAACACTCCCTGGACAAGCATGCTCAAGACACATAGCACTGCAACGCCACCTTTCAATGTCGGTCAGTGCTGCAGCGCTTGACCAGCGTTGCAGCCCCATCTTTCTTATTTTGAAGAATCTTTATTTTTAGAAAGAATTTTGGGCGGCCAACTCTATAAATTGGAGGGTTTCCAGCAGCCCTAATCACGAATCTACACACCAAGAGACACAAAAAGAAGAGAATTGGAAGAATTTGTTAGAGAGTCCAAAGAGTAAGTTAGCTGCAAGAAGGAGAGAAAAGAGTTCGAGAGAGAGTCGTGGTGCCATTCGAGTTCCGATGTGAAGACCAAAGACATCTTGACGGTTTCTTCTCAATGAAGAGTTCCTTTTTAGTAGAGTTTCCCTTTCTTTACACTCTTTCTTTACTTATATTGTTGTGAACATGTTGCTTAAAGCTATGAGTGGCTAAACTCTTTAGTTTTAGGGTTTTGATGAATTGTTTATGAAGTTATGTGATATTGTAGACTATTCATGGTTTTGTTGTAATGATTATGCTTTTCTTGTTATTGTGCTTAAATTCTTGTTGAATGACCATGTTTGAATATTAGGTTAGATGTATGGTTGAGAAAATTGTATGTCTAACTAGATCTGTAACAAAGAATGTTTGTTGATCTATCATGAAAATAGTTAGGTTAACAATGAAAGTTGCTAAAGACTATTCTTAATTCCATGTAATTTGTATTGGTTTCAAGAAATTAGTAATCAATTGAGTTGCATGAGAAAAGGTTGTTTTTGAGAGAAAATAACTTGGATTTATGTTTCTAGACTTAAGCATATGAATTGCAATGAAATCCATGAACCCTAGAATATTGAATGATGAAGTAAACAAGGATTCATTACCCTACAACTCTATTTGACTCTTGTGTTTCTTATTTATTTGCTTTCTGTTTTAGTTTTCCTAAATCACAACTCAAGATCGGATTCTCAAATAAAATTGATTCAATTCTAGAATAGCTAAGTAACTTAAAACTTCACAATTGCATCCTCATTGGAATGATATTCAGACTTAACCGTCTTATATTATAACTTTATCCATACGCTTGTGGTTAACACGGAAAGTGAGCATCAGCTTGCAAGGGAGGAATGAATGGATGAGTAGCCTGAGAGATAAAGGAAGGGTTTCCTGTTTAAGTGGGAAAGGATGAGTGAAGGGTAAGGGAAGGGATTGTCATCTTAAAGGAAGGGGAAGAATGATAACAATACCGAAGGGTGCCGAATCCTTCAGTGGATCAAATAATATTTATATTCAAGATGAAACACTTTAACTAACAAGTAGTATCAGTAGCAAGATCGAGTCGAACCATATGGAGCCTAAGATAGAATCTTTCTAAGCTAAATATTGTTGGGATGTATGCCCTAAAGTCTCGTAGTTAATAAATAATTTGAAATAATGGTTGATTATTTTATGCATGCAATTATCCATTAGATTAAAATCCAAGGTTATTTTATGTAACTTAAGCATGTATGTAGTTGACATATAAGTGGATCTTGTTTAAGTAATAACCTGAATGGTCTGTAGTATAAGGATAAGGTTGAGTGCCTTATCCTAGTGACACTACGGATATGGACCACTTTGTAAAAGTTACAAGAGTTGCAAATGTTACAAAATGGTTCGATTCAAGTCGTTCATGTGGAGACATGTGAGTGGAGATATCCTATACAACGAGTTTGTATAAGGCTAGACTACGAAATGATTAACCTTTCTTTATAACACCATTGAATGAAGAGATTAACATTTCATAGGAAGACCATAGGTGACTTGACCATAATCGTGATTGAGTTATGAACTCCTGTCTATGAAGGCAGTCCTTTGATCTGTATAGGTGAGAGTGGCTTGATTCACTGACTCAATATGCCTACCAGTTTGGAAATTTATCCAAGTAGGGAGTTGGAAACAAGGTACACAAGATGGTATTCACTTCTTGTCTTTAGGTAAGTAGATGAATTGCTCCCTTAAGTGCTGACTCTAAGTCTTGAACAATGGGGCCTCTCTCTCTCACTGGCCCAAGAGGGTTTTGTTTATGGGAGGACCATAAACTGGTTGTTCATTAGAGAATCAGTGGGACTTAAGGAGTTAGATATAATTATAGGGGTAAAATGGTAATTTGACCCAGCTGTAAATTATGTGCAATTCGTGAATGGTCCACTCACTGTTGATTTGTTATATCCATGGACACAGAAATATGTCTACAGTGCGAAGAGTGCAGCTATGGGTTTTTAGTGGAGTGACCCACAAGTAATGAATGTTGATTAATTTAATTAAAGAGTTTAATTAATCAATCTCATATTATTGGAGCTTCTAATTTGTAGGTCCATTAGATCCCCCTACTAGCTCACTAAGGGTAAAACAAGAAATATTTAGTTTTGGAAGAATTTGAATTGTTCAAATTACAAGGAAATGTGCATTAATTGTATGAAATACAATTAATATAATATATAGAGATACATTACAATATAAAATTATTTTTGAATTAGATTCAAAATTAAACTATATACTATGAGATTATTAATGTTTGAATAAGATTCAAATATTAAACTAATATGAATGATTCATATAATAAGGAAATTAAAATGTTAATTGTATATGATACAATTAATATAATGTAAGTAGATACATTATATTATAAAGTTAATTTTGAATTAGATTCAAAATCAAACTTTATAATATGAGAGAATAATATATTTGAATAAAATTCAATTATTAAATAATATGAATGAGATTCATAGTAACACATAATATGAATAAGATTCATATTTAAATTATAGGTTATGAGAGGGAAATACATTTGCATATGATTCAAATGTAATATTAATTAAATATATGAGATTTAATTAATTTTTATTAATTAATTAGATTAATTAATATTAAATTAAATTAAATTAAATTAAATTAAATTAAATTTGATTTAGTTTAACTTTAGTTACATTTTAACTCCTAGGGGGAGTTAAAAAATGGTTAAAGAGAAGTTAATCATAATTAACTTCCCCCTCTCTATCATTTAATTACTCATTCAAAAAACCTTTTTTTGTATGATGGATGAACAATCTCTCTCTCACAAAAAAAAAAAAAAAAAAAGGGAATTCTTTCTCGATCTATTAACACTTAAGAATTACAAAGAAAATGTTTCTTTGCAAAATCTCTTCCTAATCTTCCAAAAGAGGTTCCCACAAACCTTTTCCTTGCCGGAGAATTTTAGGAAAGACTTGGTGATGTCTTATTTGAGATCCGCGAAGATTGAAGAGATCATGGATGCAGTGAAGAATTGGAGAAGGTTGAAGAGTTTTCTTTAAAGGTATTTTTTTTCTCCTTTAATTTCTTCACAGAGAATCATGCTTAATTTAATATGTTTAAATTTCTCTTCATTTTCTGTAAATTCAAAACGTATATTAAAAGTATACACGTTCACGCGCTTCTGCACGAAATTTGATTCCTTCAAATATGTCTTTGGAAAATAGTAAAAAGGGGGATTTTGGTTTTGGGTTGACAAGAAAACAAAATGCAGAAATTTAAATTGCAGAAAGTAAGATAGATTGCGAGAGAGAGAAAGCGATACACTAGATTAACTTAGTCAATTAAGAAATCATTTGGGCAAACTATGGATTACTTCATCGTCTTATCATGCAAAGGTTCATGGATTTTCTTATTAGTAGGCCTAATCGACTATTTAGAAAAGCCAGACACCTTACCAATTGAAAACCAATTCGGATGTTGTTATAAATCAGCAGGAGACTGAGGAGACTCTAGATGTAGTGATGGGTATGCTAACTATTTGTTCTAAGCATGCTCATGTGTTAATTGATTATGGAGTTACACATTTGTTTGTTTCCAGTGTGTTTGTTGTGCATGTGAATAGAAGTTTAAAGACTTTGCCTGATACCTTATTTGTGCATACTCTTGTTAATGATTATGTAATCATAGAGCATGTTTATTATGATTGTGAGTTAGTAATTGATAATATGGTTTTGTTGGTTGATCTATTACCTTTAGAACTGGTAGCATTTGAAATTATTTTGAGCACGGACTTCTTGTCGAAGTATCATGCTAAGTTGATTGTTTTAAGAAGGAAGTGGGATTTGTGAAGCTAGATGGGGTTGAGGTAATATTTAGAGGGAGAAGGAGAGTTCTTCCCACTTGTGTAATTCCGGCAGTGAAAGCTAGGAAGTTGTTGAGTAAAGGCTGTGAAGCGTACTTGGCACATGTAACTGAAATGAAGACGGAGAAGTTGAAGCGTACTTGGCACATGTAACTGAAGTGAAGACGGAGAAGTTGAAGCGTACTTGGCACATGTAATTGAAGTGAAGACGGAAAAGTTGAAACGTTGAGATGTGTCAGTAGTACAGGAGTATCTAGATGTGTTTCCTGAAAAGTTGTCAGGTTTACCACCTGATAAAGAGGTGGAGTTTACTATAGATTTAGTACCTGGTACAACACTTATTTCTTACGCACCATATCGTATGAGGTTATGTATGTTATCATTAGATAAACAAGGTAACAATACGTAGCAAATATCCTTTACCTCGTATATATGATTTGTTTGACTAGCTCAAAGGAGCTTCAGTGCTTGAGAAAAGAGTTTGAGAGAGAGTCTTGGTGTCGTTCAGGTTTCCAACGTGAAGACTAAGGACATCTTGGTGGTTTCTCCTCAATGAAGAGCTTCTTTTCAGTAGAGTTTTTCTTCTTTACACTCTTTCTATGCTTAAATTGTTTGTGAACATGTTGCCTAAAGCTATGAGTGGCTAAACTTTGTAGTTTTAGGGTATTAATGAATTGGTTATGAAGTTATCTTGATATTGTAGACTCTTCATGGTTTTGTTTTAATGAATATGCTTTTTAGCGATATTGTGCTTAATTCTTGTTGATTTGCTATCCTTGAATGTTAGATTAGATATATGGTTGAGATAATTGTATGTCTAATTGGATCTATAACAACGAATTGTTGTTAATCTATCATGCGAATAGTTAGGTTAACGATGAAAGTTGCTAAAGACTACTCTTAATGCCATGTAACTTATATTGGTTTCAAGGTATTAGTGATCAATTAGGTTGCATGAGAAAATGTTGTTTTTGATAGAAAATAACTTGGATTTATGTTTCTAGACTTAAGCATATGAACTGCAATAAAATCCATGAACCTTACAATATTGCATAATGAATTAAACAAGGATTCAATACCCTAAAACTCTCTTTGACTCTTGTATTTCTCATTTACTTGCTTTTCTTTTTAGTTTTTCCAAAAACACAACTTAAATTCGAATCCTCAAATAAAATTGATTAAATTCTAGAATAGCTAAGTTACTTAAATCTTCACAATTGGATCCGATATTCAGAACTTAGTCTTCTAATATTATAACTTGATCCGTACACTTGCGGTAACACAGAAAGTGCACATCAAACGTGTTTCACGTCTCGGTTTTAGAGAAGTATATTCCTGATCCTACTCACGTACTTGAGGTGCAACCAATCTAGCTAAAGAAAGATTTGAGTTATGAAGAAAAACTACTCCGAGTGTTAGATTAGAAGGAAAAAGTTTTGAGAACCAAGATGATTCTGTTAGTTAAGGTACTTTGGAGGAATCACGGCGTTGAAGAAGCTACTTGGGAAACAAATGAGCAAATGATCAAGAAATATCCAGATCTATTTTCGGGAAGCTAGCACCTAATTTAAGTATGTGATATTGTTGTGGACTTATTCGCACTTTTTTGTTTAGATTGAAAGGAGAAGTGGAGGAAAGTGATAAATTGCTTTCTATCCTCTCAAATTAAGGGACTTTATATTAGCTTTCACTTGTTTGCTAGTGGTTTTCAGGTTAAAATGAGAAAAATTAGAAGAAAAGATGAAAAGATCAAAACTGAGGAAGAATATGGTGAAAAAGAGAAGAAAAACTCAATATGACAAAAATTGGGGCAGCGTCGCGGCGCTAAAACCCGAGAGCAAAGAGTTTTGCAAGCAGTAGCGCCGTGGTGCTCTCCTACAGCGTCATGATGCCGTTTCAAAATTTTCAATAGCGCCACGGCGCCAATTTTCCTTAAATGAAAATAGGGTATTTTTTGTAAGTTTTTGGGTGGCCAACTCAATTTANCGCAGCCCTAGCGCCGTGGTGCTCTCCTACAGCGTCATGATGCCGTTTCAAAATTTTCAATAGCGCCACGGCGCCAATTTTCCTTAAATGAAAATAGGGTATTTTTTGTAAGTTTTTGGGTGGCCAACTCAATTTAGGGGTTTCTAGCAACCCTAATCATCAATCTACTATCAATTTACAGGAAGGAGAGAATTGAGTGAGAGTTCTTAAAAGAGTTCAAAGAGTGAGTTAGTTGCAAGGAAGAGGAAAAGAGTTCGAGATAGTCGTGATGCCCTTCGAATTTCGACGTGAGAGCCAAGGAGATCGTGACGGTGCTACCTCAATCAAGAGCCTCATTTTAGTAGAGTTTCCCTTTCTTTACACTTTTTCTTTGTTTATGTTGTTTAAACATATTGCGTCAAGCTGATTGGCTAAACTCTTTAGTTTTAGGGTTTTGATGAATTGTTTATGAATTTATGTTGATATTGTAGATTTTCATGGTTTTGTTAGATTATGCTTTTCATTGTTATTGTGTTTAATTCTTGTGGATTGGCCATCTTCCCATGTTAGGTTAGATGTATGATTGAGAGATTGTATGTTTAACTTGATCTATAACAATGAATTGTTGTTAATCTATCACGAGCGTAGTTAGGTTAACAATAAAGTTGCTAAAGACTATTCTTAATGCCATGTGATTTGTATTGGTTTTAAGAGATTAGTAATCAATCGAGTTGCATGAGAAATGGTTGTTTTTTAGAGAAAATAACTTGGAATTAAGTTTCTAGACTGAGGCATATGAATTACAGTAAAATCCATGAAATCTATAACATTGCATGATGAAATAAACAAGGATTCATTACCCTAGAACTCTCTTTGACTCTTGTGTTTCTCACTTTAATACTTTCCTTATTTGGTTTATATTTTCATAATTAACAACTTCCATTCCAATTCTCAAATAAAATTGATTCGATTCTAGAATAGCTAATTTAAACCTTCACAATTGGATCTTGAGTGGAACGATATTCGGACTTCACCATCTTATATTATAACTTGACTCGTACACTTGCGGTTAACACTAAAAGTACGCATCAGAAAGCCGAGGAAAATAGGCTTGTGGGTTAAGCAAAGAGTATTTTTGGTATGCCTAATCTTAAATCCTTATGAGATACACCGAGCTTGGGATTTATTTTGGCAAGCTCATTAGAATGTAAAAGACTTAAGAGGATTTTCGAAATTTTGAACCAAGGTGGTAGGATATTATTATTATTATTATTATTATTATTATGTTACTAATAAGTAAATGGAAATTTATAATTTTATTATGTTTGTGGATGATTTAAAAAATGAAAAAAAAAAGAAAATAAAAGAAAGAAAAGCGAGGAAGTGGAGAGTGGTCGGTGGAATAAAAAAAGAAAAAAAGGAAAGGAAACTTATCATCATCCCATTTTTGCTGACTTCACAGTCTCTCCAAACCTGAAACAAGTGAAGGTTCCACAGCTAAGTATCAGAAGGAAAAAGAAGGAGAAGAATTTGGTAGACTCAAGTAGAATTTTGAGGAGAAATTTGGTGAAATTCGAAAAGGAGGTGAAGCTGCTCTGGTATTCGAACAATCTGCACAGGTTGTGGTGTTTTAAAGAACAGCGAGCTGTAGAGATCAAGTTTGGAGCTGAAAATTTGAGGTTAGTAATTTAACTCATATCTTAATAACTTTTGTGAAGGATGTCTAAGCTGAATGTGAAGGAAAACAAGTAAAATTGTAGGTAGAAGCGACTGGTTTGATGTTTTAAGTAATCTCGAGCAGGGTGGAGTAATTTTGAGTTATCTGTCGAACGAAGGGAAGTTAGATCCTGATATTTGGAGATAAGCTAGTAAACTCACTTATCTACAGGTTTATAAGAGGAAGTAAATTCTAGTACGGGCTGGAAATACTATTTTTAGCAGTTGGAAGTAAAGACAGTAAGCTTGGGTGAGATAGGTCTCGCTGGTAAGGATTGCGACACTATGGGTGTGGTGCGAGACAAGTCTCGCTAAGACTCGCTAGCCATTTTTGTCTCACAAATCTCACTGGTTTCGCAAGTCTGGCAGGTTTTTCCTAGTCTCGCTAGTACAGATATCGTTGGTTTTGCCTAGTCTCTCTAGTGCAGATCTCGCTGGTTTGATTAAGTGTCGCTGGTTGTTTAGTCTTGCTAGTAGTTTAGTCTCACTAGTGAGCTAAACTTTAATGTTAAGCCCTATTTGTTATACATTAATGGGAAATCCTAAGGAATCTAACAGAAGGAATTATATTATTTCAGGTCGAGAAGAGCTAGGAAAGGCTTATAACCCATTAAAGATCGGGACAAGTAGTGAGTGACAATTTTTATTTTAAATAAGATTTATTTTATACAAAGTTTCCATTATGCTCAAGTATGTTTGTAAGCAGGCTTCTAAGTTTATATTCTCACAAGTTTTATTGTGTAACTATGACTTTCCAAGCATGAATTCAAATTTGATTTGTACTTGAGTTTGAGATTGAAGGCATGTTGTTTGAATTATTTTGAATTTTATAAGCATGATGTTGATGGTTTAATTGAAAACTCTAAAATCTTACAAACTCTTGTTTATTCGCAATTTATTTTCAAAAGCATGTTTAGTTTTTAAAATAATATAAAAGGTCCCCAATGCCAAAGGACACGGAGAAGACATATGGACAGCCTGAATAATGAAATGGTACCCAATGCCGAAGGATATAGAGAAGGCACATGGGCAGCCTAAATATTATATATGGGACCCAGTACTGAAGGACTTGAGATGGTATACAGGGAATTCATGTTATAATTCCTATGTGCACATAAAGGTATATTCGTCAATGTTGTATTGAGACTACTCCACACAGTTAAGGTTATTTGACGTTAGGTGTGTCGAATCTACTCTACCCCAACTAAGGTTGTTTTCGACATTGAGTAGCGTTAAGCTCCACTTCGCCTCAACTAAGGAAAATCTTTCAGACTAATGTCGAACTTTATGGTTTACGATGACGAAATGTATATTGTTTTAATACCATTTATCGAGCATGTTTTGCTGAGTTTGGTGATGAGCTATTTCCTGTTTTATCACTGATTTTCGAGCATGATTTTATTGTATTCTTGAGTTAAGTAAGGATTTTCTGAACTTGTCACACACTGCGCAACCAAGCTCATGTTTTCTATCATTTTTCTATTTTTCAGGTAGTGAATGGAACCGGGTGCTTAGCCTATATATCTACTTGTCTGGGCCTGTTACTAGTGTGTATACATTGTAAATATTCGTGCATAAAACTTGTGTTGTACATATAGAGGTTTCAGGAGTGGGAGCTTGTAATCATATGTTGGTTTGAAGTTTATGAATGAAAGTCTATACTTGTATGCTATCTTATTTGGAGTTTTGGGATTAATGTTCGTCTATGAATTATAAACTGTATAATAGGTGCTTGGTCTATTTTTGAGGATTGTATATGTTGAGAGTAGATGTTGTAAATGGGTCGATGTCTGCTGTCCTCACATATTTTCCTAGGTTAAGAGGGTACTTGGGAGGGGGTGTGACAATGTAATGACCCCAATTTTTACATATATTTAATTAACTTAAATCGAGGTAATTACTCATAAAATATAATTTCCAAAAAAAATACACCTCATGCTTCCACTAAAAATGTGTCTTATCATGGTAAAGAAAACTTGAAACTAGAGTTCAATAGCGGAAATTATAGAAATAACAATATAATCTTAAATATGAAGTAAGCATAAAATAAATATGTGGTTCTACATTAATTAAATTAAAATTTAGGCAAGATGTCTCATGGCTCCTCCTCTTCAATGCCAAGGTAATTCTTGACAAACTCATCATCATCATCATCTACATAACTATCTGGAAAAAAAAAAAAAAAAAAAACTCACGAAAGGTAGTATAAAAATACTCTCTAAGTGGTTTCCATCATAGGGAACCTTCAAGCACAATTACACACATCTAAAGGAATTGAACTCCCAGTGGAAGCAAATAATCACCTTGTGCCATTAATTTATATTTGGAAAACCAAATTATAGAGAACAAACATACAAGATAAACTATTGTATTAGCATGCGTTTAAAGAAGAGTTAGAGATTAGGAGTTTTTCCTACCTGAAGACCTTCTTCGATGTGGAAATCTCCTTTTTCAAGTCAAAAATCGGTGAGAATCTCCAACAAAACACAGCAAGAACTCTTCTCCTTTGGAACACCACCACAATGGCAACCTTGCTATTCTCTGGGAAGAATCAAAGAGGAGTTGTGGGCTCTCTTTGAATTTTGGCAAGGGAATGATTTGAGAGGAAGAAGAGAGAATTGGAGAGGGAGAGAATTGAATTTCTTTTCACAGAACACTTCTGTAAAAACTGTTCTCTTCCCTCTTCCTTCTTCCCTCTTTACGTGGAAACATTGAAAGAGAGAGTAGAAATTACTCCTCGATACGTGGGAGTTATTTTTAATATAATAATATTATTAATTAATTTAATTATAATATTATTAAATCTTATTAATAAATATAATAAAATAAAAAAATTAATTAATTAAATGTCTCATATTTAATTTAAATTTGAATAATTTTCGGATGACCTTCTCTCACATAACCTATGGTCTTAATATGAATCACATTCATATTAATTTTAACCTATAGTTTTTATATGAGTCTCATTCACATAATTAATATTTAAATCTCATTTAAATATTCATCTCTCTTATAATATAATAAAGTATAAATTTTGAATCTCATTTAAAATAAACTTTATATTATAGTTTATCTACATACATTATGCTATTTGTATCACATACAATTAATTCCCTTATTAATTTGAATATTTCAAGTTAAACCAAAATATTTGATTCTTATATTAAGCCTTTATGAGCTAGCAAGGGGACCTTATGGACCTATAGTTAGAAGCTCCAATGATATGAAATTAATCAATTAAACTCTTTAATTAGATTAGTTAATATTCATTAACTATAGGTCACTCCACTAAAGACTTATAGCTGCACTTGTCGCACTATAGATATATTTATGTGTCCACGAAATTTACTAATCAACAATAAGTCGACCCATCACAAATTACTCAAAACTACAGTTGGGTCAAATTATCATTTTACCCCTATAGTTATATCTAACTCCTTAAGTACCACTGATCCCTCTAATGAACAAATTGTTTATAGTCCAACTGTCACACCCCCTCCCAGGTACCCTCTTAACCTAGAAAAAAATGTGATGACAGCAGACATCGACCCTCTTACGACGTCTACTGTCAACCTGTTCATTCCTCAAATCTTGACCATGCACCTAATAAGCAATTATAAATCATAATCAAACATTAACCTTGAACTTAGGATAGCTAACATACAAGTACAGACTTACATAAAATCCTTAAGTAACATATGATTACGAGCTCCCACTTTTTAACCCTCTATATTACAACACATGACTTATATACAAATATTTACAATGTACACACACTAATGGCAGGCCTAGACAAGTTGTTGTATAGGCCAAGCACCCCGAATTCGCTCACTACCTGGAGAACAGAAAAACGAAGAAAAAAATGAGCTAGGTTGCCCAGTGAGTGAAAAGTTCATAAAATCCTTACTTATCTTAGGAATAAAATAAAGCATACTCGAAAATCAATGATAAAATAGTAAATAGTTCATCTCCAAACTCATAAAAAAAAAAGCATGCTCAATAAACGGTACTAAAACTATATGCGCTCGAAAATCAGTGATAGCCAGTAAATAGCTCATCATCGAGTTCAACAAAACATGCTAATAAACAGTATTTAAAACCATATGCATTTCATCCTCGAAAACCATAAAAGTTCAACATAAATCTGAAAGATTTTCCTTAGTTGAGGCAGAGCGAAGCTCAACGCTACTCAATGTCGAAAACAACCTTAGTTGGGGTGGAGTAATCTCGACACACCCAACGTCGAACAACCTTAATTGTATGGAGTAATCTCAACACAACAACGTCGAATATACCTCTATGTGCACATAAAAATCATAACCTGGGTTGCCCATATACCTTCTCAAGTCCTTCAATATCAAGTCCCATATGCAAGATTTAAGCCACCTATATGCCTTCTCCGTGTCCATCGGCATTGGGGACCATTTTCATATTCAGACTGCCCATATGTCTTCTCTGAGTCCTTCGGCATTGGGGGCCTTTGTAAACAAAGTCTAAAAGTAATGTGCTTTTGGAAATAACATGATAGTAATCACAAGTTTGATGTCTCAAAACTCCACAAATTCACCATCAAATATGGTGCTTCCATAAAATTAAGAATTATAAAATAGCTTGCCTTCCGTAAAACTTGTTTAACAACTAGCATACTCTTGAATAATTTCCAGTGCAAACACTTAATACTCACATCCTGGAAAACACATGTTTACTTCAAAACAAGTAGTCATAGTTGCACAATAAAACTCAAATTTGCTCCACCCTTTAGAAAACAAAGAAATGAGTTTACTAGCTTACCTCCAAATTTGAGGGTCTAACTTCCCTTTGTTCATTGGATAACTCAAATTTGCTCCACTCTGCTTCAGATTACTCGAGAAATCGAACCTGTCACTTTTACCTACAATTTCACCCATTTCCTTTCACATTCAGCTCAGACATTCTTCACAAAAGTTGTTAACAAATGAATTAACTTACTAACCTCAAATATTTAGCCCAAAACGCGATTTCTACAGCTTGTTGTCCTTCAAAAAAGCAGACCCTGTGAAGATTGCTTGAATTCCATAACAGCTTCACCTCCTCTTCGAATTTCACCAAGTTCTGATTCAAAGATCTACACAAATCAACCTAAATCTCCTTCTTCCTTTTCCTTTTGATGCCAAGCTGAAAAACCAAGAATTTGCTTCAATTTTGGAGGAGAATAAGAGTCGATAAAATGAATTGGATAAAATCAATTCCTTTTCCCCTTTTTCAAACTTATCCACCGACCTCTCTCCTACTTTCTTTCTTTCCTTTCTTTTCTTTTCTTTTCTTTTTCTTTTATTACATCCACTAACTTAATCAAGAAAAAAAATCATTTAATAATAATTACACAATATTAATAATTCTAATAATAATTATAATCCTTAATGCATCCTTCCACCTTGGTTCAAATGGTGACATCCTTCTTAAGCCTTTTATATTCTAGTTGACATGTCAAAATAAATTTCAAGCTCGATTTATCTCATAAGGATTTAAAAATTAACTTACCAAAAGTACTCTCGGCTTAATCCACACCTTATCCTCCTCGACTTTCCTCCACTTCTCCCTTCAATCTAAACAAGAGAATACAAATAAGTCCACAACCTATTACCAACTATAAACTAACCTCTCTCGGGCTTGTGACAAGGTGAGGCCTTATTGTTCAAGACCCAAAATCAGCCTTTAAAGGAGTAATTTATCTACTTACCCTATGCACGGGAAAGAGTGAATTCCATCTTGTAAAGATATGTTCCCAACTCCCTAATTAGACAAATCCCCAAAATGGTTGGCTTATTGAGTCAACAACTTGGCCACTCTCACCCATATAGATCAAAGGATTGCTCTCATAGACAGGAGTTTATAACTCACTCAGGATTCAGATCGAGTTACCTATAGTCATCCTATAAAATGTTAATTTATACAATTAACGACATTACAAAGAGATTAAATATTTTGCGGTCCGATCTTATACAAAATCTTTGTATAGGATACCCCCACTCACATGTCTCCACATGAACAATTAGGACCATCGTTTGTAACACTTTACAACTCCTTGTAACAATTACAAAGTGGGCCGTATTCATAGTGTTACTAGAATAAGACACCCAACCTTATTCCTATACTACAAACCTTTTTGGCTATTACTTAAACATGATCAAACCTTGTATGTCAACCACATGCATGTTTAAGTTTACATTAAATAACCATGAAATCTTAGTTTACTGGATTGAGTTAATGCATAAAAAAGATAAACCAGCCTCTTATTTTATTCAATAAATACAATGTATATACAATTTACAAAACAACAAAACCCAAGAGATTTAGGACACACCAATCCCAACAACATCATGCTTGCATGCTCACATAATCTATCCTAACACGTAGATCATGAGACAACCTAATTGAACTTATTTTCACTTGCTTGCATATCCTTACATACATATTCATATCTTTGATTTGGCGCCATGTTATGTAGAAAAATACCCCATACCATAACCATCAATTCTGAATGTAATATTTACGAGGTAATTGCTCCTTATAAATACCACTAACATGAACTAGTTTTCTTTCCTAGGCCCAATCATTAGCAGAAACCATACTTATCATATCATGCACCTTGTTGCATAACATAACTACTTAATTTGGATATTTCATGCATAACATATTCTTACTTAACTCTATGACATATAAGACTACTAACTCGACTTCAATGCAATGTAACATACAATCATGACATGCTTAATCTAAACATATATTATCAATCAACATGCTAACAGAAATCATGGGAAGCAGAAAATCATGGAAATTACACGTTGTAACATGCTTTTTCAAACATTAATTAAATGTCACAAATCAACAAGATTCGATCAAACATATATAAAAAGAAACATAATATAAATCGATCATAATCAATAGTCAAATTCAAACATTCAACACTTCATAATTCAAGAAAATGACTCAATTGATAATTATTCATAAGAGTCAATCACAACAACAAAATCAAAACTACATAATAAGACATTCAATTAGAAATTTATGATGCTTAAGTTACAAATTATAATACAAGTATACAATTAAACAAGACAATAAAAAAAATTCAGTCAATTCGGTAACGTAAGATAGAATCCACTTACCTCAAGCTTGAAATCTAAATCCTTTATAAGATCCCTATATAACATTTATCATGATTTTAATTAGTTTTTAACAAATAAAATTGAATTTCCTATAGGAAGCTCATTTGTGAAACCCATAATCTTGACCCAGTAGCTTAGATACAGTAAAGATAAGAAACTAGGGAAAATAAGGGAAACCTAGGGCTTGTGAAGTTAGCCAAATTTTGGTTTCATTAGGGGGCTATATGTTGAAAGCGTGGTAGGGAAGAAAGTGTTTAAGCAAACTTGAGCTTTGAGAAGAGAATAAGTCATAGATGAGTTTGGGAGAAAACCACGGTAAGTGATTTTTTCGAGTGTTAAACCACAAGAAGGCAAGTAGGTTGTGAAATTCTCTAAGTGTCACAACTATGCTTGAAAAACCAAGGCATGGACGCATAGAGCTTGGTAAGGAAGGAGAATTTCATTAACTGATGTAGAAGAATGAGTTGGTAGCATAGTTAGGAGTTAGTTTTTGGGATTAAACACATTTCTTTGGGAAAAACACCATGGTAGACGCATGGTAAGGAGGTATTCAACGCATAACAAGGGTTCTGGGGAGGATTTTGACTAAGTGTTGAAGTGTTGAAAGGAATCCTAAGCCATGGAGAGAAGAGTTGAATGCATGGTTCAAGTTGGAGAGGGAAATATCACTAATACTCCGGGGGGAGACTTAGCAAAGCTTTGGATGACTTTAATGGTTGAGAAGCAAACCCCAAGGAAGAGAGGGAAGAAGTGGATGGGGTTTGCTTTTCAACTATTAAAGTCATCCAAACGTTGTTTGAGAGAGTTTGAGGGTGTTTTTGGGGAGAACTAGGGGTCCAAGCACATCACCAGGCCTCCAAGGTGAGCAGTCAGGTGTTCAACAAGGGAAACCCTGCGCTCAAGAGACTATGTTTCATCCAACAGGAGTTGTTTTGCATCTAGAAGAAGCTGCCTTGCGTCCAAGGAAGGTTCTCTATGTTTAAGAGGGTGTTTTCAAGCTTTCTAGAAGAGTTTTTAAGGTTCCGAAGGTTTCCACATTGTTGTTTTCTTAGTTCCAGAAGCTAAGGAACTGGGAAGCCTTACCAAACTAACTTGGGTCCAGAACAGGGAAATGAGGCTTTAAGGATTTGCAACTGCTCTTCCTGTGAGTGGTTCTTTGTAGTTCTTTGACGTTGTATGTTGTTACTGTTAAGCTACTATGCGTACTATTATGAGATTATGATTATTATCTATTGCATATGAGTTATGGTGGAGTTTTGAGTTGTGAATGTGTGTTAAGGATCCTAGAACTGCATGAGATGGTTAAAAGATCAAAGGATCTAGTTCTGAGCCTGTGCTGGATTCCAACCTCACGAGATAGCCAAGGGGTGCTGGAAACTTAGTTCCTGATCCTGTGAGAAGTATCTTCTGTGGGATTGTCAGAAGACCGATGGGTCTAGCTTCTAATCTCTCAGAGGTAAGGTTATGTGCAAATAGAGCTTGGATGACATTGTTGTGCCAGAGTATGCTAGCAAAATAGTTCGGTATCGAGTTTAAGTAGGAATGGGAGGTTTGAGTATACCTTCACTATAGTTGTCCCTGTTGATGGTTTCTCATAAAAAAAATTTATGTTTAAAGGATCGTGTGAACCCTAGTTAGAGAATATTTTGTTAAAAGTTGCCCTTTTTCAATCTCATTTTGTCGTGAACCTTTTCCTATTCATTTTTGTAGACCCCAAGCATGTTCATACTTCTTTTCTAAGGTATTCAAGCCTTAACTCAACCTTCTTAGTTACTTAAGGCTTCCTCTATCCATCATTATGGTAGAAACGAAAACGCATCAAACGGTAAGGGCAATTCTCTCTAGCTTTTAATTTTCCTTAGGCCTTGTTCTTAGTAACCCTAGGTGTTTATTTTAGTGCTATTTAGATCTTAAGATGTTAATTTTAGGTCTGAAAATCAGAATGAACATGGTTCAAAAACCGTCCCTAAAACTAGTCTAAATTGTGTTTTATCAGTTTATGCAATTTTTCTAGTTTTAGTTTGTTTGATGTCAAAATTAAAATATATTGGCTATGAAACTTTGAAATCATGATTAGTAGATTAGGGTTATCCAAAAAGTATGTTTAAGGCATTAAAATTAATCTTTATGATTTATTTTCATAAGGCTAAATTTTGGTAAAAATACTATTGCTCAAGTTTTGAATTTCTTTCACTAATCTTAAAATTTACAAATAATCTTCATGTATTTTTATGTATAGGTCAGAGGCTAATAAGATCACTTAAAGGATTTAGTTATTAAATTTATGTAATAATTTTATTAGTAATGATAGCTATGAAAATTAATATGTAGTTTAGGTTTGCTAGATAAATTAGTATACTTGGTTGGCTAATGATGTCACATCCCAACCCGAGTTACTTTCTAACCTAGGAAGAGATGTGAAAACATAGATTCTTTTACAATATCTATTACTAGTCCCATTGTATTCCTTTGCTAAGCATGCGTAGCTTATTTACACAACTGATTGTAGAGTTTATTTACATATGAGATAACCATAGTTTTATACAAATTCTTGTCTATGAAATACTATCACATTATATCTCAGCATACCTCAACTTCGCATAGCAATGGGAACTTGACTGCTACCTGAACAAAAAACATAAAGAAAGTATGAGTTTCATGAAGTCCAGTGAGTAATCAGCGCAGAAGTGTGATTTACAGCACTAGGGTGGGGGTTAGAGAAGAAGATTTCAGATTTCTTTAGGCACTCTTGAAGATAAAAGAAAGGGTGCTTGGGAAACTTAATAGATAATGTTTTTCGAAAGTGAGCAAACCACTTTTTCTTCCTCCTCCATGCATGCAAGACCAAGAAGTCCTAAAATGGGATTTTGGCTCTTCAATTTACCCACCTAAACTCTTAACTACCCTTAGGTGGAACCTCAAAAGATTGGGTTAAGGAAACTAAACTAGGTTGAAGTTAACTTAAGTTATAACTAGAATTCTTCATATTTCCTATGTACCCTCTTTAAACAAGTACTAATTAATGAATTTAAACATTTATACACACACACACACACATATATATATATTAAAATTCCTAATTATTTTGTGTTACCTTCTTAATAATTTAATTAAAAAACTTATGACAAAAAGATACAACTACAAAAATTGTGAATAACTATACCCTACATCCACTTAATAACATTCCCACCAAGTTAAATAATCTTGCATTTATATTCATTATTCCCTTCTACTATTTAAATGAATAAACATAAATATAACTTACAAATATTTAGAGTAATTTTTTTTTATATAGAATTGTAATAATCATATGCAACCAAGTATTGAAATCGATTTTGATAAATAAATTATATCATTCAAGCATAATAGCTCTCAATTATCATAAATTAAGTCTCCAAATGACTCTAATATAAATTTAAATTGTTAATTATACTAGTTCATCTAAATTAGAAAAATTTACGAAAATACCCTTAATGATTGTTTGGTTTATTACAACATCTCTATGGGTGTCTTGAACGCAGTTTTGTAAGCCCATAATGATTCATCGAGTTTCTGCACCAAATTCTTCCGTGATGAATTGACTACCTTCTCAAGTATGGACTTGATCACTCAGTTGGACACTTTAGCTTAGCTATTAGTGTGTGGGAGTGTCAAAGCAAGAGAAGATATGCTTAGTGATAACTTGTAGAAATACAAGTTATTAGAAGCTTTCTTTTAGAATAATAGAGACAAATTAGAGAATCATGCAGCAGTTGTGAGTTAAATTCATTGATAAATCCTCCTTTGCGTTTTACACATGTGAATTAATGAAGATAAATATTTTGAAGTAAATTGCCTCTAAAACGCATGATGTAATGTAGGAACTCAAGTTCAATGTTGGTGCAGTCAGATCGAGAAAAGCAAAGCAGTTGTGAATCAGACATAAATTCTGGAATATCAAACACTTGGAAATTGATTTGCCTAATCTACGGCGAAGGGAGCGTTTATAAATTTCACCAAGAATCACGCAATTAAGCGAAAATTATGCAAGGCGCTAAATCAGCCTACAATGATGCAAATCTTCCAGCGATACAACGTAGCTTCTATTAAAGGGTAGATTCAAAGGCGGAGAAAGTTGTTGAATTTCTTGGAAAATTTCTTGGGTGATAGCAGAGTTCTTTCCAGAAGACAACCGAAGACAAAACAACTCGAAAGAGCAGTCTTCATTCTGACCACCCATACCACAGTAGCAATCATCACGCAAACATTGTTGGCAGATTCAAGAGATTTAATTTCTTGTGGTTTTCATAGTGTATCAAGGTCTTGTACTCTTTGAGACATTTGATTCAGTTTATTAGTCTAAACATCTTCCATGTCTATCATCTTCTTATCTCTTATCACTTATTTATTATTAACCATGCATAGCTAAATTCCTTGCGGGTTGGGGGTTATGTTCTTGTCCGTTCAAAGAACCAACGACTAGGTTGTTGCGCACTTTCCGTGTTACTGCAAGTATACGGGTCAAGTTATAATATAAGACAGTTAAGTCCGAATATCGTTCCACTGAGGATCCAATTATGAAGATTTAAGTTGCTTAGCTATTCTAAGATTAAATCAATTTTACTTAAGAATTCGAATTCAAGTTGTGATTTAGGAAAAACTTGAAAAGGATAGCAAGTAAATGAGAAACACAAGAGTTAGAGAGAATTCTAGGGTATTGAATCCTTGTTTAATTCATTACGCAACATTCTAGAGTTCATGGATTTTATTGCAATTCATATGCTTAAGTTTAGAAACATAAATCCAAGTTATTTTCTATCAAAAACTACCTTTTATTATGCAACTTAATTGATTACTAATATCTGGAAACCAATATAAGTTACATGGCATTAAGAATAGTCTTTAGCAACTTTCATTATTAACCTAACAAACGCATGATAGATTAAAAATAATTCACTGTTGTAGATCCAATTAAACATACAATTATTTCAACCATACATCTAATCTAACATTCAAAGATGGCGAATCACCAAGAATTAAGCACAATAACAATGAAAAGCATATTTATTACAACAAAGACATGAAGAGTCTACAATATCAACATAACTTCATAAACAATTCATCAATACCCTAAAAGTAAAGAGTTTAGCCACTCATAGCTTTAAGCAACATGTTGAAAACCAATTTTAGCATAAAAATAGTGCAAAAGAAGGAAAACTCTACTGTGAAGTGATGCGCACTTTAAGTTTAACCGCAAGTGTATGGGTCAAGTTATAGTATAAGACGGTGAAGTCCGAATATCGTTCCACTGGAGATCCAATTGTGAAGGTTTAAGTTACTTAGCTATTCTAGAGTTGAATCAATTTTATTTGAGGATTGGAATTAATATTGTGAGTTAAAGAAAATATAAACCAAATAAGGAAAGTAACAAAGTGAGAAACACAAGAGTCAAAGAGAGTTCTAGGGTAATGAATCCTTGTTTATTTCATCATGCAATATTCTAGATTTCATGGATTTTATTGTAATTCATATGCCTAAGTCTAGAAACTTAATTCCAAGTTATTTTCTCTTAAAAACAACCTTTTCTCATGCAACTCCATTGATTACTAATCTCTTAAAACCAATACAAATTACATAGCATTAAGATTAGTCTTGAACAACTTTTATTGTCAACCTAACTACTCTCGTGATAGATTAACAATTCATTGTTATAGATCAAGTTAGACATACAATCTCTCAATCATACATCTAACCTAACATGTGAAGATGGCCAATCCACAAGAATTAAACACAATAACAATGAAATGCATAATCATTCCAACAAAACCATGAAAGTCTACAATATCAACATGAATTCATAAATAAATCATCCAGACCCTAAAACTAAAGAATTTAGCCACTCATAGCTTGAAGTAACATGTTCAAATAATATAGAAAAAGAAAGGATGTAAAGAAAGGAAAACTCTACTGAAAAGAGGCTCTTGATTGAGGTAGCACTGTCACGATGTCCTTGGCTCTCACGCCGGAATTCGAATGGCACCACGACTATCTCGAACTCTTTTCCTCTTCCTTGCAACTAACTCACTCTATGGACTCTTTTATGAACTCTCACTCAATTCTCTTCTTCTTGTGACTCTTTTGGTCTGTAATTTCGTGCTTTGAATGATGATTAGGGCTGCTGAAAACCCCCAAATTTATAGAGTATTCCGCCCAAAAACTCTTTCCAAAAATAATTTTTTTCATTTATGGAAACTGGCGACGCGACGTTGGTCTATAGCATTGCAACGCTGCCATTTAAGGAAAGAGAGCGTCGCGGCGCCATGATTGTGTTCCACATCTTTACTCTCAGGTTTTAGCGTCGCGGTAGGGGGTTGTCGCAACTTTGAGTTTTTCTTCTTGTTTTCACCGTATTCTTGCTCGGTTTTGATCTTTTGGTCTTTTCTTCTAATTTTACTCATTTTAACCTGAAAACCACTAGCAAACAAGTGAAATCTAATATAAACTCCCTTAATTTGAGAGGATAGAGAGCATTTTTCAAGTGCTTATCACCACCCAAAACTTATAGATTTGCTAGTCCCGAGCAAAGAATAAAATCAAATAATAGGGAGTTTAGATGAAGAAGTGTGCAATTGACTCATGTCTCAGAGAATAGCATTTAGAGCTTAAGTAGAAACATGCAAACATATCTATATCATTATAATCATTCAAGGCCAAATCTTGCTATCTCCCACGTGTGTGTGTGCAAGCCTCTTTCAATTTAAAATGCTAGAACTCAAATTAGGACTTAAGAGAGCTTCTTTAGTTTCCCCCTATTCTAGCTCATGCACCAATCTTCAAGCTTTCATACATTTCAAGTGAGTAATATGTCCATTAAGGTGCCTTTCAATCATATATTTTTTTTTTCATGGGCCCTAAACTTGCATTCTTTTACCTAGGGGCAGTGGCTTTCACACATTCAATGTAAGGACTCGTACCTAGTCAATTCCCAAGCGTCCTTACTGATCACAGCAAAGGCAGCTCTTTTTACCCCCATCCATGCATACTCCTTACAACTTTAACAATTAAAAAGATAGACAAATAAAGCTCATACATTTTGTGTACACTTTTTCTTTTTTCCAAGGCATGTATACTCTTTTCTTTTTCCTTAGTCTAAGATTACAAACTATCATGTATTTCCACTCTCTAACCGATGGCGCCCTTCGGAGTGACAACCAAATACACCCAACTTAATCATTTTTTCAGTTAAAGATTCTGAATTAAAGTGGCTACGTGCTCAAGAATATGAGAGATTTTAAGAGAGACTTAAATAAATTTGACTCAAGATAATGCTATTCTATTTCCACAATAAGTCATCTATCATGCAAATTCAAATCTCATCATGGGCAATCAACATCAAGGCACACAACCATAAACAACATTTCCATTTTTAAAAGCTCCAATATTTTCAAAAATTTTCAAAATTAACATGCATATGATCATTAAAACCTTCACTAACATGCATAGCAGGATAAGAAAACACACAAAAGTACGAGAGACACCTCCCACCCCAAACTTAGAATCATGCATTGTCCCCAATGCATAAGAGCATCTAACAAAGAAAGAACAAGCCTGGGAGCAAGCAAAAAGCCATCAAACAGGCTTGGTGTAAAGAGTAATTTGTGTGATAAACTAAGATCCTGAGAGATAAAGCATATGAGTGACTCAAAGATTTATTGAAAATAAAGAAAAGTAAAGAAAGCAATAAATTTGGGTTGCCTCCTAATAAGCGCTTTGTTTAACATCTTCTAGGTAGACGGGGCTCAAGAATCACAGTGGATCCCAAGGTGGTTTCTTCCTTTCATGCTTTGGATCACCTACAACTTTTAGTATTCGCCACATTCACACTCACAAACATATTCAAGCATTTAGTGAGTTAGTCAACAAATCATTATCAAGTTGGACATCATCTTTTCTAATGTAGTCAAGACTCATTAAGGAGTCATTATTTTTAGATTTTACCGGACTCACCACTTCATTTTTAACATGCTTCTCCATGATTTGTTCATAATTTATTATAGGTTTTGGAGGCATGCAAGAAGAACTAGGGGAATTATCACAACTAGAAACATGCTTCATAGGCTTTTCTAATTTAACATCAAGCATGCCATTAGTCTTACCATTCAGAGGAAGCTCATCATGCACCGAATTCTTATTTGAAGAGAGAGGCAATGTTACCTTTGTGCTTGGCTCATGATGCTCATACCTTTCTACATCTAGATGTTTAGGGGTTTTATAGATGTCGAATGTTACCTCCTCATTGTTAAGGCGGAATGTGAGCTTTCCATCTTGCACATTGATGAGGGCCCTTCCAGTGGCCAAAAATGGTCTCCCAAGGATTTTGGAGACTTCGGCATCTTCCTCCATGTCTAATATCACAAAGTTCACCGGGAAGATAAACTTGTCTACCTTGACTAAGACGTCCTCCACAATGCCGTAAGGATGAACAAATGATTGATCGACCAAAAGCAAAGATATGGTAGTTGGTTGCACCTCTCTACCATTGAGCTTCCTAAACATGGATAAAGGCATTAAGTTAATAGAAGCTCCAAGATCACGAAGTGCTTTAGTAACCTTTAAAGAACCAATAGTGCAAGGTATAGCAAAACTCCCTAGATCTTTCAACTTTTGTGGTAGCTTCTTTTGCAGCACAGCACTGCACTCCTCAATCAGGCTAATCATCTCATATTGTCCAACAAACGGGATGTTAATGTGAAGCCTTTTAAACAACTCTAAAAATTTAGGAAATTGGGAGTCTATTTCTTTCTTTTTAAAACATTGAGGATATGGCAAAGTATTAGGTACAAAAGGTAGAGGGTTAGATGACTTACTTGAAGATGTTGACTCTTTGGTTCATCTTCTAAGACCTCCTTTGGTTCATCTTCTAAGATAGGCTCTTGGATAGTCTCATCTACCTTTTGCTCATCATCCTCATCATTGATCAAGGGAGTGGACAACTTTTTCCAACTCCTCAAAGTCACGGCCTTGCACTCCTCCTTGGGGTTTCTCTCGGGGCAACTAGGGAACTTACCATTTTGCATCGTTTGAAGAGAAATGGCCATTTGATTAAGTTGCACCTCCAAGTTTTGAATTGCCTTACCTTGGCTTTGAACGGTGCTTGCTATAGCTTGGACCGAATTCTCCAATGTGGTTGTCCTTGATCTTGACTCTTTGACAAAGTCAAGCATTATGTCCTCTAGTGATGATGTCTTTGCATTCCCCGCTCCATTGAATCCTTGAGGTGCTTGCAACACATTCTCCTTGTTAGCATATGAGAAATTCTCATGATTCCTCAAGTTGGGATGATAGCGAGTCGGGAGTTGTTGTTGACGTCGGTATTGTCCTCTATCCACATAATTGGCCACTTCTAACTCACTAGTCTCTTATTGATTTGCTATGGCCGCAAGGGAAGCTATTAATGGCAGACTTGCTTGAGCTGGCTTCCTTGAGACAATTTAGATAAAGCATTAGTGAGAGAAGCCAATTGAACTTTTAGAGAACTTACCTCATCCATCTCATATCGTCCAGTGGCTTTTGGGATAATTGAAGAAGACCATTCACATGGCCAATTATACGATGTAGTGGTCAAGTCTTTTTGTATGGTATAAGCCTCTTGAGCATTCTTTGAAAAAATTGAGCTTGATAATCCATTGTAGAAGAGTTGAATTTGCAACCAATCCGAGTAACCGTGTTAAGGGCATCTTCTCAAAAGATCCTTATACCTCTCCCAAGCCTCATATAATTGTTCATCCTTAAGTTGGTGGAATGTATCAATCTCCGTCCTTAGTCTTTGAGATTTAGCCAGTGGGACATATTTGTTCAAGAAAGCTTGAGCTAAGATCTCCCATGTGGTGATGCTATCCGGAGGTATGGTTTCCAACCAATCCTTTGCAGGATCTTGTAAAGAGAAAGAAAAAAGTCTTAGTTGAATTGCATCATTAGAAATGTCATTCATCTTTACCGTTCCGCATATTTCTAAGAAAGACCGTAGATGCTTGTGAGGATCTTCATTGGTTCTTCCTCTAAAGGCTATTTCTCTAGCCATGTGGATCAACCACGGTTTCAACTCAAATTTGTTGAAATTGATGGGTACATTCATTATTTCGGGTTGATTTGTCGGTAATATAGGTCGGAAGTAGTCCTGAATTGCATTTGGTATCTCCTCCACCATCTCCTCGATATGATTGTGTTGAACCGTTAGATTCCTTCTACACATCCTTTCAATCTTGCGATCAAGAGGGAGAATATTAGTATTGTCTAGAGGCATAAACTGACCAAAAAAAAAAAAAGAAGAGAGAAAATATAAAATAAAATAAAAATAAATAAATAAATAAATAATCAACCAAATAATATACACCTCAAATTAAGATCTATCAATTCTAATGAATATTAAATAACAAAAATCGTTCTTTGGATCCCTGGCAAGGGCGCAAAAAACTTGATTGCACCACTTTGAGTGTTAACCACAAGTGTATGGGTCAAGTTATAATATAAAACAGTAAAGTCCGAATATCGTTCCACTGAGGATCCAATTGTGAAGGTTTATGTTACTTAACTATTATAGAATCGAATCAATTTTATTTGAGGATTGGAATAGAAATTGTAAATTATGAAAAATATAAACTAAATAAGGAAAGTAATAAAGTGAGAAACACAAGAGTCAAAAAGAGTTATAAGGTAATGAATCATTGTTTATTTCATCATGCAATATTATAAAATTCATGGATTTTATTGTAATTCATATGCCTAAGTCTAGAAACTTAATTTCAAGTTATTTTCTCTAAAAAACAACCATTTCTCATGCAACTCGATTGATTACTAATCTCTTGAAACCAATACAAATTACATGGCATTAAGAATAGTCTTTAACAACTTTTATTGTCAACCTAACTATTCTCGTAATAGATTAACTAACTTTTATTGTCAACCTAACTACTCTCGTCCTTACCTAGGTCCATGCGTCCATATCATAGTTTTTCAATCATAGTTGTCAGACTTAGAAAATTTCATAACCTATTTGCCTCATTGTAGTCCAAGGCTCGAAAAATCACCTATCATGGTTTTCTTCCAGACTTACCTATGACTTAATCTCTTCTCATAACTCAAGTATGCTCAACACTTTTTCTTCCTCATCATGTTTTCAATGCATAGGCCCCCTAAGTTTTCTGCCTCTAAATTTTTCTAAGTCCACCGACTTATACTCAAGTTTTTCCCTATTTTCCCCTTAGTTTCTTCTCTTTATTGTATCTAAGCTACTAGGCCAAGATTTCGGGTTTCATTGAGCATGTTTAACCTTGTAGTTTTGTCGCTATTCTGTATAAACTTCTTGGAACAAAATTGGGGCAAAAAGATCAATCGCTTCCGCAAAAGGAAATCAATTCCTTCACGTATATATCGGTAATATTTGTGATATCATTGATAACCTTAGTGTCAAAATTTTAGTGATTTAAGTGATATACCTTAAGTAGACATTAGTGGTATGACTTAGGTAGATATTAGTGATATTAGTAATATAACTTAAGAAGATATTTAGTGATATTCATGCATTGGTAATATCAGTTATCAATAATAACAATGATATATCCTAGGTAGATATTAGTGATATCTATATAACAATGATAATTGTGTATTAGTATATTAATTATCAATGATATTAGGGATAAAACTTACATAAATATAAGTGATATTTACGTATCAGTGACATCAAACTTAATATTTCTCAAATTGAAAGATATTGCTGATAACAGTTATCAGTGATAGCAACTGATGGTACATTTCTCAAATTGAAAGTTATCACTGATAACCTTCAATTTGAGAAAACTGGGAAGAAGCGCGCGCAATGGTGGCTGGGCGTGGGTCTTTTTTGTCTTTTACCAATTTTTGTGCTATATATGCAATTATTTTATCCTTGTGCTTATAGTCTATTAGTTTGGACTTAATTGCTATTCATACAACTAGCCCTAAAAAAATTAAAAAAAAAAAAAAGGTTAAAGAAGGGCAATTTACATAAAAAATTGTGAAGAAGACCTTAACCATATCATATATTTTACTCAGATTTTGCTCAATTAACAAATAGTTGTAAGTTTTGCTATTTTTACATGAAAAATTCTTTCTACATCATATATTTCATAAATGTCCTAGATTTTAAATTATTTTATTAATAGCTTTTTAGTTTTAATTTTGGACCAATTTAACATTTTCCTCATTATTTCAAAATTTTTGAAATATTTAATTCTTTTCTAATTAGTACCATTTTTTAATTTTGATTTTAATTTTATTATTTATTAATTTTGGTTGATATTCATTTAGTGAAGGTGATAGTACCCAAAATGTGATATCTTAGTGCCTCAAATCTAGCTTGATTATGATGTTTAATGTATTTATATATCCATATTTGTAGGTTCTTGAGCAAACCATGCATTTCGGTGCAGTACGTGTCGTTCGGGGTTAATTTGGAACAGTTAGGAGCTAATTAGAGCATCTAAGGCTTCAAAGGACTTAAAAGGAAGAAAATGCCCCCAACAGGCTGGTGTTGTGGCGCCAGCTCAACGCAAATTCCAGTAGCTGCATAAAGGGAGACCGTCATGCTATCCTGTAGCATCAAGGCACTTCAAACATTGGCAGAAGTCCAGCAGCACCTCAACGCACGTGTTACACCAGCACCGCCCTAATTCTAGGATATCAGTGTTGCGACGTTGTCCCCTTTTGTTGCAACACTCCACACTATGTTGAAATAGCAATTTTTGATTTCTAGGTTAAAGGAGGAGAGTTTTAACTGATTTTGGCCATTCTAGGCCGAAACCCATGAGATTTCTTTTGATCTTGACTTGTAATTGAAGATTTTGGCATCAGGATTTGTGTATCAATGAGTAGTTGAAGATCCAAACATCGATTTTGATGTTTGTTGGGCACTTTTTTGTTGGTTTATGAGATTTTGATGAATGCTTATGAGTTTGTATGATTTCCTCTTATTTTCTATTCTTTGTTTGAACTTCTAGGATGAGCATGTTAGTAGATTAAATTGACAATTTAATTATGAATGCTTTCGTGTTCACTCGCCCACGCTATGCTGTAATTATCTGTAATTGTAACTATTGCATGTTTAATTTAAGTAGCAAATAGGTTCTAGTTATAATTATGGCTCGATTGCTAACTTCTCTAGGATCACTCAGTAACACTAGAAAACAGGACCTAAAGAATGAAAATACGTTAGGTTAGATTTGACCAATTTAATCTAATGTCCTAATCAATCCAAGGGCTTAATGCAATTAGCTAAGTGATATAGGCTTGTTAATTTAGGATTTGGTAGCCACATTGGTTTTGATTTGGGAGTTCCTTTGGCTTTTCTAGACATTCGATTAGGCTTGATAATTAGAAAACCCATGAACTTTTGCATGATAAATTAATGAATTAATCCATAGATAGCCCAACGATCTCTTAATTAGCAAAGGTAATCTCGTGTATCGCTTTCTCTGTCTCCCATTCTATCTTACTTTCTGCACTTTAATTTCCTGCATTCAGTTTTCTTGTCAACCCAGAACCAAAACACTCATTTTTACTACTTTTCGATGACCTATTTAGCTTAGAGAGATTCCATCTTAGGCTCCCATGGTTCGACCCAGTCTTGCTACTGATACTACTTGTTAGTTGAAGGTCGATTTTGATTATAAATATTATATGATCGATTGAAGGCCGACAACAACATTTGGTTCATTAGTAGGACATTTGAAATTAAAGTTTCCTTTTATTTTAGGAGATTTCGTTTATTTTCTTCCATATTCCTAACTAGAAATCACTCATCTCGCCATTGTGATCTCAAATATATGTCGAACATATTGGTAATAAAATAGCAAAATGTAAATATACATTACATATGTCATGATTTATTTTTTTTAGTGTGTTTACAAATATATTGTAAGTATATTATGTTGTATATATCGAATATACCTTGTTTTCTCATTCGAAAGTTATTGTCCTTTCATTTATAAGGGGAATAATTTTTAAATTTTTTATGAAACCTTCATTTCTCGTATGGGTTTTGAAAAGAAGATCATTTTGGAAAACTTCCATTATAGGTATCTTTTGGTATTGGTATTATTATAATATATATTTATATACTCATTTTTAAAAGAGGACTGAAAAAATAAATCACGACAAACTTTTGGTACAATAATAATTCAGTTGGCTATTCACGTAAAAAAAAAAAAAAAAAAAAAAAAAAAAAAA